>NQLW01000081.1:556975-579338 GCA_002312845.1 Kalanchoe fedtschenkoi
CCCCCCCCCCCCCCCCCCAAATTCAACCCAAATTTTTGATTATGTAATTTTGCCTCCTCAAAAAACATTTTGTGGCTCCGCCACTTGTATAAACATTAATGTTTTCTGTTCGAGGCCCTAAAATGATTGGTCTAAGTCACATAGAAAGATTTAATAATAGGAAATATTTCATGGATCTTTTCGTGACGATAACACTATTAGTTATATTAATTATATTAAACTTCTTAAATACTTTAAGTGATAGGAAAATTAAATCTCTATGTGATTTTACAAGAAAATATATATTATTTCTTAAAAAATTTATTCTAGTGATATGACATATAACTTTTTCCTTTTTATATATAATTTATACCTTATTTTCTTTTTGAGCTCTAACAGATAATTCAATCATCGGATCAATAACACAGTTAGCATCTTTCATGAATCAAGTAACTCACTCAAATCATTTTTACACAATTCATAAAAAATAATGTTGTGTTTGGTTTAGAGGAAGTGAGGAGGAATGGGAAATGAGAGGAATAGTTGAATCTCCATAGATTCCATCTATTTTCCTTTGTTTGGTTAGGATTGGAAATTATGAACAAAGTGTTAAAACACTCTTTGTTTTGACAAATTTTTCTTTTCATTTTCTACTTAATTTTCTTCACCTCAAATTTCCGTCAACTAGAAATTCTTCTAATTTTCCTCAATTTTTTCTTGTATCAAACACAATCTAAGAGGATAAATTTGATACAAGAATGGTTAGGAATAGATTTTTTTTTATTTTTACTAAAAAATTGACTTATTTTAAGTCTCTATATTTGGATCAATAGTGAAAATAATATATCATTAATTTTTTTACACATATTTTTAAAGGACCATTTCTTTTATTTCGTCCAAGATCTCAAAATATCATAACCATCATAACCGGACTTTCTACAAGCAAAAACAAAACCAATATTATACAATCATAACATGAATAAAATTTTTAGAAGAAGAAAAAAAAAACAAGTTGATTATTTATTAGGATTATTTTCTATTATACTTATATTTCACACGAGCCACTTCACTTAAGACGAGTTGGGCCTCTACCCATTAACTGAAGCCCATTTTGGGGCCGCCTTCAAACAATCGACCACTGCTTCTTCATCACCATCTTCAGCTGCGCCACCTCCTCCTCCGGCAATATCGCTTTCACAACCCTCCCGTCCACCGAATCTACCGCCGGAAGCACTAAAATAGCGCCGTTCTCGGCCACCCCGTCGATCAAGTAATCCACGTAGACTGGCTTCTCTCCCTTCAGCTCCATTCCATACAACTCCGCATCATCCAGCTTCACAAACGTCAGATTCCCGCCGTACACCACGAAGTCCCCCAGCCCGTTCTCGCCCTCGACAGCTGCCTCGATCTTGTCCGCCTCGTCCTCGGCTTCCTGACCCATTAACTTAACGATTTCGTCGATACCCATTTCCGCTACTTTGGAATTTGTGCTGGCTGTGCTTATCACCAACTTGTTGTTCATTGAGTACTTCTTCCGAGCACCTTTCCTGCACACCGTCACGGTATCGACCCCGTCTCTGGTCCGGTCCCTGATCCTCGCGATCGATTTCCAGAACACGGCGGAGAGCAATTCGAACGCGGCGGTGTCGGAGGAAACTTGCGACTGCAGATCGGCCAGCTGGGTCGGAGAAACGTGGAATGAGTGTGTGTCCATCTTGCAGTCATTGCGGGTGCCGAACCAGTTGTCGCCGACCGGACCAACTCGTTTAAGGGAAGGTGGTAGATTTTGGGAGGGAGCTGGGGTGTCGGACCTCGGCAAAAGATAGTTGACTTTGGGGAATGACGGGATTGGACTGGGCTTGTGGCCCGAGAAAAGCAGGCCGCACATGTTGAGAAAATCGGTGGCGGTGAATGGATCTCCCAGGATATGGGCCCAGCTCAGGCCCAATGCTAAGCCCCCACATTTGAACCAGGTGAACTGTTTTCAATCCATAAAACAACCGTCGCATTTACAAATAATTGCTTGTCAATACAGCACTAGCAAGCAGCTACTTTAATAAGAGCTCATGAACTAGAAATTTTGAATTTTCAACAATTTCAATACAGAATTTTTTAATTTTACAATTTCAGTATTATACGCTTAATAAAAAGAAGAAATTAATATGAAATATGAGAATTAATTTGTAAGTCCGACTCTTTAGCTAGAATTTTAAAATTTTCATAAACATATCGGTCACAAAATTTATTTTTTTATATAAATTTTTTCATTTTATTAAGTGTATAGTACTGAAATTGAAGAATTAAAAAGTTCGGTATTGAAATTGAAGAATTAAAAAGTTCGGTACTTAATTTGAAAATGAATGATAATTCGGGGTATATTTTTGTAGTTTACCCTTACTTATTAATATATAGGGATAAAACCCAAAAGGGGTCATGAACTATCACGACTTACCTAATTGCGGTCAGAACTACCACGATTTTCAAAAAGGGTGTGATGAAAAAAAAATGGACTAATTTTCTAAAATAAAATTTATCATTACATTCCAAACCTAATATTATTATAAGACATAGATTCGTGTGCGAAAATTACATCGTTTGGTTATCAAAATAAATTATATCATTTTGCGCACATAAAGAAAATGACGTCTTTCGATAACCAAATGATGTAATTTTCACACACTAATCTAAGTCTTATAATAATATTAGATTTGAAATATAATGGTAAGTTTTAATTTAGAAAATCAGTTCAATTTTTTTTTTCATTGCACTTTTTTTAGAAATCATGGTAGTTTTGACCGCAATTGGGTAAGCGGTGATAGTTCAAGACCTTTTTTGAGTTTTTCGCCTAATAAATATGTGGGTCTCGTTATAATTTTTAGTAGCATGAAATCAGTGACGTTTAACTAGATAAACAGTTGTATATTGAGATCCATATTTTAGTTTAAAAAAATTTTGAGCTCTCGAAATAAAATTTCAATTTCCACCGCTAAGATCGATATGGAAGAAGAAGAAACTGGAAATGGCCAAAGTATTGGATTGGAGGAGTTACCTGCAAAAGTACGGGAGGGGAGAAGAGGGGCTCCGGGCCGATGATCTTGTTGGGAACAACAGACATATGGAGCGAGGAAGATTCGCGAGTGATGTGGAGCCAGTCCTGGAGGGTTTTAGGAGACTTGGCCTCGATGAACCTGGTGCCACAGTCATTGCACTTGATGAAGGGCCAGCCGGCATCAGAGCGGCGGAACCTGCCATTGACCATGAAGTACTGGTTGAGCCAGTAGAACATGGTCTCCTTGATCTTGTAGATCAAACTCATCTGCTCGCTCGGCTGCT
This sequence comes from Kalanchoe fedtschenkoi, assembly GCA_002312845.1. Taxonomy (NCBI): domain Eukaryota; kingdom Viridiplantae; phylum Streptophyta; class Magnoliopsida; order Saxifragales; family Crassulaceae; genus Kalanchoe; species Kalanchoe fedtschenkoi. Next base: position 560,288 of record NQLW01000081.1, read on the forward strand.
GATAGTCAGCTCCCGTGCTGTCCATCTTGAAGTAGCACACTTGTCTCAAGTAGTGCAGCCTCATGGCTTGGTCAAGGCTGCTCGGCTCGTAAACCACGTCCGTTCCCGTCACGTTGGCGGGTCCGACGGAGGACAGCCGGAAGCCGTACACTAGGTCAGACTCTTCTCCGGCGGAGGACACCATTTTGGGGTTATGGAAATGAGTACTTAGACTAGTGAGAGAGGCACTCAATGTAGTGGGGTAGCTGCTAGCTGCAGTTTCTTCAATTGGTACCATTTCTGGGTTTTTGTTTTTATAGACGTGCTAATTAAAAGTTTTGCACAAGACAGTTGGGCAGTGTGATACGGATGAAAATAATTGGGCTCTGTTTGGTTAACGAAATATGTAACGGAATGACATGAAAAATCACATGAAATGCTATCTGCGAAAAGTTGGAAAAAAATATTAGATGAAAAATTATGAGGAAAGTTATATAAAATGAAATAATATTTTATATTATTTTCTTAAAATGACGGTATCACTAGGTGGATTGATGGGGGTTGTTCACACAAATCGAACCCAAACTACTCTTAATCTATTATAAGAACAATATTTTTATATCTCTAATTAAGTTTTAAAATATCATATTTCATATTTTGCACCCCTAATTTATTTTAAAAATATTGTTTTCTATCCCAATTCAGTTTAAAAATATTATTACATCTTTATTTCAATCAAAATCATATCAATTATATATTTTAATTTTTTTATCTCACAAAATGAAATTTCTAGTTCTTCACGCTCTCCTCAACTTTTCATATCTAATAAAATAAAACTAAAAAAAAAATAGAAAATTGATATACCAGCCTAAGTAATAATGTAACATGGGGGGCAGCAATGGACGCACTTTTGACAGTCGTTTATGATGGTGGGAGCAGCTTGACTGATGATGACCCGCTTGTAGATAAAAACAATCCCATAAAAGGTAAATGGTTGAAAATTTGCCTGGTTGGATTGGGCTGCTTTTCTATACATGTGGGAATATTGAGTTATAATAATTAGGATGAGGTTATGAGATATGTGGTGACATCTAATATAAGTTATATAAGAAATCGGACAAAATAATATAGTTTTTGTTTTTTTTTTTTCATTTTAAGGTTTTATGATGTTTATAGCATAGTTTTAAATACAACAAAATCTAAAAAATAAAAAAATATAAATCATAAACTCTAAAATCCAAAATCCCTAAAATTTAAGGGTATGAAATCCCTAGAAATCCCTAAAATTTGAAAATTCTAAAACTCTAAAACCCTATAATCCTAATATTCTAGCATGCTAGAATCCTAAAACCTCTAAAAAAACTAGCAAAACTATGTAATTTGATCTGATCCTTTATCTAAAGGATATGAGGTGTCTGCCTTTTATAGTCACTGATTGAAAAATCAGAGGTGCGCATTGATTTTGGTGGTACATCGTGCATTTTTATCATTAGTGGATAGAGATGTGTACTCACAGGTTTGCAGTTATACATATCAACTATTTTCAATAAATCCGGAAAATATTTTTCTTGAATGAGCTGTCATGTACCTTGCTAACTTCAAGTCATATAAAGTAATATAACTCACTCATAATCTTTTAGTGTGAAGTCCAACTTAAGATCTGTAGCAATGGTGCAATTGCTTTCTCAGTTTAACTTGCAACAATTATGTCATCACCGTAGATAAGAACAAATATGGATATATTATTCTTATTATAAAAGAAAAATGATGTGTCAGTCTTGAAACCAATGAAACCAAGATCAAGCAATTTGTTGTTCAGTCTTACAAACCATGCTCGAGGAAATTGTTATAGTTTTATCCAATTTGCATATGAAAATAGGCATATCTTTATTTCAAAATCTGGCGATTACCTCATGTATACTTCTTCTTCGAGTGTAGACCATATAAAAATGCATTTTGTACATCTAGTTGGTAAAGTCTCCAACTATTTCAGATTGCAATGGATAAAATAACACGAATAATAGTTGCTTTAACAACATGACAAAAGATATCTTCACAATCTATTTCATATTTTTTCTTAAATTTTTTTGTAACGACGGACTCTATATATGTCAAGGCTGTCATCTGATTTTAATTTGATTTTATATACCCATTTTCAATCTATAGTACTTATACTTTATGAGGTGGAATCAAATTCAAGTTTTATTTCTTATCAAGGCACTACATTCTATATTCATAACATCTTTTCTTATTTATCATGCAATTTTTTTTAAAATTTTGAGGTTCTCCTGTTGCAGTAAGAAATACATATCTAACAGTGTCATTAGTATAAATATTTTCAGCTTGTTGATACCTCTGCATGAGTTGATGATGCCTCTGGTGACTTTTATCTCATGCAAGATCAAATTTTGTGATAAGAAACGAATTGTTTACGGTATCATTGTCTCGTAATTACGGTGAATTATATTTTTTTTTCTTCCATAGTAATTTCTGCTTTTATCAATTTAATATGAATTTTTAATACGCTGGTCACATCACATCCAAACACCTGCAAATTAAATTTGAAAGTAAATGTATATTGAGTGATTACAATCAGATTCTTAGGTTTGTGCATCAGGTGATTAAAATCTGTTTTTACAGTGTATACATCATATATGGTGATTAAAATTGTGGTGGTTTTATTAAATAGTTGATTCAATTGGTAAAGATGTGGACAACCGTAAAATCTGGTCACATATTTGTTAAGTGACAAATAGTAAAAATTAAGAGACATCTAAAAAAAACAGATTGAGTAATATAATAACTTTTTATGAATTCATTTCATTTACGTATGCATTCAAAAAAAAAATTATTTTTGGCAGTTTCGGAATAAAATTAATGTATATTTGGATTGCAGTACAAAATGAGCATTCTAGTTAGAGTGGTCGTTTAAATGATTCACTACATATATAATGAAGGGGAAAAATTCAAAAGGGGTTTTGAATTATCATCGCTTACCTAATTACGGTCAGAACTATCACGATTTCAAAAAAGGTGCGGTGAAAAAAAAATAGACTGATTTTCTAAAATAAAATTCACCATTACATTTCAAAACTAATATTATTATAAGACTTAGATTTGTGTGTGAAAATAACGTTGCTTGATAATCAAAAAACGTCATTTTATTTATGTGTGCAAAACGATATAATTTATTTTGATAACCAAACGACATAATTTTCGCACAAAAATCTAAATCTTATAATATATTAGTTTAAGAATGTAATGATGAATTTTATTTTAGAAAATCAGTCTATTTATTTTTCATCGCACCATTTTTGGAAATCGTGTTAGTTTTGACCGCAATTAAATAAGTGGTGGTAATTCAAGACCAATTTTGAGTTTTATCACTAGAATGAATACATGAAGTCATTGTGCTCCACCTTTAATTTATAAGTATATAAAAATTATATCAAGATGCCAGCAATACATATCACTTGAAATTAAAAGATATATTGAAAATTTTTATTAAACATTGACGTTTAAAGTGATATGCGTCATTTATAACTTTAAGGATTTGGATTCGGTGTTGCGCAGCTGATGATTGTCAATACCGGAACGATATAATTTTATCTCTTACAAACTAAGAAACATGTGTGTGTTTCATCCGAGCTTTCTCACTATTCTCTGTCCTCAATTTACTTCTCTGATCTCCTCCTCGAGTTTGTGCTTTATTTTTCTCTTTCTGTCCTTTGATCTTCTCTCTGTTTGATTTCACTCTTGATAAATTAAAAAAATTGAGGACGAACCACTTCGCGTCAATAGAGTCGCAGCTTCCTCTAATCATCGCAGAACGGCGTTAGAGGACGAACTATATCATGGCAGGGTGTTGGGCAGCGCGAAGAAAGAGAGACATGTCTTTAATCCGCATAGATCTTGTCGTGAAGATCTGTTTGGAGCTGTACTTCTAGGTCTGATCTGATTTCAACCTGACTAAAATCATGTGGTTGGATATGCCAAATTGGGTATTGTCCGTTGACGCGAAGAAAAAGAGGTGGATTATTTTAATGTTGATTATATGGTGAGAATTTCAAGTTCCATCCATAAGAGACAGTTTAAATTTCTAAGATAAATCGATGTTCACATTAAAATGAATCAGAACCATCATCTAAAATTTATAATATGACATAAACTTCCTCGACACAATTTCATTGAAGATGCCCTTATAGAGCCCACAAGGCCACAATTAAGACCGGCAAAGATGAACTTGTGAAACTCATTTCATCATCGTGCAGAAATCCCGTATATAATTTTGTATTGTAATCTCGATCTCAGATTTGTATAGATTCAATAATCTCGTTGAGTGGATATATGTATCAATCAAATGTTACTTCACATATGATTCATCAAGCATTCATTATAAATTTGGTTCGAAAAGCGAATCAACAGTATCTTTACAGCGAAATGGGGGTACCAGAGATATCAATAATTAGGCAGATATTTGATTGTATAATTGAAACATCATTGTTGTTGTAGACGTTAACAATGTCGTACTAAATCAAACAAGTGGACACAAATATGTTCCACACGTGGACGAATCAGGGTTTTCAGCGTGGTTGGGATGATGAGCGGCTTAATTGGGTTACTCTTGGCTAGCTCACAGGTTCCTGTCAAGATCACATAATTCATGCACCAAAATGAACGCTCTCCAACAAGTCTCTTTGTGTGTGGCAGATGAATGGGTCCTGAATCCAATAAATCGAGTCTATCAATATCATTTCGACTTTTCAAAATGCAGAATCAAATAAAATTTTCCCTTTATTAACACAGCTAAGAGTTCTCTGTGGTTTCATTGCATTTGTCTTATCAACAAAGCATCCATATCGAAGGTTTAAGCGCAATTTCAACTTTATATGACCAATTTTTGTTGATATGAGGCACCTTTGTGATGATGTGGTAATTAGTTTATGACATCTTTTTAATATAAAATTTGTTCAACTAATACAACTCATAGCATAAAATAATGAGACTAAAATTCAAGGGATAAAATTCAAAAGGAGTCTGAACTATTATCACTTACCTAATTGCGGTCAGAACTACTACGATTTTCAAAAAAGGTGCGAAGAATAAAAATTGGATTGATTTTCTAAAATAAAATTTATCATTACATTCTTAAACTAATATTAATGCAAGACTTAGATTTGTGTGTGAAAATTACGTCGTTTGGTTATGAAAATAAATTATATCGTTTTCTCACATAAAGAAAACGACGTCTTTTAATAACCAAACGACGTAATTTTCATACCCAAATCTAAATCTTGTAATAATATTAGTTTTAAAATGTAATTGTGAATTTTATTTTAGAAAATCAGTCTATTTTTTTTTCATTCGCACTCTTTTTGAAAATCGTGATAGTTCTAACTGCAATTGGGTAAGCGGTGATAGTTCAAGGTCTCTTTTGGGTTTTTTTTCAAAATTCAAAAGGGCTATGAACTAACATCGCTTACCCATTTGCCGTTTGAACTACCATAATTGCTAGAAAGAGTGTGTTGAAAAAAAAATGGACTGATTTCAAATGATGTTTAAGATCAATTTGTTTGATTTATCAAATATAATTGATCTTATTAAATTTGTTGAGAATTTTGCATGATTGAATATGAAAAGACGATATTTTTATGTGCGCAAAATGATATTATCCAATTCGATAATCAAACGATGTAATTTTCACACACGAATCTAAGTCTTGTAATAATATAAGTTTACGAGTGTAACAATAAATTTTATTTTAGAAACTCAGTCCAATTTTTTTCTTCATGCACCATTTTTGACAATCATGCTAGTTCAGATCATAATTAGATTTGGTGATAATTTAAAACCCTTTTGAATTTTTTCTATATAATAAAATAAGTATAGATCACCCTTTTTTTGTTAAGCGTGATCTTTGATTCACCAAAATAATAAAATATCCTGTTACTGTTTTGATATGTGATTTTTACTTATATTTAGTACATCAAAGATTAAGCTTCGAACTAATCATATCTTTCATCCAAAAATACCTTTTTTGAAAAGAAAATTAACTTTTGCATGACATGCGGGTCTGTCACATGGAGTTCAATAAATATTTACTCAATGTGGATACAATTTTCAAAAAGAACGTTTGTGAGATGACATGATATAGATATTATGGATCACTCATGGGTGGATCGATGATTTATTTGGGTGCTCTCGCTAGAAAATGACATCGTTTTACGCTGTTTTCATTAATATACTTTACAATTTCTTAAATAAAGAATAAAAAATAAAAAAATCAGAGAAAAAATTAAACAAATTATTTTAAAATAAAAAAAAATAAAAAATAATAATTAATTCACAAATTTATATTTTTATATTCATTAAAAAATAGTTTATTCATCTCATGAACATATTATCAAATTTGATAAACATAGCAGCTCATCTCATGAACTTATTATCAAATCTAATGAAAATAGTAGCTCATTTGATGAATATATCATCTTATGAACAAAACAGCTCATCTGATGAACATATCATCTTATGAATATAAAAGTTCATTTGATGAACATAGCAGCTCATCCGGTGAATATCTCATATGATAAACATAATAGCTTATCTGATTAACATAGCAGCTCAGATGATAAACATATCATCTCATCTAATGAACATATTATCAAACCTGATGAACATAGTAGCTCATTTGATGAATATAATAGCTCAGTTGATGAAATTATCATCTCATCTGATAAAAATATCTTCTGATGAATATATTGTCAAACCTGATGAATATAATAGCTCATCTGATGAATATATTATCGAATCTGATGAACATAGTTGCTCATCTGATGACCATATCATCTGATGAACATAACTGCTCATCTGGTGAACATATTATTAAATCTGATGAACATATAATCTAATGACTATAGTAGCTCATCTGATGCACATAATAGCTCATCTGATGAACATATCGACTCATATGATAAATATATCATTCAATGAATATAATTAAAATTAAATAAACATTAATATAAAATATTAAATTTATTTAATAATTTTTATTTGAATTTTTTAAATCAAGATGATATATGTATTTTAATTATTCTGATTTTTTCTAATTTTTCATACTTTTTATTTTTTTACTATTTATTAGAGAGAATAAGGAGTGTTTTAATAAAAATGACTCAAAACTACCTCATTTTCAAACGAGATGAGTGTTCTCGGTGCATCCCAAGAATTTGCTAGATATCATATGACATGTCACAAATTTTTAGTGATTATTAGATTTTCTGAATCTATATTCAAAATTAATTGGTTTAATACCTCCCTCACTTGTGAGACTCTTAACTGATCTCACCAAGTGAGATCTCGTGCGGCACATATTATTCGGCACGAGCAAATTTTAAGAGTGGCATGAAAACTCACTTTGATACCATATTAAATTAATTGAATCTACACTTAAAACTAACAATAAATGAGGTAGTCTAACTCTAAAGAAGGTTGTAGCAACATAATTTATCGTCAGAACCTGCTCTATAATGGCGATGTCGTCAACTGTTGTGACAAGACCAGTCGGGTAGGGTTTTTTTCCGATGTTTAGGATAATTTTACGTACCGGTGGTGTCAGACATATTTCAACTATATAAGGGCCAGTACAATGAAGAGTTTGCTATAAATCTTATTTGGTAGGTCTCTATTGATAGAAGAGTTTATTTATCTGAAATGAAACGGTTAAATATTGACAAACCATCATTAAGAGTTTGAAGCATCATATTTAATCTATATAAAATAATCAAAATAAGTAAATATCACATTTCTTCTGGCACAATGATAGGTCAATTAATCATCAAGTTTTGAAGAAAAAAAATTTAATATTTGCAATATCAAAAATAAGCAAAAACCATATTTCTTACCTTAAATGTGATAATTGCTTATTTTTGATAGATCAATTATCACATTTGAAGAAATTAACGTGAAAATTGCTCTATAAAAAATAAGTAAATATCACATTTGAAATGTAATATTTGCTTATTTTTATAAAGTAATTATCACGCTTGATATGATATTTGTTGGATCTAAAATAGCAAATATCATATTTTTTCATTCTGATATATGTTAGAGTGATCTTTGATCATAAAAATATTAAATATTTATTGAACAATAAATATAAAACTTAAAAGTTAGCATTCAACTAGTCGTTTGGAATTTTTTTTAACAATTATATTCACAAACTATATTAAGTTTGAAGATGTATTAATTTTAATGGCAAATTAATAAATTATTATCATTTGATTGAAAATTCTCATTATTTTATTTTAATAGATAAATATTAAGCATAATATAATATAAATAATTAATTATCAAAAAGTTAATATTTATTAAAGACAAATATTATATAATTTAATTTAATATGGTATATGAATCCAAGTTGAGAGAGGATGAAAAATTTATGAAAAGAGATTTGTGAATATTATAAAATATTTCGATATAAAATCATATGAGATCACACAAATTTATTTTATATTTTTTTAATTTAAATGTGAATGTTATGAGTATTCTACCACACTGAACGGGACATTGTTGAGCCGCAATTTATGATACAAATTAAATGAGTATTTTACTGGATAATTCTTCTATTCTATTATTTGCGAAGTTCGAGTAGTTGTAAGAATGTCGTTTGATCCGAAACCTCAATTATTGTTTCTTTAGGCTTTGTTTGGATAGGCAAAGTTGGAGAGATGTGGAAACTTGAGGGTAAATTAAATGGATTTTTTGTTTGGCTTACAGAAAATTGATGGAAAAGAAATTTAGATGGAAAGTTTAATTGAATTATGATGTGTTTTGAGAGACTTTTTCATGTTTGTTTATGTAAAAGTTTATGTGAAATAAAATCAATTGGAAAATTAGCAGAAAAATTAAGATAAACTAAAAAAATTTCAAAACTTCTTTCAATTTTTTCTATGGCAAACCAAATAAAATTATTAAATAAAACCACTAATAAATTTCATTGTTCTTCGCATTTTCATCAAATTTTTTCTGAACCAAACAGAGACTAAAAAAACCAACATCATCATTACTATGAGTCTTAATTTGGAACCATATATTGTGAGTCGATTTGCGCATACTACTTAATTAGTACTCCAAGCGCCCTCCTTTATTTTTCGTTTTTTTATAGATTTTAATTTGATTTATCATTTTATATTTAAAATTTTATGATAAATAATATGATGATGAATCTCACTATGTCCGCATCGAATTCTATTTCGATAATATATTTTGAATAATTTACGTTCAAAATTTAATACATGACATTTTAAGAGACGAAAAATAAAAAAATAGTAGTCTGCTGATAATAAAGTGGATGAGGAGTGATTCATGACAATCTCCATTTCTAGAGTTTGAATTCTGATGATTGAATGTGTGAGTTATAATTTAGATTAATAAAATATTTTAAAAATAAAAAATAAAGAACAATAAAATAAAAGTAGAGAGAAGTATATGTATGAGTCATTGATTTAATCAATAAGTAATGTATCGCGGGCTGGATGGTTGGATAGATAAATGCTGGCAGGCCGTTACTACACTGTAGTGTTAGTTGTGTGATTTATGAAGGCATACCTAATCTCTGTATCGTTCATTCATTATACCATATAGTCTCTACGACATCTTTTACATATCACTTTATCAAATTTTTTGTTGATTTTTATTTGTCACTTAACATTTTTCAATGCGTATTTAATATCTACAACTATCTTAAAAAGTTAAATATTAATAATTTCATTATCATCTACTATAATAACATTATAGGATGTCGCGCTCCCGGCGGTTATACTCCCCCTCCCGAATCGAATCGGTTCGGTTCAAAATCGGTTGGTTCGGTTTGAAATCAGTCAGTTCGGTTCGATTTGAAATTTTAAAAAACTGTTCGGTTTGAAACGGGTAGGTTCGGTCCGGTTTGAAATGTTAATAGTTTGATTGTTGTTTCAAATTTTAAAAAACCGATGACTAATAATTTTATTCAGAATTTAATTTTTACGAACCGACATTATAGGATGTCGCGCTCCCGACGGTTATGCTCCCCCTCCCGAATCGAACCGGTTCGGTTCAAAATCGGTTGGTTCGGTTTGAAATCAGTCAGTTCGGTTCGATTTGAAATTTTAAAAAACTGTTCGGTTTGAAACAGGTAGGTTCGGTCCGATTTGAAATGTTAATAGTTTGATTGCGGTTTCAAATTTTAAAAAACAGATGACTAATAATTTGATTCAGAATTTAATTTTTACGAACCGAACCGAACCTGTCGATTCGACGGGTACTCTGCCTAGTCTTATATAATAACATTATAGTGTCTGTCGCGCTCCCGGTCGGTTCGGTTTGAAATCGGTCGGTTCAATTCGGTTTGAAATCGGTTGATTTGGTTCGGTTTCAAATTTTTGGTTATGGTTTCAAATTTTAAAAAATCGGTGACTAATAATTTGATTTGGTTTTTAATTTTTCTTGAACCGAACCGATCCAAACCGGTCGGTTCGACGGGTACTCCCGGTCACGTGACCCATCTCTCCTGCCCACACCCACCACACTTCCAACCACCCTCACCTCCAACCACGCTCCCTCCAATCGTCCTCTCCATCCAACCGTCGCTATCCCTTTCACACCGTCGAGTTGACGGATGCGTATACTAGTAATCAATAAAAAACTAATTCTACACTAGTAATAATCCAAAATTCCACTTTTTAAATAAAATTTTAAAAATGTACACCAAATTCTTATCTATTAAATTCGTTTAACCGCTAGCGTTAAATATCATCTTAATCTACTCAATTTAATCTTAAATGACATTTATATCAGGACGGAGGAAATACGTACCAGAACTTCTTGTGTTATAATAAACGACAGGCAGCTCTATTGTTTGTAGGTGATGTATGCCATTGAACAAGTTGGGGCATGTGGCATCCTACACAAGTGGGTTTTAAATGCCTCAATTCTTCTACATATTTCCCAACTAATCAAATAAAGACTTGTCGAAGCCCCTCTCGCCAAGGTTCCAGTTCCCGGTTTTCCGGTTGAATTGGCGGTTCAAACCGGTTCGATCGCCGATTCAATTACTTACAATAATTATAATATAGTAAGTCTAAGATGATAATTGTAAATAATAAAACATGTTATTTAAACAGCTTATTTGATTAAAAATACCGTCTATATCATAGAGGGCTTGAGTTTGAGCCCCAACAACTGGATCGGCCCGGCCCGGCGTGGGTTGCGTGGGATCGGATTGTAACAGATAATATTTTGTAATGAGATTGACGATGACATTCTGAAACTTTTGAATAATTCAGTCAGAGTGGGTGGAGATGGATCGGATCGACGTTACATTAAATGTTTTGTGTCGCTACGCTGTCAATGATTTGAGTGACGTTGCCTGAGGTCCACTTACAGAGTCCGACAAGATAGAGAGATGACGGTTGGCGGTCACCTCTACGTAGGAGTTGAGATATTTCTGCGATGTCATTTTCTCATATATTTTTATCTTATTTTTTATTTAATTTTTGTTTTTACATTAGTTTCTGAAAATCAAAATATGAAGTTCATAACTGTTGTGATTTTTCACAAGAAAATCTAAAGTTCCCAACTGATGTATCATAAGTACAACTTTAGATTGATTTTTTTTAAAAGTATGTCTAAAGCAGTGGCGGATCTACCTTAAGGTAGAGGATCATTTGACCCCGGTGAAAAAAAATTTATCTTTGTTTTTATGTATTATTTATATTATGGTGTTAAAAAAATCATATTTAGCTTTTTAAAAATCAAAATGACCCCTCTCAAGTTAAAAAAAATACAATATGTATATATCAACACAATATTTTTTGATAATTGACCCATCTGAATATTTTTTCTGGATCCGCCTCTGATCTAAAGTCAGGGCGTTCTGAATAATTTAAAGATCTCGAGCGGAACCAAATTTCGTGACCTTCAACATAACTTACATAAATTTTTTAAGTTGAGATCCATCATGCTTTGGAAAAGATGTTGCTTATGCAGCTTACTAATTTTAAAATATTGATTAATTTGAAAAATTTCTATAAAAATAGAATATTAATAAAATTAAAAAATAATTGTATAATTAAAAAAGTTATAAGATTGAATTGAAATTGACATTCAAATCAGTATAACACCATCATCATTATATTAGTGTAGATGGTGTACATTTAAACACGTAAACCATTATTAAACACGGTATACATAAAGACTGAAACCTTAATTTAAGCTTTCGAAACTGAAAATTATTAATAGTTCTGGGATACAATTGGTTCCAATTGCTGACATGTATTAATAAAGTCGTGATTTTTGGGTTAGTTATTTATTTGATATATAAATTATCATTTATATACTTCTCTCCAGGATTTATTTTGAACGACAAAATTATGGGTTTGAAGAGGAAGTTTTATAGTGTGGTGTGTGGAAGTATGAAATTTTTTTTGACTTTTCAACACGTTATATGATGACTCTTCATTTGCTGGTGTCCACCGCCACGTGGTAGACACAATTCACCTAAATTTTTTTCTGAAGGCGATATCCAGTAAAAAGTCGAGAAGTCTGAGATTCTTAATGATGGAGATTTTCCTAAGGAATCAAGTGGTGATGATGATAATGGATGCTAGAAGGTTTGTAGCTTGTCGTTTGGCTTTAGGACAAAGCTTGAGGTTATAATAAATAAAGTTACTTTTGACTAATATATTTTCATTTGAGATTGAAAGTACATATTTTAATTTTCAAATATCAGTATTCAACGAATTTATTCTTTTTTATTGTAGAACGCAACTTGGAATATGGTTCAAATCAAAGGATCTTACAGTACTATCGAGGCAAGACTGGATTCTTGAGCCTTATGAAAAAAATAACAGTTTTTTTTTCTGAATTTTATGTGAGTTTAGGTTTTATTGTAATTTTTTTCTTATTATGACAATATTTTTCAGTTTTTTTATTATGGTTTTTTTAATTCTGAATTATTATATGATGCTGCTTTTTTATCAAGTTGTGTATGATACTTTTTCAAAAATTCAACAAATAGAAGATGAAGTTGCATTTTAAAAAAACATTAGTTTATCTGTGTTTGTAATTTCAAAATTGTGAAACTAAATGGCTGAGTTGGCTTAATATAATAATATATAGAAATTATACATAATATTTTGAGAGGACAAAAATACTTTCAAAAAGTTGAACATCATCATCTGTCTCAAATCTATCAATTGGAAAATACTTTTCATCCATTTATTATATCAGATCATAAACTTTCTGTCCATCAAAAATATTTTTAAATTCTATTAATGTTTACTACAAATCTGACAAAACACTCTTTCATAAAGCTTTGATAGATATCGTATGCCTTCAATACAATTCATATTGGTGCAATACATCATGGTGTCAAACCATAAACTATCTCCCCATTAAAATATGTGCATTATCATTGACATGAATAATCTTTATCCCCATCAAATTATACATCTTGGTGCTTTTTAGCATAAAAAGGAGCCTCTTTTGACAAGCCTTTGATATGAATGTCCTATTGATGATGTTGCACATATGCTTAATAGTCTAGGCCTAATATATAGAAAGAGATTTACATAAAAGTTTAAATAAATACGCAAGTTAGAAATTTGTAAAAATAAACAACATCCGTCACATAAGCTCCTACAAACTCTGTCGATGTCAACTTGGAACAATCCTCCTGAATTATCAGTGATTATGAAGTTACATATATTACATTCTTTTAAATTAAATTCTTTAATGAATTGACTCCATTTATTTTCATATATTATGTAAGAAGTTTTGTTTCTCAGTCTGATCTCAGCATTCCATATGTCATCACCCACTTGAAACCCTACCATAACATTTTAGGTCTCATGATATCACCACATAAATGAAAATATGTTATAATGAAATAAATATGTTATACATATTTGTGTAGGTCAAAACAAATTAGTGCATTTTAAGTAGGCACATGCATAGTGTAAATATGATAACTACATCTTACCATCAGAATCTCATCAAACGGATCACCAAGAGATCTACTCTCCATTCTTTGTTGGCTCTGGATACCTCTTGCAAGCTTGATCCATGCGCTAGGCATTCCTCGCCGGGCTCATTGTCTATAGCCGAATATACGCTTGAGATGCTTCATACCTTGTGTGCATGTATGAATTACGAAAGCATCTGATCTCACCAAGTAAAGTAGTTATAGCTCTTTGTTGATGTTCGCTTTTGGTAAAAATAATAATTTAAAGGAGTAATCACATGATTCCAAAGATGAATAAAAATGCACCCTAACATAACTCGGAAACCACATATTTAGAATTTCGTTTATCTCTTCTAAATGTGTGGAGGACCGTGTCTAATAGGATGAGCAAATGCATGGCTCACAGTGAACCTCATTTTGATAATCTTTACTTAAAAAGCTTCATAGGATGATACAATGATAAATGAATAATGATAGAGATTGGTTTCACCCACATACGAAGAGGCCTCATAGTTTAGATGCAGTAGTTTTGAAAGTCCAGTTTTTGCACATATGATATCAACCTATATAATTATAATTTTAAACATGTCTCATTTTGTATAAGGGACATGGCCTCCATTATAGTTGACCCGGTCTTGTTAACGTAGTTCTGAATTATCGTACATAAATGAGGCTTTAAGATCAAAGACAATAAACCCACAATGTTAGTCGACCAATCTTCTATAGCTTCTATTTAATATTTCATCAAAATCCAGTGGCAGTCCATCTTCAAATCTCCGGGCCCTGACAGCCCACAATCTATGCTTTTTTGAGACCAGACTAATATACTACCAGACTACTTTGTAGCCTCCCTCGACAAAAAAAAGACAAATTTGTTCTAATGATATAACATATTAAATTTTCCTTATATATAAAAAATTGGAGCTCCTTCAATAATTTAAAAACAACTTTATTAACAATATATTTGACATAATCTAAATATGAATCAGATAACTCATTTATATGATTCATAAAATAGCAGATAATGAATTTAATATAGGAATGATAACAAATAGGTTGCTTTGCTAAAATAAACTTATTTTAGGTCTCGTTGATTAAATTAATTGTTAATAAAATGCGGATAATTTTTGTTTTTCATACAGGGTAAAAAAATATTTCCACCCAGAACCTCCGGAAGTTTAGCAGCAGAAATCGACGGCAGGAGCTCACCCGGCCATGTATAAAAACAAAGAGTAAAAAGATCGCTAAACCCAACCGCGTAGCCTGGCGCATGCGGGTGTTCCTGCTGGTTGAACTGTTGCCTCCTCCTCCTCACTCTTCTTTTTAACCCTTTGGCTCGCAATGTCTTGGAAAAATATGAGACTTTTTTCCAGTGTCATAAATTGTTTTGGCGCAAATGGACGCGTGTGATCGACAAGTAGCAGCACATGGAGATCGATCTTTTCGACCCTGGAGGATAAGAATGCATACTCATCTCAACAGTCAGTTTCAAAATAGACCCCTCACGCCTTGACTCATTCGCACTCTTGCTCAACTTGTTCTTCTTTGCCTTTTGTCAGGACTCAATAATAAAGCACTTGTGTGGGCGGGTGGGACTCATTCACACTTTCGACTTCAGTCGGTATTTATCAGTCCCCTCCTCTTCTACTTCTACACAACTTGATTCTGTGACTTCCAATTTTATACTCCTATTATTTTCATGATCACAGAATTATATGTCGACGCTGTTCGCTTACCCATCTTTATCTTCTCTGTGTTCCAATCACTTTGGTGGATCCATGTCCATCACATTGGTGCCCTCGGCACGATTCAACCTGTCCCAGTTATAACTCCTGAATTAAAAGAGTCGAAACCTTTTAGTGACATAATTACATGTAGGGGAAAATTGAGAGTGGAAGGTAACAAGTTCAGCTTCTGAGATGTTTCAGCAGTGGTGACTGCGGAGGCATATTAGCAAGGAGATCCAAGATATATATCCTGCCCAGTTGGAAACAGGATAAAGTCAGGTGGTGAAAACATGTTGCGTAGGAATCTCAGGGAAGACTGTCCTACAAAGAAATCAGGCCAATAAGAAGCAGATCATACGCTTCTGATGTTACAACAATTGTAACACAACTAGAGAAGAAATGACAAATTGGCCAAAAAATGTACTGACAAGAGGGGATAAAAAAACTCCTACTCTCTTATTTAATTTATCCAGTTCCTTCTGAAAGAAGGTCTGTCGCCATCTATACACATTCCCACTAGGATGCCTGAACAGCTAAGGACGTCGGCGGAGGTAAAATAGTAGCCAAACTTACCTACTGAATATATACTAAATCAAAGTGTAGTGTGAGATTATAATCATCCCCATCAGCATCAGTAGTTCAACACTCCATTGAAGATTCACTGTTTTGACGCCTCATCCGAGCCCCCCACGACATATCTCCTCCACCTTCCTTGCTGGCACTTCTTCTTTTGAGCTCCAAAAGCTGCGACTGCCACTGGTTCCTCCACTCACTTTGGCCTTCAAATTCCTGATAACAGAACCAATGAACAACATACGAATAAACACGACTGAAATTAAATTGATAGGACGTCAAAAACACAAATGAAATGAGCATCTACCACACATTTAGGACACCATAGACACCCTGACAGACAACATAATAATTCAAGCCTACTGCTTCTGCCAAGTCTATCTAGCTAAAAGCAAAAAAATGATTCAGTAATGGTGTGTGATAAGCCAGGCTCCACAAAATAAAAAACCACCAAAGCTTAGATGCCTAACATTCCAACAGCTGAGCTGACCATAAGAATATACACAGTGTGTTTGAGATACGTGCACACGGCCTGCACGACAACATTTGTAAGTTAATAGTTCAAGCCTGCTGATTCTGCATAGTCTATCTACCTAAAAACAACTACTGAAAATAAAATACCTAAAGCATAAGGCTTTGTTTGGTTTAGGGAAAGTTTCATAGAAAGAAAAATTAGGTGGAAAATTAGAGAAATTTTTTATTTGGTTTAGATGGAAAATTTCGTGGAAAAAAAATTTGATGGAAAACTTCATGAAATTTTTTGATTAATAACAAAAAGAAATGACATTTTTCTTTAAACTTTTCATATTATAAATAAACAAGTGGAAAATGAAATAGATTCCATGAAGGATTTAGTTTCCATCCAATTTTCTTTTTCATAAAACTTTCCCTAAACCAAACACTTAAATGATTCAGTAATGTGTATGGCTGCAGAGCATGAGCATGATGAATCAAAGAAAAGCGTTTCAGAACAGGCGAAGCTCTAATAAACATTTACCAGTTTTCAATAAATATATGAATAGGAAATTGAGAAGGGGATATGTATGATCAAAAGAATTACCTCATCGGAGGTGTAACGCCTCCGGGCGGAGAAGGCGAGATGAATGCCTCTGGCGAGATCGCGATCGTACATGGCCCGCCTCATGGGGTCAGAGAGAGTCTCGTAGGCCTCCTGGACCATAATAAAGCGTTGGGTATACTCCTTGACCTGATCAGGGGGCGAGACGTCGGGATGGTACTTGCGGGCCAGCTGCTTGTAGGCCTGCTTGATCTCGACAGGGGATCCGGACTCGGGAATACCTAGCAAGTCGTAGAAGCTGAGGTCGGAATTGGCGTCGGCGAGCGCGGCGGCTCCGCTGCTGGTCGAGGAGGCCCTGACTGAAGTCGGGCGAGAGGAACAAGGCCTGAAGGAGATGGTTGATGGGGTGGCGCGGTATGTGATCGGGGAGATTGAAGGACGGTGGAGGAGGGAGTCGGCGCCGGAGGAGATGAATCCGTTGGGTGCGTGCGTCATGGGTCGGGTGGAGAAAATTGGAATGTGAGATTTTTGTTTGGGGGAAAAGAGAGAGATAGGAAGGAGGAGGAAACGTGGGCTTCAAATTGGATTTGGTTTGCAGGAGATGAAGCCGGGTTTAAATAAGCTGGGTTTATCTGCTATAATAACATTTTAGGATGTCGCGCTCCCGGCGGTTATGCTCTCCGGTTCAAAATCGGTTGGTTCGGTTTGAAATCAGTCAGTTCGGTTCGATTTGAAATTTTAAAAAATTATTCGGTTTGAAACGGGTAGGTTCGGTCCGGTTTGAAATGTTAATAGTTTGATTGCGGTTTCAAATTTTAAAAAACCGATGACTAATAATTTGATTCAGAATTTAATTTGTACGAAACGAATCGAACCGAACCGAACTCGTCGATTCGACGGGTACTCTGCCTAGTTCATATATAATAATAGAGGGAGGCTCCGTTGGGAGTAGGGATGACAATTCAACCGAACTGAACCGTAACTGAACCGTCCCCGCCCCGGTCAACATGGATAATAACCGAGTTGACCACGCCCACGGTTAAAACCGTAATCGAACAAAAAAAAATTGGACAGGTAGGTTAAGGGTATGGTATTTGCCATATCCGCCCCGACTCGACCCGACTTTAGTTAACCACCCATAATAGTATTTAAATAAAATAATACATATAGTATTGAAAGAATTATTTAATTAATACATTTAACTCTATAATACATATTTCTCTAGTAATTATTGAAAGAATTTAAATAAAATGCTCAATTTGTAATCATAATATAGTATTGTGATTCATTGAGTTAGCTTTATTAGATTATGCTTATTATATTTTGCTAGGACTAGAAAAAAAATCTTGGTCTCAAGCTGTGCGGCGTGTTTTCTTTATTTATGTCATCGAATGAAGCGAATAATCTTAGTGAAACCATAGACAATATCAAAACATTCATGTCTGAAGCTACGCAACGAGTTTTATTTCATTTGTCACTTGCTGAAGCGACAAAATAGCTATTATTTTTTTTATCATCGAGTGAAAGCTTGGCTGAAGCGGCCGATTGTCAAGTATGACTTTTATGTCATCAGTCTTTATTTCTATTATCCAAACCATTGACGACACAATTTGCAAAAAGCACAACCTTAGCCAAAGTGTAGTTTGTCGTCTCTCATCTGTACCAAAGATAAGATTTTTTTTATATTTTGTCTACAATTTGTGTCTTTACAAAGACTTCTATATTTTGTAATGTGTTTTATATTCTGTTTATTTT
>NQLW01000081.1:588001-613158 GCA_002312845.1 Kalanchoe fedtschenkoi
CAATCTTTAGCTTCTCTCTTAGCAACTCAACTTCATTCTCAATCTTTAACCTTTCAAAATCAACAGTCGATAACGAAGATCCCTCCTCCTTGGGAAACAATTTAACTTTAGAGGCGGCCATTGGGGGTGACCTAGAAGGAATATCTGAATGTCTTCTCATACTTTCACATTGATTATCCAGTCCACTTGTGGTAGGAAAATCATTAGAATAGGCATTGCTCTGGACAGCAAAATCTTCCTCAGATACATCATTTTGGCTGGAAGTATCTAAGCTAGACTTGTTTGATATCAATTCGACGGAGCTTGACTCATGACCAACAACATGGACGTCTACAACAGGGGCATCCCCGTCAGGTCTTGACCTATCTGCCTCTATATCTCTTCCATCTTCATCTTTCTCTTGTTTTTCCATATGTTGGCTGTTCCGCTGACTTTCAAATGGTTCAACTGGTGAATCCTTGTTCAAAGATACCAATTTATCCTGGACTGTTTCACTGTCATCGTGAAATGCATCTGCACAACAGTTGTCTTCGGTGAAACCCTTACCACTAGCCCCTTCATCGTCGTTGTTAACATCACCAGTCATGACATTTCGAAGTTCAACAGCCATTTCTTCGGGCTCAGATATCTTGCTGGTTCTTTTCTCACTTTCCTTCTTTCTGATTGATTCAGATATTTCATGCAGCATCATTATAGGATCATCATCGTCACTAAGCGAGGAACGCTCCTTTGGTTCACATTCATCTTGCATTTCAGGCATGTCTTTGCCTGACTTTTCACCTCCGAGAATGATTTTCTTATAGTTTACAACTTCCTTCTCCAAAACATATTTTTCTCTTTCTCTCATTACTAAGATTTCTTTTAAAATGTTCATTTCCTCAGCATCATAAGCAGACTTTTCTTCAATCATTCTCTGATACTGACGAGCTTGCATTTGGATTGATGCCTTCTCCTCTTGTAAGCGCAAAATCATTCCCATAGCCTCATCTGCCGCAGTAGCAGCAGCATTTCTCTCTTTCTCAAGCTCAAGATATATAGCAATACGAGCAGCCTGCTCTTCCTTGAGTGCTTGCTCCAACGCTTTCACATCATTTTCCTCGTCGCCCAAACATTTTATCCCTTCTTTATCACTACCATCAAACTCATCAACAATAGTTCCATCTGCATTATCAACTCGATATTTGCTCAAAGAGAGATCTAACACGATGGTATGCGGCGGATCTTCAGCATGCCAGTCTTTATCCTCCAGAGTCGTATCATTGTCAAGCGAATGCCTTTTAGAAGCTGCATAAGCGCAAAAAAAATTATTAGAGTTCAAGTGTATTTAACATGTGTACAGATAAAAAAACCAGCTGCAAGTTTCATACTAAGTTCCTTTTGTAATTTATAACTTGGAGGGGTGCACACATGGAAAATATTTATCGGTACCGGCATCCTTCCTTGCGTAGTTGTCTATGAATGTAAACCGCAAATGTGTTTGTACTAACCGGAAAGTCCACGTATCTGTCATTTATGTATAGTCCATCAATGGAGATAACAGCTTAGTAACACCCTCCTATTAAATACCTATCGGGTATAAGCTGCCTCCGGCACATTTGAACTGATTACATGATGTTTGTTTCACTCCTTGAATGTCATTTCAAATGGTAACACGATTTATTTCTACCCTAAATGCCTGAAATCAAATATCTAACAGTTTAAGTAATTGAGAATGATCGTTTGCCCATATTTAGGCCGAAAGCTACTGCTTGAACCATAAAGTACTTGCAAACATTTGATTACCGTATGTATTAGATGTTAGATGCTTTCAGCTCCTCAATGCTATTACGTGATGCTTGAGTCATCAATTTCCAGTCAGATGATAGTGAGAGGAACCTATTTCTAGTGTGAATAACCGAACTCTAAGTCTCTAACATCACGGTAGCTGGGGACATTCCTACGTTCCATATTGGAGTTAACATTTCATCTTGAACGATAAATACGTAACCTAGTATTAAACAGCTTCTGCTTATTGCGCCTAGGAATAGAACACTAGAGTCTAGTAATAAAGAAGCTTCCTTGCAGATAACTTGAGTTGATCCGTAATAACTCACGGTTAGTCACAAGAAGGGAAAAAGATAAAACCGAGCTTGAACTAGATACTAAAAAATGGAGCACTGTACTTACCTTCAGTTTTGTCTGCAACACTGAAATCATCCTCCACGGCTTTTGTGCCATTTATCTCCTTGTTAAAGGTAAAAGATGACTTGGGAGTTCCTTGAAGATCATGTCCACGAGGTTCATAAGAGGCAGCTGAGGACATCCTATCATATTCGGAGGCAACTTTACGCCTTCGTCTAATCCCTGATTTAGGCCTCTGATATGCAACCCCCTTTCTTTTGAGATCAAACCTCGACAATCTTGGAGATGCTTCAACTTTTGGCACCATTTCCCAGCCTGTCGAATTATGCGGCTTCCTTGCGTCGGAAACTGAGCTACATGATGCCCCGCCCTCCAGTTCCAATGGCCTGTCATCAAAAGAGACGCACCTATTCATCTTAACCTGGCAATTCTGCTCCACCCCACATATCAAGTCGAACGGGAACTTGCTCTTCACCGATGAATGAACAGAAGAAATATGTTCTGCAGGGTACTCCACTAGAAACCTCTGCACACAATACGCCTCATTTGGGTTCCCAAACAGTCCATTGCAAGGACAAGGCAAATTCAATCCGAAAAGACCCAGAAACTTGGAAGCGAAATAAGCAACCGTGGATCCGCAAAGCATCACGTAAGCTATGGCAAGATCAAGAAATGCCCCGACCAGCTTACTAAAAGTCCACGACCTTATCACGCTGCACGACATCTCCGCCCGAAAGAAAAATTGTCAAACCGCAGATGATTACAAAGTGATCGAGACCCGAACAGAATGAATAGAAAAGTCAATACTGCACAGCTGGACCCCAAAATAACGTGGAACAGGACGTCTGCAAGAAACACAACTCAACAAGATGTAAGTCCCAAAACCATACACCAATCTACAACTTGAGAACAAACAACCAACGGCAGAAAAATCAAAACTTTCATCCACCAGACATCTACTGATTCACATTCTGATTCACAGATATACCACTACGTGCAGCTCATCAGGTCTCTACATCCTCACACGACATAGTAGCACTCAAATTTCAGTCATTTACTTCACACCCTATTTCTAGATTATTGTAGAAATTCAGACTGAACAAATGGAAAATTAACGAACTTGGAAACGAATACGATGGTGCTGTTTCTTGCTCTGCCGATTCAAACTCGACCTCTGACACTGCGACAAAATCTTGCCCGCTGAGTTATTGAGAGCTCGTATTGAACCTGTTGCAGCTCGCAGTTCGGAAGCTGGGGAATAAAACCCTAAACTTTTTTTGCCTGGAAATTTATACGATCAATGAATTGAGGGAGAAGGGTGAGATTAGATGGGAAGAAATTGATGAAGAAGGCAACAGATACCGCTCGCGGATTTGATTGTGTACAAAATCACAGCACGATACATTTCTTCTGTTCTCTCCAGCTCCATACGGCGTCGTTTTCATGTCGAGACACCATGGGATCTGAAAGTATTCCGCTTGCGTTTCCACGCGTGTGTGAGACGAGTGGAGACACGCGCTGTTTCGGCGTGGCTTGGATGCGCCGCGTTCAAGTGTCGTATAGTGCGAGCGGGTCAGGGAGAGTGTGGGTTGTCACGTGTCAGAGTTCAGATTTCAGGTGAGATTAATCTTTTACTCCGTACCAAGGCATCTTACTGAAACAAATCTGAAAGAGGTTCGTCTTTTATAAAAAAAATTTCCCAACTTTCGCTAAAATTAAAATAAATTTCCCAAACAATTTATACAAACGCTTTATTTAAATAATTAATAGAACTATGCTTTTAAAATTAAAATGTCGTATAAAGTATAAATTAATTAAGTTTAAATAACACTAGGCATTTATTTTAGTAAGATGAGATCAAATCCATTTAAATTAAAAAATTTCAAATGAAATTTATTATTTAAAAACGCCATATGAACTCTCTTCATATAATAGACAATTCATATAATAGATAATGCTTTCAACTAATAAATATCGACTAAAATCTTTCCACAAATCATTTTATGTAGACGAGATGTTGTGTCAAATGAGATTAATCTCCCTCTAAATCAAGATGGAATGTTTTGAGGTCAGCCACTAACTTGACAAAAAGCTTCAATTGGGTATTTGGGTTGCTCTTACAATTCACTTCAAATTTACTTATTGAAAAGTTTAAATGATCTTTGGTAGTGGATATAATATTTAGAGATTAATCGGTTAGATGGAAATTAATTAAAAAAATTAATTGAGTAATTAGACAAAATTCTATATTTAAAATAAATATTTTTAAATACAAAGTTTGAAACAAATAATCAACTAGACGTAAGGCGGTAGACTAACAAGTCGTGTAAACGGCAAAACATACATTTTTTTAGAACATTGTTTGAAGTGACTGTAATGAAAAAATCGAAAGCAATTAATCAGTCACAATGATGGATGGTTGAGGGGTCTCGAGATATTATTTATAAATTTTAAAATTCTTTTAATTATTTTATTTTTTGTTTGTTTTTTTAAAAAAATTCATTTTCTGGATTATCTCATTCTTTCACAATTATAGTTGTGAAATATAGACCAAAACTGCGATTTGTATGTGTGCCCAGAAAAATAATATGTTTATACTGTAATTTTATAAAAATATGATAATTTATAAAATAAATCACATCACAAAGATGTAACTTGAAAAAGGTATGCAAGGCATGCCCCTAAATATATATGGCCACTGTTTTGTTTGGACTAGTTTCATACATGGAATGCAAATTGATTTCAAAATCCAAACGGTTATGTAACCGAGTATAACAAAATAGTACATCAAAATTATTATTTTTTTAAATATAAATAGCAACACATATTCTGACACACAATATAGTCAAACGAACACACTCTCTTATAAAATTACAGTAAAGCAGTTTTTCTTCTCCAATACTCTCTCCGTCCTCTAATACATGTCATTTAAAGTTAATTTGACTAGATTAAAGTGAAGTAGATGCTAGCGATTGAATAAATTTAATGAGTGGATTGTTGGTGTTTTTTTTTCAAAATATTAGTGCAAAAAATAAAATTAGTAGATTGTTACTGGTGATGAAAGATTTTTTATTGATTATGATAAAGAAGTGATTAATGTTTGACATTTTAAGGTTTTTGCTGATATTAAATATGTATTGAAAATTATTAAGTGACAAATAAAAATAGATAAAAAAATTCGATTAAGTGACATGTAAAGAGTACAGAGAAAGTAACAAAAAGTCTTGTCACCAATAATAAGGTGCTAAATTGACTATTTGAAGTGTTGGTAATATATTTGAGGTATGTGTGAGATAGTTTATATTATTAAAATGGATGAATGTGTGACTTTTGACCATTAAAATAAAAAATATATAAAAAAAGTCACTTAAGCATGAAAATTCAATCAAATGAAATATAATCCAACTCTGTTGAGTTTGATTTTTATTTGTTTTTGTCATTTAAATTTTTAAGATTTACTTTAGCAAACTCAATCTTGGCATTTACTCCCTAATCAATTTAATTTAACTCGATTTAACTCTTGAATATATTTGAAGTTCAATTTTTTCCCAGATAAATATGGCGACATATTTGAAGCATTAAAAAATTTTACATTCTCTTACAAAAGTTTCACACATAATTTCGAAAATTTTGCATTCATACTACAAGTATTGATTTTAAATTATTTTTATTTGTGTTGAACTACATTAATATAATATGTTTTCTATGTTTTTAACTAATTTAAATAATATATTAGATTTATTTTTCTTATTTTTTTGTGCAAAATATTTTTGTCTCTATTTTATAGCGGAGATGAACATGTGCGACATTTCTATTCTCAACTCTAAATTTACTATGCTACTTATATTTTTTATTAATAATATAAACAAATTGATTTAGGAGGCCTAGAATTGCTATTTATTCTTCAACTAACATTTTAACTTTTGAAAAAATGTAGGAAAAAACAATGAACTACTTATATAAAATAAATTTACATTCGCTCTCATAAATTTTAGTAATATGAGAATCAGTTTCGTGTGTTGAAATTATATTTTTTATCATCAAATATAATGATATTCTTTTTTCACATAACTAAAACAACATATTTTTTATACTCAATCAACCCAAATTCTTAGCAAAATTTAATAAAATTAATCACATATAACAAATCAAATCCAATTAATCTTAAATGACATCCTAAATTAGTCAATTTTTTTACATACTTTTTGAAAAATCTCATAGTTTTTACTACAAGTAAGAAATAGTTATAATTAGGGGTGTTCAACAATCCAAACCTGAACCGGAATCGGAATGGACCAGAATAATGATGAGTAAAGATGAAGGAGAACGTGGCTCGATGATTTATGATGTTGTTAAGAATCATTGTCAATAGAGGTTATGATAGGTTTAAAAGCCCTTGGGCGAACGTGGTTGATCGATACACCAACAATCATTACAGCCTCATATGACTATCTCTACCTACTCCCCTTTGTCATTTTTTTTCCAATATTTTTATTGTGTATTTGAAAATATTGAAACAAAGTAGTTGATTACATTAATGTGTATTTTTATTTATTTTTGTGTCGTTAATAAAAATAACAGTTCAAAATTAATTATGAGTTATATTAATTATTTTTAAATTCAAAATTTAAAAAAGTAATTATAGGGTAAAATTATTAAATGACACAGATAAAAAATTTAAAATAAAATATGGAGAAAAAATCGCTTGCTATTATTTTCAAATATCTTTCTACAGTACAAAAATATAAAATAAAAATCAAGCAAACTAGTCATTAAAGGATTACTTATCTAAATATTCATATTCATTTATTTATTTTAAAGTAATGACCACAATATTCTTGGGTTATTGTAATACATCAAGTAATAATAGAAAATTTTTATCAGCAAGAACTGTCTCAATTGATAAAATATGCGGACATCTATCATGAAGATTTCATATTCGATTTTTGTTAGGAGCACACGTAATGAACTTTACTAGAAAATGTAATAAATATATACAAAAAAATTTAAAAGTAAATATTATATAATTCAACACGCACATTAGAAAATTATATAATAACAAGTCGATCATCTTTACCCATGTAACATAATATCTCCATTTTCAATCTATATCCATGGGTATATAGAGACTAAGAATGTAAATGATTCCACATGGGATATATAAAATGAGAAGTGTTATATGTCCTCTGTCGTGCTCTTTGACACATATATATGGGATCGAATGCGCACTACTTCATTTTGTTACGAGCCACGCATCTCTGTAGAACTATAGTTTGACGTGCGAATTTCTTTAATTTATTTCGTTACAAATCACACATTTCTATAGAACTGTAGTTTGATGCGCTGCGCAAATTAATCTGACCTTGACACTACCTAAATTTCGTTACTTACTTTCCTCGCAATTCCTTTCCTATCCTCCCAAAATTGAATTCAGAAACCCTACCTAAAATTCTTCGCACATTGAATCAAGCTCTACCACACTAATGCTGATGACTGCAGGTGCTCAGTCAGTAGATGATCTGTGTTGAGCTGCCACCACGACATCAACACTTCACTCTCAGTCGATAGTACCACCTTCTCAGACTCCATCTCAAACGTTTTAAATGTCTACTACTGCTTGCTGATCTCGGGCCGCTCTAAAAGCCCTAAGCGTTAAGTTCACCATCTGCAAATTCTTGGTGTCGGACATGAAAGTGAAGTTGTGTCACTAGTACACAATTGGCTTTTAACAACACTTATTTTAGATGGAGTTTGGACAACAAATGACATTTTCAGCAATAAAAAAATATCCTCTAAAGTGATGTTTAAACAAGACTGCATCATTTGACGTTTTAAGAAAATAAGCATCGATCGTCTGAAGTTATTGAGACATACAATGGCGCTTTTGCGGTCATAAACTTCGTCTTTAATCACAATTGTATATGACACTTGTTATCTTGAAGTGGATTCTAAGTACTCTACTTTAGACGATGCCTATTACTCACAAGTGTCTTCTAAATTATATCACTCTGGACAATGTTTATAGATAATAAACGCCGCTTAAAGTTAAAATGACTTTAAACGACACTTGTGGCATTAAAGTGCCTTCTAAGGTGATACAATTAGAAGACTCTTATAACTTTAAAGTGTCTTCTAAAGTCGAAATAACTCTGGAAGATGCTTATTATGTTAAAGCACCTTCTAAAGTCAAAATTTAATATTTTATTTTCCAAAATTAAATATATATCTTTGCCTTTTGTATATATATATATATATATATAGGGGATATATATATATAGAGAGATGAGGATTTCAAATGGAACACCCTCTTCAGTTTGAAGACTTCAAGAAGAAGTTGAAAGTCACAAATCAAGAAATTAATTGGAGTTATTACACATTAAGCATTTTGGCATTCCTATGATAGTTGAAAAATCATTTTTATGAAAAGAGCAGCAACTTTATTTTTCTCAAAAATTTCATTTTCCTTGTGCTAGCCGCCAACATATATTTTCATTTTCCTTGTGCTAGCTGCCAACATAGAGTAGTTCATAAGAGGTTTTTAATACAGACCTTCATACTTGTTCTGAACTTCAGTCTCACATAAAAATCTCACCTAAAGGCACGACTGTATGGAAATGGTGAAAACATGCAGTTTCAGCTCTCTATGTTTCCCTCTTCCTGCAAGAAGGAAGCTAGCCCAGCGAGGAAAATACAAAAAGTAGCTTTCAAATTGAACCAGGATACCTCTTGGAAAAGAATCCTTACCATAATAAACATCCAAATTCACAAGTTTTGTATTCAGGGATTCACTGAAGCCAGTAGGAGAGAGAATAACCTTTACATAAGATAGTGGAATCTCAAGGGCGTTGATGTCACCAATCAAGCATCAGCCAGCCGAGATGGATCATAGTTAATAATAACAAAACCTAAAGGTACATAGAGTTCTTGGAGAGTAAATGTGGCTCATCCACTATTAGGCATCCATCCAACTGCTTGCATGCTTGGAAAGGGAAAAGATTCACCAGTACCGGTCATCGGCCTCCGTCTTCTCTTCAGTGAGGCAGTTTGGGCAGTTAATCCGGCCGGAGAAGCAGGGCTTCCTGTTGATGTCAAGCAGCTATCAATGGAGCAGTCCCCAAGTCTGGCAGGGAAGTTGGGGACAGTTTGGCTATTGCTCGCAAATGTCGTTGTAATGTCAGATAATGATGGCATCTTTAAGTCGTCAAGCGGGGCCAAACCCTGAGAGTCGTGGGAAACCTTGATAGCAAGTCCGGACAGCTCTTCCCTTGCAGCTTCGAGGCCGGCAGCTGCAGCAGCTTGGTCGTTGAAGGCCTTACAAGCCTTCTCAAGTATGGCTTGTAGATATTTTCCTTGTGCTTCAACACGCAATTGGAGACGCCGTTGGACCTAATTTATGTAAAGAAGCAAAAAGCTATGACATGGGCAGAAGCCACTAATGCAACCCCATATGAGCAGAAGAAAACATTCGAGCACTCTTCAAATTATAGAAGTTGCAATTCACCTCGAGTTGTTCATGTAGCCTTCTTTGAACATCCATCTGTAGTCGCAGAGCCTCCGTAACCTGGTAGCTACTGTTTAAAAGAAGGCAGGTAAATATAGAGCCAGACAAATGAGGAATCCCTCTCTCAAAATGCACTCTCTAATGGAAAATGCTTACTCATTTATCTCCTGTGCAATAACCCTAGACGATGGGGATGCTGATGAACCAGTGTCTTGGTTCTCTGCCATGCAAGATGCTGCACATCACGATTACATCGAATATAAGAATAGATAATATGAAGCGTGTAGCTAATTTGCACCTAGAATGCGAAATGGCAAATACCCCAAACTACCCAATGGGAGAACAAACGTACAGCGTAAATACAGGTTACAGATATGAATAAACATCAATAAGAGTATTAAAAGGAGAACAGACAGAAGCTATGAGAACCCTACTCTGTACACTGCAATCACACCCAATTTTCATCAGAAGCTTGTAGACGGATCACATTCAGGTTGTGTTTGTTTATGGAATATTACGAGAAAAGGAAAACGCGAGGAAACACAAGAATCTATTAGATTTTTCTCTTGTAAGATTATCATGTAATATATCAAGGAAAATGTTATTTCCATCTTCTTAAACCAAAAACTTCATGTTATTATATATATTACTTTTTTTTCATAAGATTTTTTGTTTTAGCCAAACAAAGGCTTTCCCCAATTTCCCCTCTGGATTTTTCTCGCACAACATTTTCCCTAAACGAAACACAGTATATAGAAAACATACAGGTTTGGAAGTAGGAACAATGTCAGTCAACCTCATGTTTGCCCTTCAACTAAATAATAAATTTTGGCTCTATGGCCTCATAGTATAATTTCTTTTCCACAGTAGCACGTATTAGGAACGTGACAGTATTATTAATATCACTGTAATACGTTTGGTTCAAAATAAGGATCATATTAATAATAATACATGAAATAAAATCTATCATTCACAACCCGTATCAATAATATCTCCTCGACAGGTGGGGTATTATTTATAAGGGTACTAATAATACATTCTTAAACTATACGGTATATCAAACATACACTTAAGGTCAGAACATGTGTACCTTCCTTAGAGTTCTCAGTTGACTCCTTACCAGCTTGCTTGCCCAACCGATATTTCTACAATGACAGTATTAATGGCATCAGTACTTCAGAAATATAAATGACAAACCAGTATGCTATTGACCAGCTTGATAGATAAGGACAAAGAAGGCAATCAGAACAGAACAATGCATTTAAACCTGCATTTATGACAATCCTTAACATATCCAGTAAATGCTAAATTTCACGCCAAACAAACTCCCAAAACCCTTTTCCTCAACAAAAAAATTCAGTCATGTGCAAAATTTGAAGAAAAGCAACCTGTAGATGGGACTTCAAATGATATAAGGTGAGGCCCTTCACCCCCATAGTTCTCATAATTGTCTTGGGAGTTGCCTCTGCAATGTATGAAAACATCCCAAATCATTGATCCGTGGAAAATGAAAACTCCATAAATGTTTAACTGTAGGTCACTTCATTTTTTCCACCATGCTTTTCTGCATCGCGCGGAAGCCCTTTTTGGCATCAACAAATATATGACGGAGCAGCAACCATATACGCCAAACAACACGAGAATCAAGTTCCAATGGTGGACATTCCAATTCCACTACCTTATATGTAATCTATGCAGATAGAACTAGCTGCTTCCTGGAAGAAAAGCAGAAGCTGACCCAGATTGGCAAACCCAGCAATCAGTTGAGATAAAAAATGACAATCACCATGTTTCCATCTAATTACGAAATGATAATCAAAAGATCCTAACTGAGATGGCTAGAAACAGCGCACAGGCACAGTGGCCAGCAGACAGAAAATATAATTATAATTAATAATAATAATAAAGAAAAGGAAAAGGAAGAGGAAAAAGGAGGAAGGGCTGACTGTCAGGGCCACCCAGTTGAGCGACAGCGTCGACAAATCTGTCATGAAGGTCGGCCGTCCAGCGGAGCCTAGGTTTGGGATCTGAGGTCATAAACAAGCACGCATCCCCAGGCAAATTGGTTCCGTCCAGTGACGAAATCTGGCGATACTCCCCGCTTCCGTCAAGCGGAAGCGAGCGAATCACGGAGTACATTCCGTCTTCTTCTTCTTTTTTTCTCTTATGGAACAAAAAGATTCAAACTTGAAACAACAATGCCAACACCAACCCACGAGCCTGAAGCTGTGCAGGGTTCCGAATTGAAGAGGGGGTGTGGTGTGGTTGGGGAAGTAGAAGAAGTAGAAGAAAATGGAGGTGATGGATGTAAGGTAGAGAGCATGCAAATGCAAAGATGGAGATAAAGAAGGATGTGGTGGTGGCGGTGTGGGCGTCTGTGTATAGAATTCTGCAAAGAGTCTCTGACTGACTCGGAGAAGGCAACATCATCATTTACAGTTGGCATCTCTTTTTGTTTGTATATGTTTTCTCACTTCCTGCTAAATGGAAATGCTGCTCATTTCAAAAAATTTATAACATCCAAACAAAGCCAATATCTTTGTTGAAATGAATTTAAATTTTGTGAAAAAAATAGTAATAGAATTAGAAATTGTGAAAAATGGAATGTTATATACTTCATCCGTCCTGATATACATAATGTTTAAGGTTAAATTAAGTAAACTAAGATGATGTTTAATGTTAGCGGTTGAGTGAATTTAACAGATAAGGATTTAATGCATATTTTTAAAATTTTGTATAAAAATGTAGAATTGATGGATTATTAATGGTGTATAATTGCTTTTTTATTGATTATGATAATGAAATAGTTAATGTTTGATTTTTTAAGATAGTTCTAGATATTAATATGCATTGAAAAGTGTTAAATGACAAGTAAAAGTGGACCAAAAAAATTCGGTTAAGTGACATGTAAAAAAGGAAAAAGAGGGTAATTTTCAGCAAGTTTGCAGCCACCCAAATCTGAATCAATATTTTATCAATAGAAGTCAGATTTTTTTTAAAAAAATAATCATTCTATGATGTTTGTTTTATCGACTGACCTTCCTTTTAATAAATTTTCTTAAATGACCTAGTTGAGGTCAACCAGAAATCGTGTCTGGATTAAGTCCAGGTGCGGTTTCAAACCGTGTCTGGAGGATGACTGGGCTTGCTGCTGACTGTGCAGCTTACTCAGCGTCCATGTGGCCCAACCACTATTACTAAATGTGTCTGGAATTAGTCCAACCACCTTTTCAAATAGCGGTTAGATTTTTAATTCCAGCCGCCTTTTGAAACTGTGTTTGGACTTAGTCCAGACACGGTTTGGAATGACGATTGGAGTCAGGCTCGTCCCTGAACAATATTTTCATTAACGAGACCCCAGTTTAAGACCGCGGTCTGAATTGGCCTACTCTCTGAAATTTTTTTCAAATCCAACCGTTGTATGAAACGATGGTTGGCTTTAGAAAAGACCCGATTTCAAATTGTGTCTCGATTTATGTTTTGAAATTTTTGTTGATAGATGATTTGATTGGTTATCGATTCTTTGATATTTTACTTTCACATTGAAATTTCATTAACAGTTTATCGAGTCAAAATATATGATTAACCAATCCATCGGTTAACCAAATTAATAGATTAAATAATAAATTAACCGAACCTAACCTAAATAACTGAATATTATCTATATTGAATTAAATTTAGAAATTTGAGCTAAATAAATTAGGATATTAAATATTTTTTAAAAATATTAGTTTTTTTTAATTATTTCGATTAACCGAATTAACCAAACTTACATATACCACTTCCATTAACCGAACCAAAAAAGCTTAATATTAATCTAATTTTAATCGAATTCACCGAATAACTGAATTAACCGAACCGAATCAATTCTGGTTTGACTAGTTTGTTTCAGAGGATTGGTTTTCTCCGAACAGTGGTCTCCCCCTAATGCATAATATAACCATATTTATCCATCATCTTCCAAGGTGTCGTGAAGAGTCATTTTAAGTGACAATCAAGCATCAAGCATAAATGCTCATATCACCTCTCCTATTTGCTCTAGCATGGAATTCCACTCTAAAATAGTGAGAACTTTTCTTTTGAACCCTGCTTCAAAGTGCATCATAGAGGCAAAACTCAACTCATCTGATAGACATTCATGATCTCTCTCTTTTTTTTTACAAAGTTTATCGGGATTCACCTAATATACTGAAGCATACCCTAGACGTCTGTTGCTATGTACCCGTTAACAATATGAAGTCTTAAATATTCATTGAAATAGTTTTTGCAATAGTGTCAAGGCATATGGTTGTTCAGATTGGATATATCAGATGCTATATTTTTATGAAATACTGTAATGTCCTCCTTCACTCTAAGAGCATAAGAAGGTATAATTATTTGAATTTGATTAAAATGATGTCCCCGTATCAGATCTTAGTAAAATAAACTTCTCTGTTATTGTAGCAGTAGTTCTTGTCAAACCAGTCCTTAATTCTTCACAAATCCACTAGTTTAGAGTGTTTGACCTCCCCACTAAAGTTATAAACTCCAATAGTCGATTATATAGAAGATTTCTTTGGTAAGATTATAAAAAATTACCTTTTAAGTAAGATCATATTTGTCTACCTACAAAAAAAATGGAGTTAGGTATGAAGAGAGCCTCTCATATATATTAATCTTTTAGTCTTACTATCTCAAATTTGGGATATCTTCTTTAGAAGTGACTCTATATAGATCAAATCAAGTCATTGCAATATTATAGAGGACGGTTGATGGTAGAAGACAGTGTATAAAGCGTCATTTTCTTGAGTGATTAGAAAAGTTTTCTTTAGCTCAAGATAGTTCTATATAATGTTGTAATATTTTTAATACTTTCGTATGTTAGGACCTGCCATGTACTTCATATTCCTCGGATTTAGTGTATCGGTCTCCATACTCCTCAGATTTAGTGTATCAGTGTTTCCTCCCTTTATTTACCTAAGTCCCTTTTGTCAAAATGATTCGCAAGAGATTCTCCTACCCAAGGCACAATTTATTTTATGATTCAGCAGCTTATATAAACTAGATATGAAAAAATATTTACACATGTTGATCTTGCATATCAATTGCTAACTACGCTCTCTGTCATAGTCCCATGGAAACTCATGACCACTTATTTTTTTTCAGTGTCCATCATTCCTGAAAGTCATCATCACGTCTTAGTTATTTGTAATATCTAGCATATGCTAAGCTTTCTTAACTAGAACGACCTAATATATTGATCTTGGTCCTCTTTTGGTTCCAATAAATGTAAATCAGTTTGCTTTTTTTTTCATAAGTGTCATTCTATTACATATGATGTGCTATGGGTAAGTTAAAAAAAAAGACTCTCTCTACAGACTCCATCATAAGAGCCTTTCTCAATGATTGTGAGCTCAAATAAGGTTCATGCAAAGCATCAAATACTTTAAGTTCAAAAGGTCCTAGTTTTGAGGTATGCATTTTGATCATCTTCTGGGTCTGGAGAAATTTTTTTCATCTAGTTTTTTTCATTATTGATTGCTTTCATATAATCCGAGATTCATACACACTTCTTAAATGTTCTTTCACAAGCGCTTTTTAAAAAAAACATTTATTCAAATTATTGGTATTAGCTACATGCATTTCAAATGTTATTACACTAATTTTGAACAAGTACACACACTTGAGATAATTATTGCTACTCATTTGATATAATGAACTTTCATTATTTTTATAGATATATTTTGAAACCACATGTACTATATTCAAACTTTATTGATTGATGTTGCTCACTTCATAGTCACAGTAATTTTATGAGTTTATACAACGATATTCACTTTGAAAATGAAACTCATATAAGCTATTTTTCATGAGTTAACTTAACAAAATTTTGCTTAATATGTAACATCACTTTCCTTAAGCGAGTTCATGTTATGTCACTTGAATGTCTATATCATTAGTCCCTAAGTCATATTCACATTAAGAATAACTTGTATTTTAAAGGAGTTCATGTTCTATGGAAAGTATGTGTATACAATTTCTTTTGCAAATCAAATTATATTGAAACTATAATTTTACTAAAAGTGAGTTCATATTCGACATTGACAGATGCATATCGTTTGTTCCCAAAGTCAATTTCACATTTAACTGTTATTTTTTCTTATAATGACTTTAATGTTCTATGAGTGTGACATGTGTATGTTATTTGTTGTTTATGTCAAATCTAGAATAAATCTTATAAAAACAATCATCATCATTTTAGCTACCAAACGATAATATTTCGTGTCGAAATGTTTAATTAATGTTGAACTATCAGAAAAGCTCCATGTACATTGCGACCACCTAGTACATAATCATAAAAAGTGGACAAAATGATGCTTTTGACAGTGAAAACAACCGCATTTATCACCACAATTGCTCAACAATGCCAGCTCTGAAATGGATTAAATCCCAAACAATCAAGTCAAATAAAACCAATTGAAATGATGTATGATTGACTTTTAACCAACCATCCTCTAATTGTCATGTGTCCAACAAGCAATCCAACGAATAACGTCATTTATATATATGAGATACATGTCAAAATCACATACATTGTAAAGGTTAAAAACAATGTGATTTTTTATGACTGATACAGACTTTGTTGTATGAGATCTAAATCTCTTGGATGCTCCGAAATGACTTTCATCATTTGTGAGTTTTTTTTTTCTTTTTACAGTGGTCAGGAGCTTCACCCTCCTCTCTCCACTTTGATAGTGACGTCAGACTTACTACAGACAAATTCATACGCACCTTTAACATATTCATGCGCATGCGGTACTGTCAAAATTAGGACAAATGACTTTGAATTTATTAGATAAAACTGAAAACCACTGTACCAACGTCATATTAATATCATTGTTGGGTTAAGTCAGTGAATTCACATTAAAAGTTAATATTGTATAACCGGTAAATGTGTATCTTTTGTCTCCTAATCAAATTAATATTAAAAGTACACTTACGTTTAAACTAAATTCATGTATATACGATTCCCATATATTTGTCATTTGCCTTCAAAGTGCATTTTGATAATCTCTGTCCTCTAAAAGTAGTTGTTTAAATTTATTTTGAATTGATTAAGAAGATATAAATACTAGTAGTAGATTCAATTTAATAAGTACATATTTGTTATTTTTAAATTTTTTTTATAAAATGTTATGCATTATTATTGGTTTAAAATGATAATTTTGTGGATTATGATTACAAATAAATTATTTATTTATTTTTTTAAGGTATCTTTCAATATTAATCGTGTACTGAAATTATTAAGTGATAAATAAAAATGAACAAATAAAATAGAATTAAGTGAGAAATAAAATATAACTCAGAAACAAAATTTAGGATTAACTGTAATTCATGAATGAGAAGAGACAAAAGTCTATTTTAGTGAAAAGTAAGCTTGTCACTTCACCAAATATTTACCCTATTGAAATCATATATGTTTCTAATTTATTATGTCAGAAATAAATATCATCATTTGAAAATAACAATAAATAAAGTAAAATCCGCATGTCGTTTTCACCCTTATACTTACAACTGAGGTCCGATTGAGCTTATTATTCTTTGTATTCTTGTTGCATTTTTTTTTATAATTTATCAATAAAACAAGTTTGATGGGTGTTACCTTAGGCTAGGGACGAAATTGGACGGCCGCTATGCGAAAAAGAAGAAATGCAGGGGACTGATACGGAATAATGGATAAATGAAACACGTGATTGACAGAACACTTTTTTGTCTTTACACCTTGTTCGGCGGTTGCGAGACTGACAGATAACTACGTACTTGTCTTTCTCTAATCCCACAATTATCAATCTAAATTATTACTTATAAAACATCATAACTTGCAAATAAACGACATTAGCGCTTATTAAAAGTCAACTAACTAGGTTTGCGCTAACCAAATCAATCAGACACCATCATTATGTAAGTATATACAGCTACTTTTCTTTAGTTTTTTGCAATATGCTACACAAGGGAGAATATTGATTTAAGACCCAATCAACGCCTTACACGTGTCTTAATTAATAATTTATAATATTAATAAATAAGAAAAAAATATTGGAAATGGTAACGTATGAAGTGACACATCACAGTGGCCCTAACTTAACAGATGACGCTTCAAATACAGCTGTGAAGCCATAAAACAGGAGACATGAATGATAACCGGGGTGGTTGAGGATTAACTAATGAGTCAAATTCGTAACAGAACATGAAGAAACAAATGCAAACGTCCAACAGAAAATTTCAACTCAACAATATGTTTTGTAGCTAATGATTCAGTATGTGATTGGGGCGAGGACCTGTAGCTCAGCTCCGAGCTTCTCCTCAGCAGCCTTCTCTGCCTTCAGCCGCAACTTGTTCATCTGCTTCTTCTTTTCATAAACTAGCTGCGCCCTCTCCTTTCGCTTCTTCTCAAATTCCTGAAGTAATATTTTACAAGAAAAGATTTAACATGATTTAAAAGCTGAAAACTTACCCCACTAAGACAACTGAACCAATCATAGTATGATCGAATCTCACCTTGATGGTTTCAGAGCTGTTCCATCCAACCTCAGTCGACAGCCTTCCCAACAAACAGTACTTGTGGCCAGCTTGAAGCCTCAACACCCTACAATATAGCAGACACAAGTCCCAAATTCAATCATCCACCAAACTTTCAGACAAAAGTTTCCATCAATATGGTGCATCAATTAACTGAACGTGAACATACTTGAGAGCATCAGGGATGACCATCTTTTTAATCTTATCATACGGACGCGGAACACCATCAATAACCTTCAATCTACCTAGTGCGGCAGCTCCCCTCTTGGTTTTGTGCGGAATCATCCTATATACAAACAAAGCACAAACTTTCATAAGAAAATGAGCAGCCAGCAGCAATGCAAGTAACCTACTGATTAACAACTTAATCATCATGTACAATATCAATCAGCCCCTAAAGCCTGCTATTCAAACGGTTCATCACTTCAACATCAAAATGAGTTCCGTAATTCAACACATCATTCCTTAAACATTACAAGGCAGTGGCGGAACTAGAAATTTTAGTCTAGGGGTACGAAAATTTTCTTTAAACTGAATGAGGTACAAAAAAAAATATAATATTTTTAAATTTAATTGAGGGTATAAATTTTTTTAAGCTGACTTCTGTGTTTTGTCCACATTTATTTGTCGATTAACAATTTTCAATTCGTATTTAATATCAACAACTACCTTAAAATGTTAAACATTAATTACTTCATTATCATATTCAATAAAATAACACACCCCCAGTAATCATCTATCAATTTTACTTTTTGCATGAATTATTTTATAAAAACATTAAACACTCATTCATTAAATTTGTTCAAACGCTAACATTAATTTCAACTTAATGTAATCAAATTAACCTTAAATAAAAAAGATATCTTAATTGGGGGTATAAAAATCAAAACTATATTATTTTTTACGCTAAAATAGAAACATTTGGTCGGAACCTAAGTAGACCCAGTGGTACCGCCATTGTTATAAAGGCCAGATTATTATAGATAAGATAGCATCCGCAACCAGCAATCTCATAATGACAAGCTTCTTTTATTCTTTTATCGTAGAGAAAAAGGTTACCCGCGGACGGTGCGCCACAAGATCCTGGAGGGAGCGCGGTAGTGAATGGGGCCGTGGGAGGGCTTGGTGTTCATCCTCTTCCTGAGAAACCTCAAGTACTTCATCTTCTGGCGCACCAGGCCGCCGGAAAGACAGATGTCCTCGCATCTGACCACCGAGACACGCTGCCCGTTGAGCAACTCCTTGGCGATGATGGAGGCTAATCGTCCCAGCATGTGGTTCCGTCCATCGACCACCACTCTCTTCTGGCAAACTCCAGACCCGGACACCATTGCTGCGTTGCCTGCCGATCCCGCACCAGCGGCTCTAGATTTGTATCGTTAGGGTTTTCCCGGCTCTCGTTGGGCTGCAGCTCTGACGGCCCAATATTACAAGCCCAATATCATAAGCCCAACTCCTCTGTTAAGTGCAGTTTTTTCAGTTCATTACAATTAGGATTTTGATTCCTGTCAGCCAAACTAATTAGTGGAGCCCAACTCATAAAAATACAGTTTTGACTTTTTATATCAAATGAAATAGTGGCACATGGACTTTAAAAATTACATGACATTAATATTTTAATTAATTGTTATACACGTGTCGGTAGGTATTTGACTTACATTTTTCATAATTTCTTCTTTTTATAAATACTTCACTCACATTAAAATAATTTTTTTTTATAATTTTGCAAAATAATTATAGTTTGATTTAAATAATTAATAGTAACAACATACGGTGTTTTTAAATTTAAAGTGTCGTGGAAAATATAAATAAATTAATTTTAAAAAACACCAAAGAATAGATGCGCTTTTAATTTTAAAATATTGTATAAAACTCGGTTTATTTAATTTAAAAGATTTTAAACAATGTTTATTAGTTAAAAACGTTGTCTAAAATCATATTATACAATAGACGCTTTCAACTGATATGCATCGTCTAAATTCTACGAACCGCTTCATACAATTGAAGGGATTTGTTGTCAATTCGTGAAAAAGCACATCCCACATTGAAAAAGAACGCTTCAAAATTGTACACAAACTTTGCAACAAAGTTTTAATGAAGTACGTGATATAAGAAAACTTTTTTATTTCATAAAATTGTATAAGACATGAATTAAAAGAACATTGAAAAGTGCACTCTTTCCCTTGATCTGATAATATTTTATTCAATTTAAGGTTTTAATTTTATTATGTTAATGTGTTTCTCTCATGTTAAGAAGTTATTTGTGTGTGTTCTTGCTTTTATAGGCTAAAATAGTGAAATGAAACGCAAATGAAGTTATGGCAATAAATTATGAAGATATTAATACGGAGAATATACTAACTCATACCTTATACTCGATCGAATAAGAATTTTAACCTAACTCATACACGACAAGAGTATAGTCAGTGGCATCATCACAATTATATCCATTGTGAGCATTATATTAATTTGGAAAAAATCATTAGATACGTCAAAACAAACTCCTCACAAATTTAAAAGATTTATCACATACGAGTTTGCAGTCAAATAATTTCAATAACATCAAGTCATGTCCAATTACACAAATAAGACTTTTCAGAGGCACTAAAAACCTAAAAAATGTGTACTGATTCCTAGATGATTGATTTAGAATTAAATGAAAGACACTATGCAAAACAAAAACAATGTGAAAGGGATTGTATTCAATTGATGGAAATAATATTTTGTAATATCTACTTCACCTAAACTGCAATGCAAACTCTCAAATCATTCTAGAAGTGTAAATAATCATCCACAATATATAATGTATTTTCAACATTACAACATATAACTTAATAATTTACTGTAAGTCCACCTTCTAGATATTCATACGTAGCAAATTATTGATTACAAATGATTTTGTATTTTACCGTGTCCGATGCTGATTTTCGTAGCTCATAAATACTAGTCAAATGATGATATACTAATTTTTTCTAAATATGCAGTAGGATAAACAAACTACTTAATATTCTTCAGCAAACTCCTGATTCAAGTCTTCAGTTCACTAGGATCACTAAGTACTACTAAATAAAATATTCAACATTACTCATCCTGAATTCGGTCTTTTGAATTGGAATACTCTAGCATATAGGATAATAAATTTAACCTTAAATTAAATTCTTGTAACATGCATAATCAAAATTTGAATTACTATGTTCCTAAACATTCGTAAGATAATAGATGTAAGATTAATTTTTTGACTAATATAATCTTACATCTGTCATACGTAGAATGTTCAAAGAAGCATGAACAAATGTGGATTAATAATATTTTTAATTAAATAACAAAAAAATGAGTCTACAAATAGTCTAAGATCCGTAAGATCCTATAATAGAGACAACTACTCTTTACTCACTATTCATCATAGCAATACAATTAAAATAATTATAAAAATAAAACTATAAATGATAGTAGAAGGAAGCTTAGTCTCGTGGCGATCCAACTCTGAATAGTCAAATCACTAGCTCTTGTGTGTATAAAAATGTGAAGACTGAGCTTTAAGTCTTTTATTTATAATTGAGTTGTCATCTTTTCTCTCTCTAGATTTTAACAATTTTGAGAAGGATTATTACTGCTAAAACGTTCTGAAAAGGGTAATAATTGTATCTGCTCATGCTGAATGAATGCTTCAAGTCGTGACGACATCTTCCTTCCACTGGCATGACCCATAGCATGACATGTTTCATATGGCTAAAGTCTCTCGGATCATTCTATCATTTTTACGTAGATATGATCTGGGTCTCGCTGAAGCATGTGCCCGGCCAAGCCGTTGTTCTTACTATTCAAACACAAGCATCCTTCATAATCCAAGCCGCCTACAACTAATGGAAATTGCATTTTGTCTCATGAAGTTGGTTTTTTTTATCTAATTTTTACCTGATTTGCATTATTTTAGTTATTTTTCTATTCTAAAACCATTTTTCTTCGTAGTTAATCTTCAAGAGATAGAATCAACTATAAATCACCATAATCGCTCGAAAATAACTCAAAGATCCTAAATACAAGCACCTAAAATAGGGTAAATTATTTCTTTATCAAATTACTCCACACTTAGTATTTGTTTGTCTCAAACACAACACATCAAAATAATATGAGAATGCAAGAATGATATGCAATAAAAATATTTGAATTTATTTCCATTCATCAAAATTTGTTCTTCATCATTGATTAAGTTAAAATTAATCATACAAATAAAAATCTCAACTCATTTTTGTTTGAATCACAGACACATTCAATATATGCATCAAACTTTTAAACCATATGTGCTCCTAGTTGATGATTTATAGTCTCATATAACTTTTCATATACTGTATAACTCAGAAATATAAAACTTTTCAAAAAATTTAATCTCTAGCATGAATACTCTAATAGAACCACGATATCACAGCAAAGTCATATTCGAAAATTAAAAATAAGTAACTATTTTCAAACACTCCACTAGTGAAACAAGTCATCATAAGTCATACTCATGAAGATTTACTTTCAATACAAAAATCTCAATGACCAATCAAACTATAGTTGAAAACATAAATCACATATAAATTTTTTAGTCATTTATCCACTAATGCAAAATATTTCCGTCAATCGCCTAAGTTAGCGAAAGGTTGCTCGAAGCTTGTTTCCAAGTCCCAGGACTAAGACTAGCTCCATCAGAAAAAAAGAGCTCGGAAAATGAGTTTTATCAAAAGAATAACCAAAATCAAAACATGAGGTTCGTGGAAGCACAAAGGTCTTCCATAATCTCAATAAAGAAAAGCCAACATAAGTCTAGTATGGTCAAATGAGCCCCTCCCCATATACGTACCATAACCTCTTAATGGATAACGGAGAACAATCCAATCCAATCCAATGAATAAAATTTCTCTATCTAGAATGTTCCCCTAAGATATCTAGATATTTACAAATTGCTTCTACACACTCTTTCACCACCTTCCGAAACGTGAGCTTGTATTTTCATCTTTGGACCTTCATGTGGGCTCAAGTTGTGTTCGCCCTTCCATCCCCTCGTGTATCTTTTGCAAGCTTCGTTCAGCCCTCGCACGTGGGCTTCGTTCAAGATAAGTATTGAATCTATCACACTTAGTCCTTTTAAGCATGTTATGTCTGATTCATGCCTTATCCTTTATATCTCAGCCCTTAAATAGACTGAGCCGTGGCAACAAAAATATACAAAAGGAAGATGAAAAAAGGAATTGAACAGTACAAATGTCCCATTCAAGAGTCGTCGGGCAAACTTTGAAGGTTTCCTCGTAAACTATTTTAGTTATGATAGTTTGTCATGACAAAATGTTAATATATATCACTAGGGTTGTCAATTGCGTATGTTAGATCCAGACCCATATATGTCCAGAACCGCTTTTATGAGTGTCACAACCTAAAAAATGTGGGTCGCGATGTCATTTGACTTGTTTTTTTCTTACTTTTAGTCAAACAAGGCTCGACGAAGAAAAATCATAGTCAAATATTCAACATGCTAACTAAATAAAATAACATTTAAAACTTTAATTATTCAAAATCAACTCAGGATCTTGCCAAAATACATCGGAGCGACAACTAAAGGGATGATAAAGTAATAAAAAATAAATAGCTACTGACTGAGGACTGGATGACACCGTACTGAAAAGCTCGCTTGTTGCTACCCAAACACCGTCACTACTAACCGACTACTGATCTGAAAAGAGAATTTAAATATTGAGGGTGAGTCAAAAAACTCCGTGAGTAAACAACTCGCTACATATTTGGCAAACCGAATGGGGAATTTCTTTTATTTTAATTTAATATCTTATTTATCACGTGCGGCTCGCTCACCGTTCGTACATTTGTTGTGTACGTAGGGGTTATTTAATAATTTATTATGAACACATATCTCTTATATCACATCAAAATGACATATGTCAATGCAAGTGTGTATGCGTGATCAGTGGCGGATGTTGTGAATGTAGCGACTGAGTTGTGAATGTATATCCTTATTTGATTAGTATAATAGATATTTAATATAGCGACTGAGTTGTGAATGTATATCCTTATTTGATTAGTATTTAATCTACTGGGGAATCTAAATGTAAAATATATGAAAAATTCACTAACTGTAACAGCCCCAACCCCTTACTGTCGATATTGTCTCACACTCTCTCGCCCCGTGCGGCGGTGGGTTTTGCGTTGGTGTGCTGCCTGCACCCAAAAGGCCTCGACACTAAGTAAGGAGTTTTAGCCCCTCATTGCTAAGGATCCCCCACCCAGCCGATGTGGGATGTAACATTCCACCCCCCTACAGGGGGCCGTCCCGGCGACGTGCCTCATTCGGCGATCTGGCCGGAGACTCTGTCGGACTAGGTGGTCGGCTCTGATACCAACATGTCACGACCCGAAAAATGTGGATCGCGATGGCGTTTGACTTGTCCTTTTGGCTTTTAGTCAAACAAGCCTCAGCGAAGAAAAGTCAAAGACAATTGTATGTTAGATGTTCAACATACTAATAAAAGAACATCAACAATTTAAATCTATTGAAAAATAATCCAAAATCTTACCCAAGTACATCAGAGCGACAACTACTAAAAATAACAAAGAAATAAATAACTGCTGACTAAAGAAAACCGACTGAATACTGGATGACACCGTACCGAAGAGCTCGCTCGTTGCTACCCAAACACCGTCTCTACTGACCGATTACTGATCTGAAAGGGGAATATAAATATTTTGGGTGAGTCAAAAGACTCACTCTATGAGTAAACAACTCGCTACGTATTAGGCGAGCCGAATGGGGATTTTTTTATTTAAATTGATATTTTAAATTAACACGTGCGGCTCGCTCACCGTTCATACATTTATTGTGTACATGAGGGTTATTTAATAATTTATTATGAACATATATCTCTTATATCACATCAAAATAACATGTCAATGCAAGTGTGTATGCATGAATGCACAGACATGAACT
>NQLW01000081.1:615097-647407 GCA_002312845.1 Kalanchoe fedtschenkoi
CTAGCCGAAACGGGCATAGCCGAAACGGGCTCACGTCGCAGTTCATGTCTGTCACGCATTCACGTTTGCATTTGGCCAAAAAGGGCTTAGCCGAAAGGGGCTCATGATATGACATTTAATGTGATATAAGAAATATATGTGCCAACAGAAAGATAAATAAACCCCCACGTACATAATAAAAGTACGAACGGTGAGCGAGCCGCACGTTATAAATATGATATCAACTT
Organism: Kalanchoe fedtschenkoi; assembly: GCA_002312845.1. Lineage (NCBI taxonomy): Eukaryota > Viridiplantae > Streptophyta > Magnoliopsida > Saxifragales > Crassulaceae > Kalanchoe > Kalanchoe fedtschenkoi. Next base: position 615,325 of record NQLW01000081.1, read on the forward strand.
ATAATAAAAGAAATCCCCCATTCGGCTTGCCAAATACGTAGCGAGTTGTTTACTCATAGTGTGAGTCTTTTGACTCACCCCCAATATTTAAATTTTCTTTTCAGATCATTAGTTGTTCATTAGCAACGGTGTTTGGGTAGCAACGAGCGAGCTCTTCGGTACGGTGCCATCCAGTCTTCAGTCAATTCCTTCCATTCAGTGGTTATGTAATTTCATTTTCTCTGTCATCCTCTTTAGATGTCGCTCTGATGTACTTGGACAAGATCTTGAGTTGTTATTGATAGTTTGAAATTTTAAATGTTAATTGACTTAGCTTGTATGTTGAGTCTTTTGACTTTGAATTTCTTCGTCAAGGCTTGTTTGACTAAATGTTAAAAAGAGACTAGTCAAAACGCCATCGCGACCCACATTTTTCGGGTCGTGACACAACCTAAGTGATGGCTGATGTCACTATCTCTTGTCTACGTACTTCACAACCCAAGTGATGGCTGATGTCACTCACTCTTGTCTACGTACTTGACGACACATCTTCCTTCCTTTTTTTTTTCTCTCTATTTATGTTTATATAAAGAGGCGAAACCCTAATCCTAGCAGGAGTTGGGCTTATTCTAAATTTGGGTTTTTTATTTTTATTTTTATTATTTTTATTATTATTATTATTATTATTAGCCTACGATGTTACACTAATATTTCATGTATTTGATGCCTATATCAGATGAAAGATTGGATATAAACCATAATTATATCTTTAACTCTTAGTAACAACTCGATAAATTAGTTTTCTATTGCGCTATTTTTACTAAAACTCTTTTTTTTATAAAAAATATTATGTATATAATTTATTACGTGATTGAAGCGCATATTTCTTTCATGCTATATTTCGGAGTGCATCCGGGTGAGCTTTCACACTCTTTTAATAAAATCCACCGTATGTGCTCCAAAAATGAAATCGTGAATGGATGTCATATACTTAACCAATTGAATCAACTCTTGTTGGTAAACATAATAATAATAAACTAAAAGTTCATTAACATTATCAAATATTTCTCGTTAATCATATGAAATATGAACTTTTGACCAAATACACCAAATTTTAGTTCAAGAAGATTAGAATATATTTATTGATCACAAATGATTCAATCATGCAACTCCTTATGTGCACTAAGAGCACTCATTTAATGAGTTTTTCTACTCAACAACAACGTTGTACTATGTCAATTCAATCTAGTACAACCTAATATAAATAGTAAAAAATAAAAATTCAAAAAAATATATCTATGATCTAGATAAACTCAAACAAAAAGTAAAATAAATAAATTATCAAATCTATATTTATATTTATTAATTATACATTTTTATTCATTAAATTGAGCGCTTATATTCATTACCAAAATAACAATAGTACTAAAATAAACAGGAATGTTAAATATTTATTTGTTCAATATATACAGAAAAATATTAAAAAGAAAAATATTCACCAACTAAGCTGCATTGTTTACCAAATGATATTTATGCTCATCAGCTGGATACCTCTGTTCAACAGATGGAGATAGCTATGTTCATATGTTGAATGACCATGTTCATTACATGTATATTTTTTTTATAAGATGGATAAATATGTTTCATTCAATAAACATGAATAAAATGAATAGTTAAAATTTAAGAAAATCATAAAAATGAAAAAAAATTGATTAAGAAAAATACAATTAAGCAGTAAAATTAATTTTTTTAACAAATCACTGTTTTATATTCATTAGTTATACAATTATATTTATTAAATATTGATAAATATTCATTAGTTATGCACTAATATTCATCACAAAATAACTATATTAACCAAATAAGCATAGATGTTCATCATCCAAGTGATTGTATTTATTTAATCAATATATACAAAATATCAAAATTACATAATTGTTCACTAGATAAATTGTCATTTTCATCAGATTAATCATTCATCAGTTATATCTTTATTCATCAGGTGAATAATTTATATTTATTAATTTGATACATATGTCCATAAGATGGAAAACAGTAAACAACACCCATGATGATTACAATCTAAAATTTGTCTAACATAACAAAAGATGGGAAGGATAGCATGAATAAGCAATCATTCACTCGCAAACCTTTATATGGTTTCTACATGCCTCTTGGTCTCGAATCCTTGGTAACTTTATTCTGAGTCCCTATTAGAAGTCAGTTCATTGTCGCATGGTGAAAGCTCAAGTGGAGTTATGACGAGAACGTCAGCCCTCTCTCACTGTCTTCACATTGTTAGGTTTAGCTTAGTTGCAGGTCGAAAATATAGTCAAGATAAAGTATCAGTTGCAATAGAGAAATTAGATGGAACTTAAACATAACTATAAAGTAGTGTTCCTGAGTTCAAAATAGGAGAGAAGGAAAAGAGGGGATTGGGATGTTCTTAATTTTTTTAAGGAGAGATTTGGGTGGATTTGGAAAGAGAGAAACCCTCATACCTTTCCATCCAATTTGGGACGATTTGGAGGGGAAGAGATGTATTTGATACAAAAAGACTTAATGCCCTTGTTATTTTAATAATTTCATTTCATTTTTATTCTTATCCTTCCAAATCTCTCATAAACTTAGGAACATCTATTTTCCTTTCCACCCTCTAATCTTTTCCTTTCTGTTTTTTTTTTTCATTTCTTTACAAATACTTTCCTTCTCTTTCTCTCCAAACTCGGAAATAAAGCCTAAAAGCCTGATGATATAACTTACAAGCTGCACGATTTCATAATGCAGTCGGTGGTCTCGGTAATTTTTTAGTTTTCAATGCGTATTATTTTAGATGTTGTCATCAAAGGCTTTAAATAACATCATTTAGTAAAAAAAACCATTAGTGACTTAATCAAATATCATCATATTTAATAGCTTCTCTATATCACATGTCACAAAATTCGATACTTACATTATATGCATATCTATTAATTTTGGTCAAAAATTAATATTAATATGTTATTAACTCATTCAACATAATTGTAAGGAAAATTTATTGGAAAGAAAAATTTGAGAGAAAATTATCTTGTTTGGTTTATGAAAAATTAGGATATGAAAAATTTAACAAAACAATGAGTGTTTTATCACATTCTTGTGGATTTTCCACCCATAATCAGTATTAAATGAATTCCATAGATAATTAACTTTTTTCCTCATTTTTTTTTCAACCAATTTTACTCTGAACCATAGAGAACGGTGGAGTGTATCACACTTCACCCACATACACACTCAATGAAAATATCATAAAAATTCATTTTATTTTCCTGTTTAATAATTTTATTTATTTATTATTGATGTTACTTTTGCATTAGTTTCTTTTAAGCCTGACTTGCAACTTTCTCATCACTATTTGCTGAAAAAACTCCTACGCCTGACCAATTATCAATGCGTTTTACAACCGGATAATCAATAGGCTCGGAACTGTCCGCTAGTAACGGCCCTCCGGGGACCAAATACCACCTGCACTTGCTTCCGCAGATGCTATGGTCTCTGGTAAACTTGTAAGCTTTGAAATATCTTATCTGATTATCCCATTTCACTTCGCATCGACACGAGGTTCCGAGCATCACCGTATGGCATGGATATTCATAGGTGCCATCATGCTCAACTCTCACCGGATCACCTAAAACCTTATTTTTTTCGGAGCAGGTGATAAAAGCAGGAACGTTATAAGCAATCCAGTTCACTAATTCCAATGTCACGGTGGAGCGGGAATGTGAAGAAGCAAGAGATATGAGGAGGAAGATCAAAACGGCCATGTTTGTTGTGCTTCTTTTGACAGCCATCATCTCGCTCCACCAAACTATTTCATATGAGAATTATGTATTCTGTGAAAGCTATTTATAGGGAAATTAAACCATCCAGAGAATTAAAAATGCGATTGCAAATTCACTATTTCCAAAGTTGCGAACATTCTTTTTCCGAGAACACTATGTTTTTATAAAGCAATATCAAAGTCAGCACAACTTTTACAATATTTCTTTTACGATAAACTCTAAAAAGTTTCTTTAATATTATTTTTTAAAGATAAATATAAGAAATTTTTTGAGATGCCTCATGCTAGTTGTTATACGTAATCTAACAGCTCACACCCTCTCAGCTCCTCATCCCGTCATTTCTTTGTAGTTTTACATGAGTACAGGATGACATTCTTGTAATATATCATGTATCGAACTATTCGATCTAAAAAAAGAAAACCTTTTTTTTTCAAGAATATTAAATCTGTATGAAGCAATGATAAAGTAAGTAGAACATTACAATATTTCTTTGATAAGCATTGAAAAGTTAATATTATTTTTTAAATGTAAATAGAAGTAAATTTTGAGATGGCTCATGCTAGCTGTCATTTATTTGTAATTACTACAATAAAAAAGATCTATGGCAAACAATTTCCAATGATGCACGGAAATCGACGATCTAATAAGTTTCTGTGATAGCTTTTATTGATTGCCAAATAAAGTTTTTCCTGACTATTTTTCTTTTGTTCTCATATAAATAAAAATTTTCTATCAATGTTTATACTGATCATGTCAAATTGTATACATTTCGACCATCCAACGAGCACATGATTTTTTTTTTGATGAAAGTAGTCATACAGTTTTATCAAATATGGACGTGAAAGTTTAATTAGACATTGCTCCTGTTGAAAAAATTATGGCTAATAATTCATATAAAATTATGTCGTTTAAGGTTAATTTGAGTAGATTAAGGTGAAGTTAATACTAGCGGTTGAACAAATTTAATGAATGAGTGGTTGATGTTTTTATAAAAAAATTCGTGCAAAAAGTAAAATTGGTTGATGATTACTGGTGGAGAATGTATTTTTTTATTGAATATGATAATGATGTGATTAATGTTTGATATTCTAAGGTAGTTGTTGACATTAAATACGCATTGAAAATTGTTAAGTGACAAGTAAAAATGGACAAAAAAATTCGATTAAGTGACATGTAAAAGAGGACAGGGAGAGTATGGTTCCAGGTCACCATGAGAATTACAAATAATACAAGTACTAAATGTCCATTAGTTAAGTTGTAGTGTAGCTTAGTGATTAGAGTGTTAGAGTGGGCAAGTGTACGGATATAAATTCAATTCTCAGGCAAGACACTTATTTTTAAATATAAATTTTTGATTTTCAATTTTATGTAAATCACTAATTTTAACTTATGTCATGAGTTGTACAAGTCACTTGTCGTATTTTGCATTCTCTTTTATGTTTACCTGTTATAAGGTTTTTCTGCAATTGCTATTATGTATAATTTGTTAAAAAAATGGGAGAGAATCACTGATTTGTAATTTCGAATCAGGGCTAGCACAATGAAAATATGGACTAAAATGAATCCAACGTTTTACATAATACTTTAGTTATTCGGTGTTGAAGTGATTGTTAATGACATGTGTATGGATAGAGAGAGGACGCATCTTACGCCACTCAAAAAATTTTTTGTTTATATTTGTGTTAGTTTAGATTAGGAAGTTTAAAAAAGGTGATAGTAAACCCTCTAAAAATCAAAATAACTCCACCAGAAGTTAAAATATATAACAAATATACCCACTTTACATAAATACTTTTACAATTGACCGCTCTTAAAATTTTTTTTGGATCCGTCGCTGGTCCAACCCGCTAAATGTGAAATTGAAAAATTATTATTGACTAAACTCTCGACACTAGTTTCGAATCTTAGCCAAACACTCATATGACTAAACTACGGTATAACCATGAGGCACATGATGTGTTGTTTTTTCAATCACCCCCAACCTGATTCTGCTTAGCACCTTAGTTAACAATATATTTACATAACCTCTGGTCCATCAAACTAACATTTATGACAATTAGATGAGTTGAAGCCAGATTACATTGTGAGTTTTAATTTGTTATAATTAATTAAATAATTAATTTTAATAAGATAAGTAATTAAAAAATATAAATACAATTGAAAAGGCATAGTTTTAAAAAAAATACTTATATCAATAATAACAGAAATTTTATGGATGATGAAATCACAAATTAATTATTTACATAAAAGCCCATAACTCAGTTTTTTTTATTGCAAATTTTGATAATAATATCTGCTATTGGAAACAACTTGGTAATACATACCCTATTTTTATAAATTTCAAAAAAAAAAGTTTAGGGAGAAATAAAAAAATTATTTATTTACATAAAAGCACAAAAATGTGTGTTTCCTTGAAATTACAAATTTTTATAATAATGCTTGTCATTTACTCTCTCTGTCCTCTTTTTATAATGATGATTTGGTTATGGTTTTAAATTTTAAAAATTGATGACTAATGGTTTGGTTTGAGTTTTAATTTTTCAAACTGAACCGATCCAAATTGAACAATATTAGAATTTTATATAAAAATTCTCATATTTAGTAATTAAATTAGTCGATAAAGTTCATGAAAAAAATTAACCAAACTGAATCGAACCGTGTGGTTTGATTCGGTTGATTTTTTTAAAACTAGCGGTCCGGTCCGGTTTCAAATTTCTTAAACCGATTACAAAAGGTTTAGATCGACTTTTATTAAAAAGTGAATCGAACTGATTCGTTAAACCCCTACTTTTTATGGTGTAATGTCGAAGTAAGATAATCATCATCTTATTGCTTGTAGAGAGACTAACCAAAGGCAAGCTAAGTACGTATGGGATTAAGCAGTACGAGTTATGAAAAACTGGTGGAGATATGGATGAGGGCCTTGGGGGTATGTGTGTGCGAAATTGGATTGGATTGGAAATAGGAGAGGTGGTCAGATGAATTGCAAAACACAGCTAGTATATGTTTCTCAGGATCTTGCCAAAATACAGCTCGACGAAGAAAAATCAAAGTCAAATATTCAACATGCTAACTAAATAAAATAACATTTAAAACTTTAATTATTCAAAATCAACCCAGGATCTTGCCAAAATACATCGGAGCGACAACTAAAGGGATGATAAAGTAATAAAAAATAAATAGCTACTGACTGAGGATTGGATGATATCGTATTGAAAAGACCGTCACTACTAACCGACTACTGATCTGAAAAGAGAATTTAAATATTGGGGGTGAGTCAAAAAAATCTGTGAGTAAACAACTCGCTACGTATTTGGCAAACCGAATGGGGAATTTCTTTTATTTTAATTTAATATCTTATTTATCACGTGCGGCTCGCTCACCGTTCGTACATTTGTTGTGTACGTAGGGGTTATTTAATAATTTATTATGAACACATATCTCTTATATCACATCAAAATGACATATGTCAATGCAAGTGTGTATGCGTGATCAATGGCGGATGCATGTGAGGGCCAGGGGAGTCAAATGACCCCACTTAAAAAAAAGTTATGTTTATATTTATGTGTTATTTTAGGTTATGAAGTAAAAAAATAGTTATAGTAACCCTTTAAAAATTAAAATGACCCCTCTAAAATTTAAAACATATCATAAATATACCCAGTTGATGTAATCATTTTAAAATCAACCCCTCTTAAAATATTTTTTAGATCCGCCCCTGTGCGTGATGCACAGACATGAACTGCGACGGAAAGCCCTTTTTGACTAGGCAGTCGTCACTGCCGATCCGGCTCAGAAAATTAATCATATAACAGCACACAATATCTTTTCGCGGAAACATAACACGATTCTTTTCGTGGAAACAGAACGTCGCAGACATGATGTAACGTGTATGCATATGAATGAATGTTCAGTATAACAATTTCACTTCGTATCTCTTATAACACATCAAAATGACATGTCAATGCAAGTGTGTATGCGTGATGCACAAACATGAACTGCGATGGAAAACCCTTTTTGGTTAGATAGTCGTCAATGCCGATCCGGCTCATAAAATTAATCATATAACAGAACGCGATATCTTTTCGCGAAAACAGAACGCGATTCTTTTCGTGGAAACAGAACGTCGCAGACATAATGCAACGTGTATGCATATGAATGAATGTTCAATATAACAATTTCACTTTTCCACGTGGGTATAATATTATGTGCGTATTATACCCAATATGCATTATTAATTGTCACATATTTAATTTTGTACGAAAGAAATACGTAGGAATTTTTACTCATCTCAAGCTAAGCTTGAAATCGTACAATCAATTCGTTTGGTAACTTAATTCTTGTTCCTGACCTATAATTATATGTATAAAAGAATGGGATTATAATTTGTAGCTAATTCAATCGTTTATAACAAACACAATTTACACCGCATATCCTTATGTTGTTACTACCTGTTATATTTATATAACCTTTACACCTATCATATAAATAAAATAAATAAACAAAATACACTAAACCAATAGCATGCCAGGTAGCATGATTTATGGCAGCGCCTTCCCTGCCACGCCTTTTCTTTTTTTTTAATATAATCCACCCACATACAACAAATATATAATTACATCCATTCGTGTACAGCCACGTCATATCGTTCTCGTCCCTCTCATGATAAAATAATAATAAACAACCCACAACAGAAACAAAACTAGCATCAAAACTCCTTTCACGTTAAAAACCGTTGAATTTTATATGTATGAAAACAATCAATGTTCATCATAACATCTAATAATTTCTACACATACCTCACAACCTAAGTGATGACTGATGTCACTCCCTCTTGTCTACGTACCTCACAACCCAAGTAATGGTTGATGTCACTCCCTCTCATCTACGTACGTGACGTCACAACTTCATTCCTTTTTTTTTTCTCTTTATGTTTATATAACGGGACGAAACCCTAATCATACATGAGTTGGGCATATTCCTAAATTGGGCCTTTATTATTACTGTTGTTGTTATTATTATTATTATTATTATACAATGAGTTGGGTCTTTAGACCTGTTAGAGCGTACCCAATTAGACCAATTATGATCTACCCATTTGAGTCTTTTTTATGACGAATCTCTTTGGGTTCTCATTGATAGTTAATCTATTTGAGTTTGAAATAAATTATTTTTTTAAAAAATAAAAAAATATTTTTTGAAAAACTAAAAAATATTTTTTAAAAATATTTTTTTCAAAAAGTATTATTTTTTTTTATTTTTTTAAAAAATTAGTTTATGTTTAAAATGAATTTAAATATAAATTGTATTTTTTTTATAATTTATTATTTTCATAAATTGCTATTTATTTATTTGATAGTTTGGTACTAAAAGAATTGATTTTGATCTAATGAGTTCAAATAATGTGTATGAGTTTTTGGATACAATATGTACAAAATTATTAAATCTGGATCTGGATCCGGACCCAAATAAAATGAATCGAAATCTTGTTACCTGTGATTGGTTCTGGACCATACCCATTGATACCGTGCCTCAATTACTAGTAGTTATATAATATTTTACTATAGCAATTTTATATGTCGTGAATTACTTATTTTTGTGTGTGCGATGCTACTCATATATGCGAAAAAAATAACTTTACAGATACTACTTTATATGTGAATATGTATAATACATATACTTTATATAACTAATATATTAAAAAAATTACGAATCATATGCAAAATTGATTTTAATTGGTGAACTTTTACTGTCCTTTTGTCTGCATTATTAACAGTGTTTTAAAAAGCATTAGCATTGCATAATTGACTAATCGGTTAAAATATGATTAATTGTAAGGATTAATAGATCAGTTTTGTGGAGTTATATATAATATTAATATATTTATTAATTAATTATAAAAATAATTTTTTTTTAACTATGAAATTTTTTGAGGCATGGCATTTTAACTCCACCTAATAACTAATCAGCCTAAACAGCCTAGACAAATACTTTTTAGAATATTAATTATTAATACTAAACTAGTGAGCCCCGACATCAATTCTAGATAGTATACAGTGTTACATTACAGAAATATAGCAAAAATATTGTTATCAAATTTAATAATCATATCAAATGAATAGGCGCATATATAGACTTAGATTATGAGTATTTCTATTTAATTGGTAAATTTGAGCCATAACATATAATAGATATTTAATATAGCAACTGAGTTGTGAATGTATATCCTTATTTCATTAGTATTTAACTCTTCTGGAGAATCTAAATGTAAAATATATGAAAAATTCACTAATATTTCATGTCTATGAAGCCTGTATCAGATGAAAGATTGGATATAAGCCATAATTATATCTTTAACTCTTAGTAACAACTCGATAAATTAGTTTTCTATTGCGCTATTTTTACTAAAACTCTTTTTTTTATAAAAAATATTATGTATATAATTTATTACGTGATTGAAACGCATATTTCTTTCATGCTATATTTCGGAGTGCATCCGGGTGAGCTTTCACACTCTTTTAATAAAATCCACCGTATGTGCTCCAAAAATGAAATCGTGAATGGATGTCATATACTTAACCAATTGAATCAACTCTCGTTGGTAAACATAATAATAATAAACTAAAAGTTCATTAACATTATCAAATATTTTTCGTTAATCACATGAAATATGAACTTTGGACCAAATACACCATATTTTAGTTCAAGAAGATTAGAATATATTTATTGATCACAAATGAATCAATCATGCAACTCCTTATGTGCACTAAGAGCACTCATTTAATGAGTTTTTCTACTTAACAACAACGTTGTACTATGTCAATTCAGTCTAGTACAACCTAATATAAATATTAAAAAATAAAAATTCAAAAAAATATATCTATGATCTAGATAAACTCAAACAAAAAGTAAAATAAATAAATTATCAAATCTATATTTATATTTATTAATTATACATTTTTTATTCATTAAATTGAGCGCTTATATTCATTACCAAAATAACAATATTACTAAAATAAACAGGAATGTTAAATATTTATTTGTTCAATATATACAGAAAAATATTAAAAAGAGAAATATTCACCAACTAAGTTGCATTGTTTACCAAATGATATGTTATGCTCATCAGCTGGATACCTCTGTTCAACAGATGGAGATAGCTATGTTCATAAGTTGAATGATTATGTTCATTACATGTATATATTTTTTTATAAGATGGATAAATATGTTTCATTCAATAAACATGAATAAAATGAATAGTTAAAATTTAAGAAAATCATAAAAATGAAAAAAAATTGATTTAGAAAAATACAAATAAGCAGTAAAATTAATTTTTTTTAACAAATCACTGTTTTATATTCATTAGTTATACAATTATATTTATTAAATATTGATAAATATTCATTAGTTGTGCACTAATATTCATCATAAAATAACTATATCAACCAAATAAGCATAAATGTTCATCATCCAAGTGATTGTATTTATTTAATCAATATATACAAAATATCAAAATTACATAATTGTTCACTAGATAAATTGTCATTTTCATCAGATTAATCATTCATCAGTTATATCTTTATTCATCAGGTGAATAATTTATATTTATTAATTTGATACATATGTCCATAAGATGGAAAACAGTAAACAACACCCATGATGATTACAATCTAAAATTTGTCTAACATAACAAAAGATGGGAAGGATAGCATGAATAAGCAATCGTTCACTCGCAAACTTTTATATGGTTTCTACATGCCTCTTGGTCTTGAACCCTTGGTAATTTTGTTCTGAGTCCCTATTAGGAGTCAGTTCATTGTCGCATAGTGAAAGCTCAAGTGGAGTTATGACGAGAACGTCAGCCCTCTCTTACTGTCTTCACATTGTTAGGTTTAGCTTAGTTGCGGGTCAAAGATATAATCAAGATAAAGTATCAGTTGCAATAGAGAAATTCGATGGAACTTAAACATAACTATAAAGTAGTGTTCCTGAATTCAAAATAGGAGAGAAGGAAAAGAGGGGATTGGGATGTTCTTAATTTTTTAAGGAGAGATTTGCGTGGATTTGGAAAGAGAGAAACCCTCATACCTTTCCATCCAATTTGGGACGATTTGGAGGGGAAGAGATGTATTTGATACAAAAAGACGTAATGCCTTTGTTATTTTAATAATTTCATTTTATTTTTATTCTTATCGTTCCAAATCTCTCCTAAACTTAGAAACACCTATTTTTCCTTTTCACCCTCTAATCCTTCCCTTTTTTTTCATTTCTTTACAAATACTTTCCTTCTCTTTCTCTCCAAACTCGGGAATAAAGCCTAAAAGCCTGATGATATAACTTACAAGCTGCACGATTTCATAATGCAGTCGGTGGTCTCGGTAATTTTTTAGTTTTCAATGCGTATTTTAGATGTTGTCATATATGTTCATCAGATGAGATATTATATTCATCAAATTAGATTTATGTTTATCATATGAGCTGTTATGTTCATCAGATGAATAACTGATTTATATTTCATAAATATATATTTAAGATATATAAAATTTTAAATATTAAAAACTGTTTTCATTTGACATTTTGTTAAGTTTTTTTATTTTTCCTAAACATTTTTTAATTTTTACTGATTTTTGGCATACAAGTGAACAATATGAGTGTGTCAAAGGCTTTAAATAACATCATTTAGTAAAAAAACCCATTAGCGACTGAATCAAATATCATCATATTTAATAGCTTCTCTATATCACATGTCACAAAATTCGATACTTACATTATATGCATATCTATTAATTTTGGTCAAAAATTAATATTAATATGTCATTAACTCATTCAACATAATTGTAAGGAAAAATTTATTGGAAAGAAAAATTTGAGAGAAAATTATCTTGTTTGGTTTAAGAAAAATTAGGATATGAAAAATTTAACAAAACAATGAGTGTTTTATCACATTCATGTGGATTTTCCACCCATAATCAATATTAAATGAATTCCATAGATAATTAACTTTTTTCCTCATTTTTCTTTCAACCAAATTTTCTCTGAACCATAGAGAACGGTGGAGTGTATCACATTTCACCCACATTCACACTCAATGAAAATATCATAAAAATTCATTTTATTTTCCTGTTTAATAATTTTATTTATTTATTATTGATGTTACTTTTGCATTACTTTCTTTTAAGCCTGACTTGCAACTTTCTCATCACTATTTGCTGAAAAAACTCCTACGCCTGACCAGTTGTCAACGCGTTTTACGACTGGATAATCAATAGGCTCGGAACTGTCCGCCAGCATCGGCCCTCCGGGAAGCAAATACCACCTGCACTTGCTTCCGCAGATGCTATGGTCTCTGGTATACTTGAAAGCTTTGAAATATCTTACCTGATCATCCCATTTCACTTCGCATCGACACGAGGTTCCGAGCATCACCGTATGGCATGGATATTCATAGGTACCGTCATGCTCAACTCTCACCGGGTCACCTAAAACCTTATTTTTTTCGGAGCAGGTGATAAAAGCAGGAACGTTATAAGCAATCCAGTTCACTAATTCCAATGTCACGGTGGAGCGGGAATGTGAAGAAGCAAGAGATATGAGGAGGAAGATCAAAACGGCCTTTTTTGTTGTGCTTCTTTTGACAGCCATCATCTCGCTCCACCAAACTATTTCATATGAGAATTATGTATTCTGTGAAAGCTATTTATAGGGAAATTAAACCATCCAGAGAATTAAAAAATGTGATTGCAAATTCACTATTTCCAAAGTTGCGAACATTCTTTTTCCGAGAACACTATGTTTTTATAAAGCAATATCAAAGTCAGCACAACTTTTACAATATTTCTTTTACGATAAACTCTAAATAGTTTCTTTAATATTATTTTTTAAAGATAAATATAAGAAATTTTTTGAGATGCCTCATGCTAGTTGTTATACGTAATCTAACAGCTCACACCCTTTCAGCTCCTCATCCTGTCATTTCTTTGTAGTTTTACATGAGTACAGGATGATATTCTTGTAATATATCATGTACCGAACTATTCGATCTAAAAAAAGAAAACCTTTTTTTTTCAAGAATATTAAATCTGTATGAAGCAATGATAAAGTAAGTAGAACATTACAATATTTCTTTGATATACATTGAAAAGTTAATATTATTTTTTAAATGTAATTAGAAGTAAATTTTGAGATGGCTCATGCTAGCTGTCATTTATTTGTAATTACTACAATAAAAAAGATCTATGGCAAACAATTTCCAATGATGCACGGAAATCGACGATCTAATAAGTTTCTATGATAGCTTTTATTGATTGCCAAATAAAGTTTTTCCTGACTATTTTTATTTTGTTCTCATATAAATAAAAATTTTCTATCAATGTTTATACTGATCATGTCAAATTGTATACATTTCGACCATCCAACGAGCACATGATTTTTTTTGATGAAAGTAGTCATACAGTTTTATCAAATATGGACGTGAAAGTTTAATTAGACATTGCTCTGGTTGAAAAAATTATGGCTAATAATTCGTACAAAATTATGTCGTTTAAGGTTAATTTGAGTAGATTAAGGTGAAGTTAATACTAGCAGTTGAACAAATTTAATGAACGAGTGGTTGATGTTTTTATAAAAAAATTCGTGCAAAAAGTAAAATTGGTAGATGATTACTGGTGGAGAATGTATTTTTTATTGAATATGATAATGATGTGATTAATGTTTGATATTTTTAAGGTAGTTGTTGACATTAAATACGCATTGAAAATTGTTAAGTGACAAGTAAAAGTGGATAAAAAATTCGATAAAGTGACATGTAAAAGAGGACAAGGAGAGTATGGTTGTAGGTCACCATGAGAATTACAAATAATACAAGTTCTAAATGTCCATTAGTTAAGTTGTAGTGTAGCTTAGTGATTAGAGTGTTAGAGTGGGCAAGTTTAAGGATGTAAATTCAATTCTCAGGCAAGACACTTATTTTTAAATATAAATTTTTGATTTTCAATTTTATGTAAATCACTAATTTTAACTTATGTCATGAGCTGTACAAGTTCACTTGTCGTATTTTACATTCTCTTTTATGTTACCTGTTATAAGGTTTTTCTGCAATTGCTATTATGTATAATTTGTTAAAAAAATGGGAGAGAATCACTGATTTGTAATTTCGAACCAGGGCTAGCACAATGAAAATATGGACTAAAATGAATCCAACGTTTTACATGGCGGCTATTATTAAGCCGCTGCTTTAGTTATTCGGTGTTGAAGTGATTGTTAATGACATACGTATGGATAGAGAGAGGACGCATCTTACGCCACTCAAAAAATTTTTTGTTTGAATTTGTGTTAGTTTAGATTAGGAAGTTTAAAAAAGGTGATAGTAAACCCTCTAAAAATCAAAATAACTCCTCCAGAAGTTAAAATATATAACAAATATACCCACTTTACATAAATACTTTTACAATTGACCGCTCTTAAAATTTTTTTTGGATCCGTCGCTGGTCCAACCCGATAAATGTGAAATTGAAAAATTATTATTGACTAAACTCTCCACACTAGATTCGAATCTTAGCCAAACACTCATATGACTAAACTACGGTATAACCATGAGGCACATGATTTGTTGTTTTTTCAATCACCCCCAACCTGATTCTGCTTAGCACCTTAGTTAACAATATATTTACATAACCTCTGGTCCATCAAACTAGCATTTATGACAATTTGATGAGTTGAAGCCAGATTACATTGTGAGTTTTAATTTGTTATAATTAATTAAATAATTAATTTTAATAAGATAAGTAATTAAAAAATATAAATACAATTGAAAAGGCATAGTTTTAAAAAATACTTATATCAATAATAAAAGAAATTTTATGGATGATGAAATCACAAATTAATTATTTACATAAAAGCCCATAACTCAGTTTTTTTAATTGCAAATTTTGATAATAATACCTGCTATTTGAAACAACTTGGTAATACATACCCAATTTTTATAAATTTCAAAAATAAATTTTAGGGAGAAATAAAAAAATTATTTATTTACATAAAAGCTCAAAAATGTGTGTTTCCTTGAAATTACAAATTTTTATAATAATGCTTGTAATTTATAAAACTGTGGTAGTACATACTCAGTCTATATTTGCATTTTTCTCTAAATATTGCATGTAGTGTAATGTTAAATTTTATAAATTTTGGTAAGTTTGATAAATATAAGTCATTCTGACTCATTCCATCATTTGGATCGTGAATTCACAAATGGAAAACCGGCAGGTTTTATGCTAAAATAAAAATAAAAAGTATCGCCTATAAGGAGCCGTCACTTGTTGATTTTTGAAATTAACATGTAGCGAGTCAAAATGCCACAAAATGATACGTGATAATACTTTATTACATTAATCCACAATACATACGATGGATTGAATTCATCCAAAAATGACTCACTAAATAATTTTTGAAATGAGAATATGTACATGTTCTATAATATTTTATTTGATTTATTAATTAATGTCAAATGAATATTGTAAAAGCATTAATTACTTCAACAATCCATCAATCTCATCTTCGTTAATAAATCAAATCTCTTTACAATTTACAATGGAAAAATTATTCACACTGATCTCTTCCTTAAAAATATAAACATATAAAGTTATGTATATTATTAATATTTTTCCAAAAAAAAAATTCAAAAGGAGCTCTGAACTACCACCACTTACTCAATTGCGGTCCGAACTATCACGATTGTCAAAAAGGGTTTGATAAAAAAAAGGGTCCGAATTTGATTGGATTAATTTGTCAGAGATAAGAATAATATTTTCCCTCCAATTTGCCACCTAGTTTTCTTTCTCTCTTATTTTTCATCTAAATCAAATAATGAATTTTCTAATTAATTTTCCATCAAATTTTCCTTTCCACCAAATTTTCTCAAAACCAAACACGGCCTAACTCACAAATTTTAAAACTCTCGATAGTATTACCGTAATCTTAAACTGGCGATAAATGTTTACTCCATTTCAACTTTTCTCTAAATTTTATGAATACAACTACCAAACCCCTAACTGGATCTTTTCTGTGCATTATAAAAACTGATAATAACACACTCACAAGTTTTTAGTTGATGTAATATGTATTCGTTTTGTAATTTACCCTGTAATAAACAGAAGCTGAATAATATAGATGATGCGGCCCTTCTCGCCCCAACTCATGAGATGGATATTGCCAGCATTTTGAGACAAGCTTGGCGCCAGGCTGATGCGAAAAATAATACAACTCAATGAATAATTGACATTCTGACAAGTCAACTCCCCCTTGTGGGGGCATGAAATCACTTCTTCTTTGTTGACTATCTCGATACCAAACAATAGACATGATCATATGGTGGCCAAAGCAGACACATCATATCCTTTGCAGCTCTTTTCATTAGCCCCACTCCCCTCATTGTTTTGACTAGCCAGGCGCGGAAGAGACTTCTTGGAGGAAATTAAAGATGCAAATTATTTTGGGTGTGATTGCTGAACGATTTGTCTTGTGTGTATGAACAACTCACTGAATCACTGGATCAAGGTCAACGTCAAGGTGACAGGAATTCCGGTTTCTAGCAGCAGGATCAACTCTCTTGTCATGAAAATTTGACCTCTGGCCTTAGAGACGACCGTCCGGGTCTTGATTCGATCAGTGCCTTTAGAACTGGTTTCGGTTCGGTATACATGATCTAAATTCTAAACTAGTTTTTGTCACTTGAACTTGTAAGTATCCAAATAGATGGATCTAGCCAATTTGTTGAGAAGTTGTTCGATCACAATATCATATGGTATTACTACTAGCTAGCTGGTATGTGCATGAATAAAACTGAATATCTGTTGAACTGAGCTTGCTATGTCCTCTGCACTATATCTGGTTTCACTTGAGACCTGCACATGTGTATACAACTCAACATAAATAAACTGCCAACTATATATAAGGAGTTCAAATGTATATTGGTGGTAATGGTGAACAATAATATATGGGAAGACTTGTTGATGCAAGGGTACCTTGACGTTGAAGGAATAGAGGACCGTTTGTTCGATGGTGGTGATATTAGTGTGCATTATCACAAGCTTCAAATCCTCCAGAGCCGCAATAGTTCTGATGAGCTGACCGGGTCTTCTTCTAGACAAGATTTTGATCATTGCGTCAAACCCTAGCACCTTCACTTCCACGTCAGCTAAGCACGACTTGTTCTCCGCAATCTCTTCTTCCTGATCCACTGCTGCATCAAAGCCAGTCTGGTGATCGCCAGGAACGTTTGACAAGCAGTTGGGTGGTGGGAACATCATGGGGTGCTGCTGCTGCTGTTGGACCAGGCCAGTGACGGTTGTAGCGTCTCCCATCACTCCTCCCCCGATCTGCCGGGTAGCTGGGTTACTGTTGCTAGGGTTGTCTCCATACAGTCTGCGACGTTTTTGGGACTCTAAGCATTGTAGAAGCTGCTCCAGTTCACGGACAAATTCAATTGAACCACCAATGATGGAAGCTTGATCACCCTAAATTTAGTTTTACAAACTATGATGTTGTTAGAAATAATGAGGAGGCATTGTTTCTTACAAAGAATAATCCCTAAATATTGATGATAGATGAAGTAGAGAGAAATGATACCCTTTGGACGTACGAGCCTGGCATGAGAGACCTAAGAACCCTAAGATGCTCATTCATTTGCTTCCTTCTATTTCTCTCAACCGCTATGTGCGTCATTCTCTGACTCTCCACTTCCTCAGTTGTCTTCACCGCTCGCCCTCTCTTCCTCTTATTCTTCCCAGACACTGCTGCAGCGGCCTGATCTCCTGGCGCTGCCGTGGCAGCAGCAACTACTGATTTCTCAAACCCCACCTGGTCCGCCCCTGCGGGCTCTCCTTCACCAACACCCAACAACTGCTCACCACCCTCTTCCTCCAACTTATCGTTCAACACAGGAAACTTCAAGAAGTATACTGGGTCGATCCCAGTTTCATCATCAGACGACATCTTGGATTGGTTGAGTCCGAGTTTAGGGCCGAAGTCAGCAAACTGCATCACGTCTGAAAAGCCTGCTAGTAACGTATTTTGTTCTTGCTGTTGATGGTTGAAGTTATTGTTCAGCGTATAATCAACCATGAGCGATGACGACGGCCCTCCGTGACTCCGATGTTGTGGAACCGTAAACGGAGGAGCTCTAGCCTTCATCAGCTGCTGCATATGTTGCTGCTGATCACTGTACTCCGGTACAGGAGCATATGCTGGAGCTCCCGGCGCCATGGAAGACGACGAGGCTGCAGCCTGTGTAAAAACAAGCGCTAACTTCAAGCTGGCTAGGTAAACTACACTTCTTATAAAACACACGTGCTCAAACCATTGAAAAGATGAATCAATAGAAATTGATAGATCAGCGGCTCAAAAGATCTGAGCTATACAGAAAGATGAGAGGCTGCACGTACCGAGTAGCTTTCCACTTTATCCATCGACATATATATGAATCTGTATATACCGGAAGGAGAAAGACAAGCACTAAAACAGTTCAGCCTGATTTGACCACAAAAACCCCTATATCAGAACGATATAAAGACAAAACCCTAGTGGGTACACTGAGGGGATTAATCAGCAATGATAGATTGAAAAAGGTTTTTGTAGGAACACGGTGCATGACCAGACGTGAAGATGAAGACAAAGAAATATATGAACTACAAAGAAGATGAAGAAGGTCACTTGCCTGTATATATATACACACACACACTTGCTTATATGTGAGTGGGAAATTTGATTTTTAAGGCATCGGATGGAGCCTGTAGATTTAATTTTGGACACACAAAATTGGGTGATGATTGTGAGCAATAGGGTTTTCATTCATCATTCATTATGATAAAGTTTGTATATTCACGTTTCGCCACCTTACGGAGTAAATGTTGCTCACAGGAGCACAACGCTCTTCCTCTTCTTTTTTCCTTTCATCATCTTTATCAATCTGTAGTCGATTAGTCAAGCTTCATAAAACGAACAATACTAAAATCTTCACAGTGTACGAAAGTATAACCTATGTGACACAATTCCGTGATTTTAATTGGGTGGAGGTAGAGAAAATATTAATCATAACTATAATTAGTTATCATAAATTAATAACAGTAACTAGTTAAGGTTAAGAAAATATTAATCTTTTAAAGGGTTATGGCCATTTTTAACAATAGTACAAAGTTTTGAATTGATATAATGTTTGTAAAACTAATTTTTTAATATTATTTATATTAAATATACACAGCAAGTGGCTTGGCTGTCAAATATTATTGGGCCAGCGTTGGACTAGTTTATAGGCCAACCATCAGCCCACATATCGTCTGGCTTCGAAGTACGGTAGCCATTTTATTAGGAATGTAAATAAAAATTAATAAATTAATGAATCGAATCAAATTGGAGTTTGATTTGATTTATAATGTTAATGGTTTTATTATTACGATTTCAAATTTTAAAAAATTGATGATTAATGATTTGATTTGATTTTTAATTTTTTTCAAACCTAATTGATCCAAATCGAACAAAATTAGAATTTTATATAAAAATTCTCCTATCTAGTAATTAAATTAGTAGATAAAGTTCATTAAAAAAATTAACCAAATAAAATCGAATCATGTGGTTTGATTCGTTTGATTTTTTTAAAACTAACGATTCGGTCCGGTTTCAAATTTCTCATACCGATTACAAACGGTTTAGTTCGATTTTTTATTAAAAACCGAATCGAGCTGAGTCGTTACAACCCTACTTTTTATGTTGTAATGTGGAAATAATATAATCATCATCTTATTGCTTGTAGAGAGACTAACCAAAGGCAAGCTAAGTACATATGAGATTAAGCAGTATGAGTTATGAAAAACTGGTGGAGATATGGCTGAGGCCTTGGGGGTATGTGGTGCGAAATTGGATTGGATTGGATTGGAAATAGGAGAGGTGGTCACATGAATTGTAAAACACAGCTAGTATATGTTTCTCCAAGATGAATGAGAAAGCTGGGAAGGGGATGAAGTTCACATGATGCAAGTGAATTTTCAAAAAGCTGCTGCTGTAGCAGCCGGTGGTGTTAGCTGGTTGGGTGATTTGGGGAAGAAATTTCAAATCCATCCCACCTCTTATTCGCCCGTGATTCCTCATTCAAATGTATCTCAAAATACTCCACCCCAACAAAAAAGCTAGCTGGTAAGTGAAGGCAGTGCACGTATAAGAAACCCTAAAGTCAAAACCCTAGTCATGCGTCAGTCTTGCTATGGAAAATTCTCTAACAGGAGCCGATTAAAATGCAGTGTCGAAATTCACTGGGCTGTTCGATACGTGAGGAAATCTTGTCCGTTGTTTTAAACTAGTTTCTTTGATGGCTATCTGCAACAGATAGAATCAGAATTTTCAAGAATGTGCTTCCTGGATCCATCAATACAATTGAAAGTTACAATGTCTTATTTAGCGGATCTATCTCTGGATCACTGTACTCATCCACATCATTTAAAGTTACAATTTCCGATGTTGGGTGTCATTTTAATCAATTGAAAGTTAGTCTTCTACTAGTCATTTTAGTAGTGTGATTTTATTCGTAGTAAAGAGGGAGGGTAAGAAATGATTCTTGATATAATCAGAGTGTGCTTAAAATAATGTGATATTATATTAAAAAAAAGTAAAAAATTATAGAATATTTCCATCAACTGAAATTAATTTTCTTTTCACATTGCTTTTGTTTTACGTAGTAACTTCTTTTAACTTCAAATTAATTGACTAAGATTTTTTTTAAAAATAAATACAATAAACACAAAGAAAATACACACGCACCCAACCGCCAGGGTGGGGCTTCAAATCCGTTACCTTACGGAACACGGGCGGGACTCTTTGCCGCTTGACCACCACCCTAGTCACAATTGACTAAATTGAACACTCATTAATTAGGTTTTTAGGATGCGTTTGGTAGCAATACAAGACTAGAGTTATTAATAATTAGGGTATAATAAATACTAGTATTATTTATTATAGTATAGTTAATACTCAGTTATGATGTTTGGTTGTGTACGTATGTGGATAAAATTTATTTTTTTAATTTGACTAACATATCCCTGAAATATTTTTAAAATAAATTATTATAAACTTCCATTTACATGACTAGACTAGAAAACTAAAAGGGCTTTGTTCTCTAGTTTTGAGTGCTCTGGTGATTAGAATTAGTAGGTTTGCTCTCTTTTGAGTGTCTTTCTGAATATTCATGTGCAGTAGAAGCATCAAACAACCAATGATTACAGCCTGCACAATGCATGGCCGGAGTTAGGAACATATGCACATATCAAGTAGAATGCTTCAAACCCCGCTATCAGTATACATCCTTAATTATCATAATCTAGTATACCTAGGCAACATGTAATTAAAACGGGCCTTCTCTTGGAGATTACTGCACTGCCAGAATACCCCAGTTTACCGGCACTGCAAGCCCAAAAGCTATTCTTATATATAACCCTCTGCCAGAAATGTTTGATCAGCTCAACGTCGTGCAGTTTAGTTTCTAATAGGCGCAACACATCGAAATCATCCATCTGCACAAGTGTAGAGATGCCCCCAACTTCAACAGCGCCCTTAACATTCAGAAAACATGATAGCAAAAAACCTTGATGTTTGTCAACATCACCCTTAACTAATTGATTGCTCCATCAGCATACTACAATTTTTCTCATCAAGAAACATGCCATAATAGTGAATACACCCATAAACTTTGAGCAGCTTTAGATTCCAAAGTTGTCATATTTAGGACGATTCCAACGAATAGCCTTTGTATTGAAAATAGGGCACTGTTATTCCTAAACTTCTCATATCCATGCATTGTCCAGTTTTCTACTTTCTTATTATGAATGACCTTCGTTGATACGAGCTCATAAGCATATGCGGAGCAACTCTACAAGCAAGATTCATCCATCCAAGGCTGCAAATCCCCAATTTCAAATCCTCTTCAAGTCCTCCTTCACACATCCCAACAGCTTCTTCTGCTGTCTCACCTCCCGCGACTCGCGCTGCTAGTGTTGCAAATGATACTGAGGTTGCTGCTGGTAGTGTCTATTAGCATAATTCACATACGGCATGGCTCCTTTACCAGGCTCATGTTCCATTATCCAAACCTTTCAAACAAACCCTAGATCCAACATGAAGTTTTGCAGGCCACGGTTCGTCTGAGCTTCTATGAGTATTTTCGTTGAAAAATAATAAGTTCATATAGATAAATAATACCATCTATTTTATAGGTATTAATAATACTGATCCTCCAAAGAAGTATTTTTAATCCTGGTACTATTAATAATTATTTTAATTTCCAATCAAACACACTAGATATGTATTAATAATCCTATCCTACCTTATATCCTTCCTACCAAGCATTATCTCTAAAACGAATATTGACATAATACACAGATCACCTTAAAGAGATTCATTCACTTTGATGATTTCCCATACTAACAATGCAGATTGACGAGAGGAGGAAGGATGAGTGTCTGAGGCGACTCGTCAATCATTGTTCTTATCTCAACGATAACAATGATGAGAGATTGCTGAGACGTCCCTTTTGTGAAGGCTTCCTTCACAATGGTTTTCGTAGCGTGAGGTTGTTCATTTGTTCCACCCGTTAGTATAACTCTTTTAGGGCTTCAGCGAGGGAAGCTTGAGAGAAGTAGCAAGTCAGATTTAGAAAAAAACCAAAGGAAGAAATATTTGAGATATTAAGGACATGAGTATTACCAAAGAAAAGATGACCATGTCAACCTCCCTCAAAAACTTTCCGGTTGTCTGGTGGCGGCGGCTCATAATGGAGCCATGAAAATTTTCTGTAATCTCCTTCGTTTTCGGGGGCCCAAGCTGGAGGAAAGCAATTAGGGAACGAAGGAGCCACTTCTATGTTTCTGGGTAATAATGAATGGATGTCTAGTTAATGATTTTTGAATAAGGATGGAAGGAAACTCAAACTTTAGAGGATTTAAGTGTCTTACTAAAGAAGGATAGTCTATTTGTTTTGAAGCCACTTTTAATTAAGGATGGCGATGATTTTTGAGTGACTTTAAAGATTAGTTAGATCCACACTCAAAATCAATTAACAATGAGTTGGAGAGAGCTCAATTTAGGTGATGTGATACTTTAAGTTCATATTCTAAACACCATCTCATTTGCAAGGTTTTTAGTTAACCTCGACAAGTAGGTACTCATAACATCAAGTTAACTGTCACAGACATGTTCATTGACTCAAGGCTCGATTGAATTTGGATTAGCAGAGGATTCGGTTTTTGCCGATCTAGTCTTTTTGAGGGTGGATTGAATTTGGATAAGTAGAGGATTTGGAGCTCTGCTTCTGCAAATGTAGGATTTTACTCACCCATATTGACCACCCTTCTGATTTTTTTGCCGTCAATATACCCATTTCCATGAAGTTCAATAATGATTTTTGCTCACTTTAATCAAGTTTAACACGTTAAGAAGACGAAGAGAATAGCGAGATGAAGAGGGAGAAATTGAATTTTGAATTGTCTATTCTACCAAAAACAACATGCGTGAAAGATTAAGTGAGGGGCAATTTTGTATTTCCACACAGAAAAAACATCAACTCTTTCACTACTACAGATCCAGAGCAATTACCACGCTTTTTCCAAGGCTTTTACCACGCTTTACAAGCGTGGTGAGTACGACCATCGTAATAGAAAAAGTACAGAGCGTCCTAATAGATAATGTATCTATTACCACGCTTTAAAGCGTGGTAATTGATCTATGTCCTAATACCACACTTTTATAAAACCGTTGTAATTGATATGTAACCTAATATCACGCTTACGTGGTGATAGATGATCAACCTATCACCACGCTTGTTCTCACAAGCGTGGTATTAGGTTCATATTATTTTTTTTAAATAATAAATTACGAATTAATTAAATCCATAATTTAATTTTCTAACAATTTATATTGTGTGAAATAAAATATATACAAGTAAATTAGGAAAAAAAGCATTCAAATTTTATTACAAACAATACAAAATCGGTCGCATGTTTAAAAGCGTATCATGTACACGTCTAGCCTATAAATCCACCGGCTACGGAAATTCGGCGCATCTCCATAACATGCGCCGCTATGTCCTCCGTAACTGAGTCGATCTCCGACAACTCATAAGGTGCGAGTCCCTCGTCTCTCTCGTCAAAAAACTGTAAACAAGTGTAAATTATTAATATGGTTAAATAACATTATACTTGACCACATTTAAATGAAAATATACAAAATGACCCAAAACTGTAATTATACCTGCTGTAAACCGATCCGACTCGTATCGTGCTGGGAGGACAAACCCTCGATGATTCGGCGCATGTTTCGGCAAAGATAGTAGCCGCACAGACGGCTCTTCTCAGGCTGCCGCGGGCACTAATACATACGCCCTCATTAGTTATCGAAAAAAATAAATGATGAACATACAAATGCACTACTATTGAAAATGTACCGTAACTAACTCCAACGTGATTGAAGCGCGGGATCCACGCCATCGTGTCAAACCTCTGAAACATTACAAAATAGCGACATCTATTAGCTGCCAAAAAATAAAACGCGTTCACAATTCATCACTTGAATCCTAATAGAGAACTCACTCCTCCACAAATAGCACAAGACTCTGTGGTGCCGCCGTGCATGTAATGGAGTCGAAGTAGTAGACGATGGACTCTCTCGGAAAGATGACGGCAAGAGTCCAATGACACCTTCACGAATCCAAATAAAACTTACTTTAAATTAGAGAATTGCAACACGTACGTAATAGACTTACAGCACATAGAAATCACTTACGATGCGCCGGAGTGGTACGGTAAGAAGTAGCACGTGGTAGATCCCTGGCTCTCTCCAAACTGGATCCGCCGGTGTATGTAGCCCACTCTAACATCAAAAACGGCTTCATACTCCCCCGTGCGACTCGAGTAAAAAAAGCCAAACCTCCTATGAGACCCGGGGGGAGGGGGGCAGAACCTATAAAATAGGTATCTGCATACGCATTTCGCATTCGATTAGCTATATCAACATCGTACTTACCTATATTTCATCAGTTGTGTTATCAAAATCAATACCTGATGTACGCAGCGACGCAAGGCTGAGTCAACTCATCGACTCTCAACAGATACATCGCATCATCGACACCAAATGACGATGGATAATCGAAACCGATGATGTCTGGCGTCAGAGGGAGGACAAATGGTGAATATATCAGATATGATCGAGCTAGTCCTAGAAGCTGTCTAGTGTGGAACCCCAGACGTGGAAACTGTGTACTCCGAGAATCAGGAGCAGTCATCTGACGCCAGTGATGGTCATCAAAAAGCTATAAGATCAAAGTTAAATAGTGAATAGATTTTCTATCAATTTTTTTATCCCATTATAATTTCATTTTCAACGTACCCTCTCGTCAAGCTCGATCAAGTGTCGGGGCCATGGAATGATCTGACTGACCAGGTGCTCCCACTCCAGCAAGACCCAAGGCATCGACTCGACTACTACGGGTAGGGACGGCACCCTCCAAAACAACGTGCTCAATAAGGACCTTCGACAGGTCCTCTGGCAGAGTCTGGTAATCATAGACTCTGTCCCTCAAGACCCTCCCAACAGAGGCGAGTCGCCTCACCTCATGGGGCGCTACACCCTCTGACACATAGAGTGCGCACTTTCTCCCAATCTATTTGAAATATTATAATTAATATTAAATTAACTATTTATTTGCTATTAATGTCATTATCATGAAACATTGGAAATCAGATACTTACGTCGGGAATGTCCGCGAATGGATCAGCTGGCTGTGAAGGCTATGAAATGTGTGTAGGAGGGTGTGAGGTGGCAGGAAATGGTCCATCCCACCAAGACTGAATGTCTGTGTGTATATCGGACAAATCCTAAGTGGGATACGACGCCGGTGGGGAGCTCGGACGCATGGCTAGGAAATAATCATCTGTCCTGGCCGGTGAACTGCTGGTCGTCGAAGGAGGATGGCGACGCGAATCCGATGAAGATGCTAGCCGGGATGCCTGTCTTTCGACATCCTGCTCGTACTGGTCCTTACTCGCATAGTACTTACTGCCTTTGGTCGATTTGCTCGACCAAAAGTTCCCCCACGTCCACAAACTAGGCTTACCGCAGATACGACCGGGATATTCTGGCGAATGATGCGCCTCCGCCAGAATATCATGTCGTACACGGTTCACCGCGGAGCCCTGGCTAGGCTGGCTACCACGTAGCTCATCCTATAATTTATTAAAATATCATATAAGCGTAGATACACTACATGGTAGTGTATCGGATAGAGAATCAAAATTAAAAAAATAAAATATTCCTATAACTTACAATACGTCCTGCTACCGCTGCGACCTCTGGAGTGGTGTACTCTCCAGTGCCCTTCTTGCGTCGTCCCTCCTTTCAGAGGACATCCCGTGGAATCTCTGAAATGTGGGCCGCAGCCTCCTCCTGGGACGCACCCTGCTCCTCGGCGTATCGTGCCCTCTCCTCCTCCAGCAATCTCTCTTCCAACCCACCATATCCACGTCTGGACATAGTGGTTGGAAACTTGTTCGCCCTCAGTCTCTCTTTGTTTGCCTCAGAGAGAACCTTCTTCGACGGATCTGACTCACGTCGAACAAACTCATCCCACATCTATGTTATAATGAAAGTAAATTGTTATACACAAATATGACTTATATTTTTCATAATTTCTTTTTTTTTTATAAATACTTCACTCACATTAAAATAATTTTTTATATATAATTTTGCACAATCAATATAGTTTGATTTAAAAAATTAATAGTAACAACAGACGGTGTTTTTAAATTTAAAGTGTCGTAGAAAATATAAATAAATTAATTTTAAAAAACACCAAAGAATAGATGCGCTTTTAATTTTAAAATATTGTATAAAACTCGGTTTATTTAATTTAAAAGATTTTAAACAATGTTTATTAGTTAAAAATATTGTCTAAAATCATATTATAGAATAGACAGTGCTTTCAACTGATATGCATTGTCTAAATTCTATGAACCGCTTCATGCAGTTGAAGGGATTTGTTGTCATTCGTGAAAAAGCACATCCCACATTGAAAAAGAACACTTCAAAATTATACACAAAATTTGCACAAAGTTTTAATTAAGTTCGTGATATAAGAAAATTTTTTTATT
Source organism: Kalanchoe fedtschenkoi (assembly GCA_002312845.1). NCBI lineage: Eukaryota > Viridiplantae > Streptophyta > Magnoliopsida > Saxifragales > Crassulaceae > Kalanchoe > Kalanchoe fedtschenkoi. The sequence goes on from NQLW01000081.1 coordinate 643,295, forward strand.
TCATAAAATTGTATAAGACACGAATTAAAAGAACATTGAAAAGTCCCTCTTTCCCTTGATCGGATAATTTTATTCAATTTAAGGTTTTAATTTTATTATGTTAATGTGTTTCTCTCATGTTAAGAAGTTATTTGTGTGTGTTTCTTGCTTTCATAGGCTAAAATAGTGAAATGAAAGATTCAGAGTGCAAATGTAGTTATGGCAATAAGTTATGAAGATATTAATATGGAGAATATACTAACTCATTCCTTATACTCGATCGATTATGAATTTTTACCTAACTCATACTCGACAAAAGTATAGTCAGTAGCATCACAATTATATCTATTATGAGCATTATATTTATTTGAAAAAAAATATCATTCGATATGTCAACACAAACTCCTCTCAAATTTAGAAGATTTATCACATTCGAGTTTGCAGTCAAATAATTTCAGTAAGATCAAGTCATGTCCAATTAAATAAATAAGATTTTTCAGAGACACTAATAATCTAGAAAATGTGTACTTATTCCTAGATGATTGATTTGGAATTAAATGAAAGACACCATGCAAAACAAAAACAATGTGAAAGGGGTTGTATTCAATTGATGGAATTAATATTCTATAATATCTACTTCATCTAAACTGCAATGCAAACTCTCAAATCATTCTAGAAGTGTAAATAACCATCCACAATGTGTAATGTATTTTCAACAATACAACATATAACTTAATAATTTACTGTAAGTCCAACTTCTGGATGTTCATACGTAGCAAATTATTGATTACAAATGATTTTATATTTTATCATTTCCCGATACTGATTTTGGTAGCTCATAATACTAGTAAAATGGTGATATACTAATATTTTTTAAATGTGCAGTAGGATAAATAAATCACTTAATATTTCTCAATAAGCTCCTGATTCAGGTCTTAAGTTCACTAAGATCACTAAGTACTACTAAATAAAATATTCAACTCATTCTGAATTTGGTCTTTTGAATTGGAATACTCTAGCATAGAGGATAATAAATTTAATCTTAAATCAAATTCTTAACATGCGTAATCAAATTTATAATTACTATTTTCCTAAACCTTCCTAAGATAATAGATGTAAGATTAATTTTTTGACTACTATAATCTTACATCTGTCATACGTAGAATGTTCAAAGAAGCATGAACAAATGTGGGTTAGTAATATTTAATCGAATAACATAAAATGAGTCTACAAATAATCTAAGATCCGTAAGATCCTATGATAAAGACAACTATTCTTTACTTACTATTCATCATAGCAATACAATCAAAATAATTATAAAATTAAAACCATGATAGTAGAAGGAAGCTTAATCTCGTGGCGATCCAACTCTAAATAGTCAAATCCCACTAGCTCTTGTGTGTATAAAACGTGAAGAATGAACTCTAAGTCTTTTATTTATAATTGAATTTTCATCTTTTTTTTTCGATATTTTAACAATTTTGAGAAGGATTATTACTGCCAAAAACGTTCTGAAAAGGGTAATAATTGTATCTGCTTGTGCTAAATGAATGCTTCCAGTCATGCCATCATCTTCCTTCCGCTGGCATGACCCATAACATGAAATGTTTCATAAGGCTGAAGTCTCTCGAATCATTCTATTATTTATTTACGTAAACATGATCTGGGTCGTGCTGAAGGATTATTCACTAGGGCTGTCAATTGCGTAGGGTAGATCTAGATCCATATATGTTCAGAACCGAGTTTATGAGTTTAGAGTCTATCCATTTGGGTCTTTGGACCTGTAAGGATCTACCCAATTGGACCCATTATGATCTACCCATTTGAGTCTTTATTATAATGAATCTCTTTGGGTTCTCATTGATAGTTATCTATTTGAGTTTGAAATAAATTAATTTTTGTTTAAATTTAAAAATATTTTTTGAAAAAATAATTTTTTTATAAAATAAAAATACTTTTTAAAAATAATTTTTTTTAAAAGTAATATTTTTTAATTATTTTGAAAAATTAGTTTAAGTTTAAAATGAGTTTAAATATAAAATGTATTTTTTACAATTTATTGTTTTCATAAATTGCTATTTATTTATTTGATAGTTTGGTACTAAAAGAATTGATTTTGATCTAATGAGTTCAAATAATGACTATGAGTTTCGATAACAATATGTACGAAATTATTAAATCTGGATCTGAATCCAGATCCAAATGAAATGAATCGAAATCTAGTTACTTGTGAATGGTTTTGGACCAAACCCATTGACACCGTGCCGCAATGACTAATAATTATATAAAATTTTACTAAAGCAATTTTATATGTAGGGAATTACTTATTTTTGTGTGTGCGATACTACTCATATATGCAAAAAAGTAACTTTACAAATAAATCACAAATACTACTTTACATGTGAATATGTATGACACAAATACTTTATATAACTAATATATTAAAAAAATTACGAATCATATGCAAAATTGATTTTAATTGGTGAACTTTTACGGTCCTTTTGTCAGCATTATTAACAGTGTTTTAAAAAGCATTAGCATTGCATAATTGACTAATCGGTTAAAGTAAGATTAATTGGAAGGACTAATAGATCGATTATGTGGAGTTATAATATTATTGATTAATTAATTAATTAATTATAAAAATATATATTTTAAAATATGAATTTTTTTTAGGCATGGCATTTTAACTCTACCTACTATAACTAATCGACGCCTAAACAGCCTAGACAAATACTTTTTAGAATTTTAATTATTAATACTAAACTAGTGAGCCCCGACATCAATTCTAGATAGTATACAGTATTACGTTATAGAAAAATAGCAAAAATATTGTTATCAAATTTAATGATCATATCAAATGAATAGGCGCATATATAGACTTAGATTATGAGTATTTCTATTTAATTGGTAAATTTGAGCCATAACATATAATAGATATTTAATATAGCAACTGAGTTGTGAATGTATATCCTTATTTGATTAGTATTTAACTCTACTGGGGAATCTAAATGTAAAATATATGAAAAATTCACTAATATTTCATGTATGTGATGCCTATATCAGATGAAAGATTGGATATAAACCATAATAATTATATCTTTAACTCTTAGTAACAACTCGATAAATTAGTTTTCTATTGCGCTATTTTTACTAAAACTCTTTTTTTATAAAAATATTATGTATATAATTTATTACGTGATTGAAGCGCATATTTCTTTCATGCTATATTTCGGAGTGCATCCGGGTGAGCTTTCACACTCTTTTAATTAAATCCACCGTATGTGCTCCAAAAATCAAACCCGATACCTCGTGAATGGATGTCATATACCTAACCAATTGAATCAACTCTTGTTGGTAAACATAATAATAATAAACTAAAAGTTCATTAACATTATCAAATATTTTTCGTTAATCATATGAAATATGAACTTTTAACCAAATACACCAAATTTTAGTTCAAGAAGATTAGAATATATTTATTGATCACAAATGAATCAATCGTGCAACTCTTTATGTGCACTAAGAGCACTCATTTAATGAGTTTTTCTACTCAACAACAACGTTGTACTATGTCAATTCAGTCTAGTACAACCTAATATAAATAGTAAAAAATAAAAATTCAAAAAAAATATATCTATGATCTAGATAAACTCAAACAAAAAGTAAAATAAATAAATTATCAAATCTATATTTATATTTATTAATTATACATTTTATTCATTAAATTGAGCGCTTATATTCATTACCAAAATAACAATATTACTAAAATAAACATGAATGTTAAATATTTATTTGTTCAATATATACAGAAAAATATTAAAAAGACAAATATTCACCAACTAAGCTGCATTGTTTACCAAATGATATTTATGCTCATCAGCTGGATACCTCTGTTCAACAGATGGAGATAGCTATGTTCATAAGTTGAATGACTATGTTCATTACATGTATATTTTTTTTATAAGATGTATAAATATGTTTCATTCAATAAACATGAATAGTTAAAAAATTTAAGAAAATCATAAAAATGAAAAAAAATTGATTTAGAAAAATACAAATAAGCAGTAAAATTAATTTTTTTAACAAAACACTGTTTTATATTCATTAGTTATACAATTATATTTATTAAAT
>NQLW01000081.1:660451-674546 GCA_002312845.1 Kalanchoe fedtschenkoi
AAATGAGAATACGTACATATTCTAAAATATTTTATTTGATTTATTAATTAATGTCAAATGAATATTGTAAAAGCATTAATTACTTCAACAATCCATAAATCTCATCTTCATTAATAAATCAAATCTCTTCACAATTTACAATGGAAAAAGTATCACACTGATCTCTTCCTTAAAAATATAAATATATAAAGTTATGTATATTATTATATTTTTTCCAAAAAAAAATAATCGAAAAGAGCTTTGAACTACCACCACTTACTCAATTGCGATCCGAACTATCATGATTGTCAAAAAGGGTGTGATAAAAAAAAGGTCCGAATTTGATTGTATTAACTTGTTAGAGATAAGAATAACATTTTTCATCCAATTTTCACCTAGTTTTCTTTCCTTCTTATTTTTCATCTAAATCAAATAATGAATTTTCTAATTTTCCATCAAATTTTTCTTTCCACAAAATTTTTCCTAAACCAAACACAGCTTAAAAGTTAAAATAATCACAAATTTTAAAACTGATAGTATTACCGTAATCTTAAACCGGCGATAAATATTAAAGCCATTTAAACTTTTCTCTAAATTTTATGAATACAACTACCAAACCCCAAACTGGATCTTTTCTGTGCATTACAAAAACTGACAATAACACACAAGTTTTTAGTTGATGTAATATTTATTCGTTTTGTAATTTACCCTGTAATAAACAGAAGCTGAATAATAGATATGATGCGGCCCTTCTCGCCCCAACTCATGAGATGGATATTGCCAGCATTTTGAGACAAGCTGGGCGCCAGGCTGATGCGAAAAATAATACAACTCAATGAATTGACATTCTGACAAGTCAACTCCCCCTTGTGGGCATGAAATCCCTTCTTGTTTGTTGACTATCTCGATACCAAATAATAGACATGATCATATGGAGGCCAAAGCAGACACATCATATCCTTTACAGCTCTTTTCTTTAGCCCCACTCCCCTCATTGTTTTGACTACCCAGGCGCGGAAGAGACTTCTTGGAGGAAATTAAAGATGCAAATTATTTTGGGTGTGATTGCTGAACGACTTATCTTGTGTGTATGAACAACTCACTGAATTACTGGATCAGGGTCAACGTCAAGGTGACAGGAATTCCGGTTTCTAGCAGCAGGAGCAACTCTCTTGTCATGGAAATCTGACCTGTGGCCTTAGAGACGACCTTGGGGGTCTTGATTCTATCAGTGCCTTTAGAACTTGTTTCGGTTCTGTATACACGATCTAACTGCTTCTAAACTAGTTTTTGTCACTTGAACTTGTAATTAAGTATCCAAATAGATGGATCTAGCTAGCCAATTTGTTGAGAAGTTGTTCGATCACAATATCATGTGGTATTACTACTAGCTAGCTGGTATGTGCATGAATAAAACTGAATATCTGTTGAACTGAGCTTGCTATGTCCTCTGCACTATATCTGGTTTCACTTGAGACCTGCACATGTGTATACAACTCAACATAAATAAACTGCCAACTATATATACGGGGTTCAAATGTATATTGGTGGTAATGGTAAACAATAATATATGGGAGGACTTGTTGATGCAAGCAGGGTACCTTGACGTTGAAGGAATAGAGGACCGATTGTTCGATGGTGGTGATATTAGTGTGCATTATCACAAGCTTCAAATCCTCCAGAGCCGCAATAGTTCTGATGAGCTGACCGGGTCTTCTTCTAGACAAGATTTTGATCATGGCGTCAAACCCTAGCACCTTCACTTCCACGTCAGCTAAGCACGACTTGTTCTCCGCAATCTCTTCTTCCTGATCCACTGCTGCATCAAAGCCAGTCTGGTGATCGCCGGCAACGTTGGACAAGCAGTTGGGTGGTGGGAACATCATGGGGTGCTGCTGCTGCTGTTGGACCAGGCCAGTGACGGTTGTAGCGTCTCCCATCACTCCTCCCCCGATCTGCCGGGTGGCTGGGTTACTGTTGCTAGGGTTGTCTCCATACAGTCTGCGACGTTTTTGGGACACTAAGCATTGTAGAAGCTGCTCCAGTTCACGGCCAAATTCAATTGAACCGCCAATGATGGAAGCTTGATCACCCTAAATTTAGTTTTACAAACTATGATGTTGTTAGAAATAATGAGGAGGCATTATTTCTTACAAGATTAATCCGCAAATATTGATGATACGTCGATGAAGTAGAGAGAAATGATACCCTTTGGACGTAGGAGCCTGGCATGAGAGACCTAAGAACCCTAAGATGCTCATTCATTTGCTTCCTTCTATTCCTCTCAACCGCTATGTGCGTCATTCTCTGACTCTCCACTTCCTCACTTGTCTTCACCGCTCGCCCTCTCTTCCTCTTATTCTTCCCAGACGCTGCTGCAGCAGCCTGATCTCCTGGCGCTGCCGTGGCAGCAGCAACTACTGATTTCTCAAACCCCACCTGGTCCGCCCCAGCGGGCTCTCCTTCACCAACACCCAACAACTGCTCACCACCCTCTTCCTCCAACTTATCGTTCAACACAGGAAACTTCAAGAAGTATACTGGGTCGATCCCAGTTTCATCATCAGACGACATCTTGGATTGGTTGAGTCCGAGTTTAGGGCCGAAGTCAGCAAACTGCATCACGTCTGAAAAGCCTGCTAGTAACGCATTTTGTTCTTGCTGTTGATGGTTGAAGTTATTATTCAGCGTATAATCAACCATGGGCGATGACGACGGCCCTCCTTGACTCCGATGTTGTGGAACCGTAAACGGAGGAGCTCTAGCCTTCATCAGCTGCTGCATATGTTGCTGCTGATCACTGTACTCTGGTACAGGAGCATATGCTGGAGCTCCCGGCGCCATGGAAGACGACGAGGCTGCAGCCTGCAAAACAAGCGCTCACTTCAAGCTGGCTAGCTAAACTACACTTCTTATAAAAACACACGTGCTCAAACCATTGAAAAGATGAATCAAGGTAAATTTCTTCTGATGCGTTTATATTTTTTTGTAACAGATAAGTACTATTTATGTGATGCCGCATACACAAATATCATATGCTTTATGGCTCTATCCCGTGGTGTAAAATATTGGTTGGGGGATTTTCACCGTAGACGTGCCATTACGAAGGAGGAAAAATTCAACCGTGCACATGCTCAACTTAGAAATATAATCGAACGTGCCTACGATATTCTTAAAGCGCGATTTGCTATCTTGAAACGAATGGCGCCATTTGACCTTGATACACAAAGAGATATTGTTATTGCGTGTTTTGCAATAAACAACTACCTGAGAATGCAAAATATTAGCGATGAGTTGTTTAACCAGTTTGAACAACCAGATATTATTATTGACGAGGAAGAAGAAGCGGAACAGGAACGTGATAACGGAGCACAAGGTCCTTATTGGAACACAGAAGATCAGCAATTTATGAACAACTTGCGCGACGAGATTGCAAATACATTGTCTAGCAATTTACACTGATACAAGCTCATATTTTATTTTGTATACTTTTTTATTCCACCATGCTTCACAATAATAAATATTTTGTTTGAACATTATTATAAATTTCAATTATATTTTCATATATGTTTAAAACTTATAAAAATTTTAATTTATAAACAGCTTGTAAATCATTCAACAATCAGCATTCAGATGTGTTATAAAGTAATTTACCAAATAAACCTGAATCATTCAGCAATCAGCATTTAGATGTGGTCTGACCATTCAAATTTACATACAGCATTCATCATTCAGCTCTTAATTTTACAGAACGACACCTTAGTCCTTTTAAGCATGTTATGTCTGATTCATGCCTAATCCTTTATATCACAGCCCTTAAATAGATTGAGCCGTGGCAACAAAAATATACAAAAGGAAGATGAAAAAAGGAAGCGAACAATACAAAAGTCCAATTTAAGAGTCGGGCAAACTTTGAAGGTTTTCCCGTTAACTATTTTAGTTATAATAATTTGTCCTGACATAATGTGAATATCACTAGGGCTGTTAATTGCGTAGGGTAGATCTAGATCCATATATGTTCAGAACCGCGTTTATGAGTTTAGAGTCTATATGTCTTTGGACCTGTAAGGATCTACCCAATTGGACCCATTATGATTTACCCATTTGAGTCTTTATTATAATGAATCTCTTTGGGTTCTCATTGATAGTTAGCTATTTGAGTTTGAAATAAATTAATTTTTTTAAAAAAATTAAAAAATATTTTTGATAAAATAAAAATAATTTTTTTAAAAGTAATATTTTTAAATTATTTTGAAAAATTAATTTAAGTTTAAAATGAATTTAAATACAAAATGTATTTTTTATAATTTATTATTTTCATAAATTGCTATTTATTTATTTGTTTATTTATTTTATAGTTTGGTACTAAAAGAATTGATTTTGATCTAATGAGTTCAAATAATGACTATGAGTTTTGATAACAATATGTACGAAATTATTAAATCGGGATCTGAATCCAGACCTGAATGAAATGAGTCGAAATCTAGTTACTTGTGAATGGTTCTGGACCAGACACATCGATACTGTGCCGCAATGACTAGTAATTATATAAAATTTTACTAAAGCAATTTTATATGTAATGAATTACTTATTTTTGTGTGTGCGATACTACTCATATATGCAAAAAAAAATAACTTTACAAATAATTCACAAATACTACTTTACATGTGAATATGTATAACACAAATACTTTATATAACTAATATATTAAAAAAATTACGAATCATATGCAAAATTGATTTTAATTGGTGAACTTTTACTGTCCTTTTGTCAGCATCATTAACAGTGTTTTAAAAAGCATTAGCATTGCATAATTGACTTATCGGTTAAAATATGATTACTTGGAAGGATTAATAGATCGGTTTTGTGGAGTTATATATAATATTGATATATTTATTAATTAATTATAAAAATATATTTTTTTAATTATGAATTTTTTTGAGGCATGGCATTTTAACTCCACCTAATAATTAATCGGCCTAAACAGCCTAGGCAAAGAGATAGACTTAGGTGTACCGTGTCCACCACGTGGCGGTGGACACGGCCAATGAGAGAGTGTCACGTGGTGCGTTGAAAAGTCAAAAAAAGTGTCAACTCAATAACAAATCGTCATGTGTAATGTTGGCTTTTCAACGCGATACGTGACACTCTCTCATTGGTCGTGTCCATTGCCACGTGGTGGACACGGTCCACTTAAGTCTGTCTCCCTAGACAAATACTTTTTAGAGTATTAATTATTAATACCAAACTAGTGAGCCCCGACATCAATTCTAGATAGTATACAGTATTATGTTACAGAAAAATAGCAAAAATATTATTATCAAATTTAATGATCATATCAAATAAATAGGCTCATATATACACTTAGATTATGAGTATTTCTATTTAATTGGTAAATTTAAGCCGTAACATATAATAGATATTTAATATAGCAACTGAATTGTGAATATATATCCTTATTTGATTAGCATTTAACTCTACTAGGGAATCTAAATGTAAAATATATGAAAAATTCACTAATATTTCATGTATATGATGCCTATATCAGATGAAATATTGGATATAAACCATAATTATATCTTTAACTGTTAGTAACAACTCCATAAATTAGTTTTCTATTGCTATTTTACTAAAAGTCTTTTTTTATAAAAAATATTATGTATATAATTTATTATGTGATTGAAGCACATATTTCTTTCATGCTATAATTCGGTGTACGCTCTGCATCCGGGTGAACTTTCGCACTCTTTTAATAAAATCCATCGTATGTGCTCCAAAAATCAAACCCAATACCTCCTGAATGGATGTCATTTACCTATCTAATTGAATCAACTCTTGTTGGTAAACATAATAATAATAAACTAAAAGTCCATTAACATTATCAAGTATTTTTTAGTTAATAATATGAAATATGAACTTTGACCAAATATGCCAAATTTTAGTTCAAAAAGATTAGAATATATTTATTGATCACAAATGAATCAATCATGCAACTCCTTAGGTGCACTAAAGAGCACTCATTTAATGAGTTTTCTCACTGGACAACAACGTTGTACTTTGTCAATTCAGTCTAGTACAACCCAATATAAATAGTAAAAAATAAAAATTAAAAAAAAAATATATCTATGATCTAGATAAACTCAAACAAAAAGTAAAATAAATAAATTATCAAATCTATATTTATATTTATTAATTATACATTTGTATTCATTAAATTGTACGCTTATATTCATTACCAAAATAACAATATTACTAAAATAAACATGAATGTTAAATATTTATTTGTTCAATATATATAGAAAAATATTAAAAAGACAAATATTCACCAACTAAGCTGCATTGTTTACCAAATGATATGTTATGCTCATCAGCTGGATACCTCTGTTCAACAGATGGAGATAGCTATGTTCATAAGTTGAATGACTATGTTAATTACATGCATATATTTTTTTATAAGATGGATAAATATGTTTCATTCAATAAACATGAATAAAATGAATAGTTAAAATTTAAGAAGATCATAAAAATGAAAAAAATTTGATTTAGAAAAATACAAATAAGCAGTAAACTAATTTTTTTAACAAATCATTATTTTATATTCATTAGTTATACAATTATATTTATTAAATATTGATAAATATTCATTAGTTGTGCACTAATATTCATCACAAAAATAACTATATTAACCAAATAAGCATAAATGTTCATCATCCAAGTGATTGTATTTATTTAATCCATATTTACAAAATATCAAAGTTACATAATTGTTCACTAGATAAATTGTCATTTTCATCAGATTAATCATTCATCAGTTGTATCTTTATTCATGAGGTGAATAATTTATATTTATTAATTTGATGTCCATAAGATGGAAAACAGTAAACAACACCCTTGATGATTACAGTCTAAAATTTGTCTAACATAACAAAAGATGGGAAGGATAGCATGAATAAGCAATCGTTCACTCGCAAACTTTTATATGGTTTCTACATGCCTCTTGGTCTTAAACCCTTGGTAACTTTATTCTGAGTCCCTATTAGGAGTCAGTTCATTGTCGCATGGTGAAAGCTCAAGTGGAGTTATGACGAGAACGTCAGCCCTCTCTTACTGTCTTCACATTGTTAGGTTTAGCTTAGTTGCGGGTCGAAGATATAATCAAGATAAAGTATCAGTTGCAATAGAGAAATTCGATGGAACTTAAACATAACTATAAAGTGGTGTTCCCGAGTTCAAAATAGAGAGAAGAAAAAGAGGGGATTGGGATGTTCTTAATTTTTTTAAGGAGAGATTTGGGTGGATTTAAAAAGAGAGAAACCCTCATACCTTTCCATCCAATTTGGGACGATTTGGAGGGGAAGAGATGTATTTGATACAAAAAGACTTAATGCCCTTGTTATTTTAATAATTTCATTTTATTTTTATTCTTATCCTTCCAAATCTCTCCTAAACTTAGAAACACCTATTTTTCCTTTTCACCCTCTAATCCTTCCCTTTTTTTTTCATTTCTTTACAAATACTTTCCTTCTCTTTCTCTCCAAACTCAGGAATAAAGCCTAAAAGCCTGATGATATAACTTACAAGTTGCACGATTTCATAATGCAGTCGGTGGTCTCGGTAATTTTTTAGTTTTCAATGCGTATTTTAGATGTTGTCATATATGTTCATCAGATGAGATATTATATTCATTAAATTAGATTTATGTTTATCATATGAGCTGTTATGTTCATCAGATGAATAACTGATTTATATTTCATAAATATGTATTTAAGATATATAATTTTTTAAATATTAAAAATTATTTTCATTTGATATTTTTTAAGTTTTTTATTTTTTCTAAACATTTTTTAAGTTTTAATGATTTTTGGCATACAAGTGATCACTATGAGTGTGTCAAAGGCTTTAAATAACATCATTTAGTAAAAAAACCATGAGTGACTGAATCAAATATCATCATATTTAATAGCTCCTCTATATCACATGTCACAAAATTCGATACTTACATTACATTCATATCTATTAATTTTGGTCAAAAATTAATATTAATATGTCATTAACTCATTCAACATAATTTTAAGGAAAGGAAAATTTGAGAGAAAATTATCTTGTTTGGTTTAAGAAAAATTAGGAGATGAAAAATTTAACAAAACAATGTGTTTTATCACATTCTCGTGGATTTTCCACCCATAATCAGTCAAAAAATTAAATGAATTCCATAAATAATTATTTTTTTCCCTCATTTTTTTCCACCAAATTTTCTCTGAACCAAATAGACAACAGTAGAATATATCACACTTCACCCACATTTACACTCAATGAAAATATAGTAAAAATTCATTTCATTTTCCTTTTTAATAATTTTATTTATTTATTATTGATGTTACTTTTGTATTAGTTTCTTTTAAGCCTGACTTGCAACTTTCTCATCACTATTTGATGAAAAAACTCCTACGCCTGACCAGTTGTCAGTGCGTTTTATGGCCGGATCATCAAGAGGGGAGGAACTGTCTGCCAGTAACGGCCCTCCGGAAAGCAAATACCACCTGCACTTGCTTCCACAGATGCTATGGTCTCTGGTAAACTTGTAAGCTTTGAAATATCTTATCTGATCACCCCATCTCACTTCGCATCGACACGAGGTTCCAAGCATCACCGTATGGCATGGATATTCATAGGTGCCGTGAAACTCAACTCTCACCAGATCACCTAAAACCTTATTTTTATCGGAGCAGGTGATAAAAGCAGGAACGTTATAACCAATCCAGTTCACTAATTCCAATGTCACGCTGGAGCGGGAATGTGAAGAAGCAAGAGATATGAGGAGGAAGATCAAAACGGCCACGTTTGTTGTGCTTCTTTTGACAACCATCATCTCGCTCCACCAAATTATTTCACATGAGAATTATGTATTCTGTGAAAGTTATTTATAGGGAAATTAAATCATCCAGAGAATTAAAAAATGCGATTGCAAATTCACTATTTCCAAAGTTGCGAACATTCTTTTTCCGAGAACACTATGTTTTTATAAAGCAATATCAAAGTCAGCACAACTTTTACAATATTTCTTTTACGATAAACTCTAAAAAGTTTCTTTAATATTATTTTTTAAAGATAAATATAAGAAATTTTTTGAGATGCCTCATGCTAGTTGTTATATGTAATCTAATAGCTCACACCCTCAGCTCCTCATCCTGTCATTTCTTTTAAATTTACATGAGTACAGGATGACATTCTTGTAATATATCATGTAACGAACTATTCGATCTAAAAACAGAAAACCTTTTTTTTCAAGAATATTAAATCTGTATGAAGCAATGACAAAGTAAGTAGAATTTTACAATATTTCTTTTATGATAAACATTGAAAAGTTAATATTATTTTTTAAATGTAAATATAAGTAATTTTTGAGATGGCTCATGCTAGCTGTCATTTATTTGTAATTACTACAATAAAAAAGATCTATGGGAAACAATTTCCAATGATGTACGGAAAGCAACGATCTAATAAGTTTCTATGATAGCTTTTATTGATTGCCAAATAAAGTTTTTCCGACTATTTTTATTTTGTTCTCACATAAATAAAAATTTTCTATCAATGTTTATACTGATCATGTCAGACTGTATACATTTCGACCATCCAGCAAGCACACGATTTTTTTGTGATGAAAGTTAGTCATACAGTTTTATCAAATATGGACGTGAAGTTTAATTAGACATTATTGCTCCGGTTGAAAAAATTATGGCTAATAATTCGTACAAAATATGGTAGTAGGTCACCATGAGAATTACAAATATAAATATGCATACAAGTACTAAATCAGTGGAGGATTCAGGATTTTTTTTTCGGGGGAGCAAAATTATCTAATCAAAATTTTGGTGAAATTGGGGTGGGGTGTAAAATTAAAATTTTGATTGAAATTAAGTATATAAATTTATTTTTTATATATAATTTTTTTATTTTACATAGAAATAAATATTTTAGATGGGATTTGGGGGGCGGCCGACCCCATGCCCCCTGACTCCGCCACTGTACTAAATGTCCATTAGTTAAGTTGTAGTGTAGCTTAGTGATTAGAGTGTTAGAGTGGGCAAGTGTAAGGATGTAAATTCAATTCTCAGGCAAGACACTTATTTTTAAATATAAATTTTTGATTTTCAATTTTATGTAAATCACTAATTTTAACTTATGTCAGTTTTATTTCTGAATGAGCTGTACAAGTTCACTTGTCTTTTGCATTTTCTTTATGTTACTTGTTATAAGGTTTTTCTGCAATTGCTTTTATGTACAATTTGTTAAAAAAATGGGAGAGAATCACTGATTTGTAAATTCAAATCAGGGCTAGCACAATGAAAATATGGACTAAAATGAATCCAATGTTTTACATGGCGGCTATTATTAAGCCGCTGCTTTAGTTATTTGGTGTTGAAGTGATTGTTATATATATAATAATCACTTGGCGAAATATCCCACATCGGCTAGTGATGAGAATAGGAGGTGACTTATATTGGATTGTTGAACCATGACTTACAAGCCTGAGTTTTTGAGTCACAATAGGGATACAATCCAATATGAGCCGACCCGAAAATTCAACATGCTATCAGAGCCGACGGTTCAATCTGGGACTGTGAATACGTGTTGGAGGCTAAGGGCATGAATGAAGGCTCCCTAAGAATGAAGGACGTCGCAGGGCGACGAGAGTGGCTCGCAAAAAGTGCGAGTGAGCTGGATGGGCCAGAGAGAGTCGCATGGCGACTAAGACGTGGGTTGAACCCCGAGATAAGAGGGGGAGACGCAGAGGGCATACCTACGATAAGGACGCATGCCGCAAGGAGTGGCATAGCGAAGTATTGATCGAGGGAGAGCATGTGATATTTCCCCAAGTGAGGGGAAGATTGTTGAGTAATCACTTAGCGAAATATCCCACATCGGCTAGTGATGAGAAAATGAGGTGACTTATATTGGATTGTTGAACCATGACTTACAAGTCTGTGCTTTTGAGTCACAATAGGGATACAATCCAATATGAGTCGACCCGAAAATTCAACATATAGTTGCTATCACGCCGGTTAAATAATGAGACATTAGCTGGACGCAGAGTATGTCGTTAAAGATAACGCGGACCACCTTCACGCTCGTCCAATAAAATATGTCACATGTGCTTTCAACATAAATTGAATTTAAAATATACGGAATGGATGTTGACATCTCTTATTAATTGACACAATTCTTCTTCTTATTATGATGGAAACTTAGTAAGCTCTAAGCTTTATTTCGGTGTATGCATGTCGTATGTTGAGGAATCATGGGCGTGGACTAGGACGAGCTACGACACATAGCTTCATGGGGACGGAACCCAAATCATCATGTCTAAGCCATTAGCGGATGTATGTGTGATTTAGTGGAGGTTAAATGACGCCACTCAAAAAAGAATTTATTTATATTTGTGTTAGTTTAGATTACGAAGTTTAAAACAGGTGATAGTAAACCCTCTAAAAATCAAAATAACTCCTCCAAAAGTTAAAATATATAACAAATATACCCACTTTACATAATTACTTTTACAATTGACCGCTCTTAAAATTTTTTTTGGATCCGTCGCTGGTTCAACCCGCTAAATGTTAAATTGAAAAATTATTATTGACTAAACTCTCCACACTAGTTTCGAATCTTAGCCAAACACTCATATGACTAAACTACGGTATAACCATGAGGACGCATGATGTGTTGTTTTTTCAATCACCCCCAACCTGATTCTGCTTAGAACCTTAGTTAACAATATTTTTACATAACCTCTGGTCCATCAAATTAGCATTTATGACAATTAGAGGAGTTGAAGCGAGATTACATTGTGAGTTTTAATTTGTTATAATTAACTAAATAATTAAATTAATAATTTTAATAAGCTAAATAATTAAAAAATATAAATACAATTGCAACGGCATAGTTTTAAAAAATACTTATCAACAGAAATTTTATGGATGATGAAATCACAAATTAATTATTTACATAAAAGCCCATAACTCAGTTTTTTTTAATTGCAAATTTTGATAATAATACCTGCTATTTGAAACAACTTGGTAATACATACCCTATTTTTATAAATTTCAAAAATAAATTTTAGGGAGAAATAAAAAATTATTTATTTACATAAAAGCTCAAAAATGTGTATTTCCTTGAAATTACAAATTTTTATAATAATGCTTGTAATTTATAAAACTATGGTAGTATATACTCTATATTTGCAATTTTCTCTAAATATTGCATGTAGTTTAATGTCAAATTTTATAAATTATGGTGAGTTTAATAAATATAAGTCATTCTTATGTGGACTATCGACAGTTGTTATGCTAAAATAAAAACAAAAATTATGGCCTATAAGGAGCCGTCACTTGTTGATTTTTAAAATTGACATGTAGCGAGTCAAAATACCACAAAATGATATGTGATAATAATTTATTAGATTAATCCACAATACATATGATGGATTGAATTCATCCAAAAATGACTCACTAAACAATATTTTTAAAATGAGAATACGTACATATTCTAAAATATTTTATTTGATTTATTAATTAATGTCAAATGAATATTGTAAAAGCATTAATTACTTCAACAATCCATAAATCTCATCTTCGTTAATAAATCAAATCTCTTCACAATTTACAATGGAAAAAGTATTCAGACTTATCTCTTCCTTAAAAATATAAATATATAAAGTTATGTATATTATTATATTTTTTCCAAAAAAATAATCGAAAAGAGCTCTGAACTACCACCACTTACTCAATTGCGATCCGAACTATCACGATTGTCAAAAAGAGTGTGATAAAAAAAAGGTCCGAATTTGATTGTATTAATTTGTTAGAGATAAGAATAACATTTTCCATCCAATTTTTCACCTAGTTTTCTTTTCTTCTTATTTTTCATCTAAATCAAATAATGAATTTTCTAATTTTTCATCAAATTTTTCTTTCCACCAAATTTTTCCTAAACCAAACACAACTTAAAAGTTAAAATAATCACAAATTTTAAAACTCGATAGTATTACCGTAATCTTAAACCGGCGATAAATATAAAAGCCATTTAAACTTTTCTCTAAATTTTATGAATACAACTACCAAACCCCAAACTGGATCTTTTCTGTGCATTATAAAAACTGATAATAACACACTCACAAGTTTTTAGTTGATGTAATATGTATTCGTTTTGTAATTTACCCTGTAATAAACAGAAGCTGAATAATATAGATATGATGCGGCCCTTCTCGCCCCAACTCATGAGATGGATATTGCCAGCATTTTGAGACAAGCTTGGCGCCAGGCTGATGCGAAAAATAATACAACTCAATGAATTGACATTCTGACAAGTCAACTCCCCCTTGTGGGGGCATGAAATCACTTCTTGTTTGTTGACTATCTCGATACCAAACAATAGACATGATAATATGGAGGCCAAAGCAGACACATCATATCCTTTGCAGCTCTTTTCTTTAGCCCCACTCCCCTGATTGTTTTGACTAGCCAGGCGCGGAAGAGACTTCTTGGAGGAAATTAAAGATGCAAATTATTTTGGGTGTGATTGCTGAACTGCTTGTCTTGTGTGTATGAACAACTCACTGAATCACTGGATCAGGGTCAACGTCAAGGTGACAGGAATTCCGGTTTCTAGCAGCAGGAGCAACTCTCTTGTCATGGAAATCTGACCTGTGGCCTTAGAGACGACCTTGGGGGTCTTGATTCGATCAGTGCCTTTAGAACTTGTTTCTGTTTGGTATACACGATCTAACTTCTTCTAAACTAGTTTTTGTCACTTGAACTTGTAATTAAGTATCCAAATAGATGGATCTAGCTAGCCAATTTGTTGAGAAGTTGTTCGATCACAATATCATGTGGTATTACTACTAGCTAGCTAGTATGTGCATGAATAAAACTGAATATCTGTTGAATTGAGCTTGCTATGTCCTCTGCACTATATCTGGTTTCACTTGAGACCTGCACATGTGTATATAACTCAACATAAATAAACTGCCAACTATATATAAGGAGTTCAAATGTATATTGGTGGTAATGATGAACAATAATATATGGGAGGACTTGTTGATGCAAGGGTACCTTGACGT
>NQLW01000081.1:687653-701347 GCA_002312845.1 Kalanchoe fedtschenkoi
GACATAAACCTTGTCCATAAACCTTCATTGGAGATGCCCTTATAGTCCTTCCTGTATGGCGTCTGTCACACTAATGGGACAGCGAAGAGCCTTGTTGCTGACTGAAATCTCGAATATAAACCAGAGCAATGAGAGTTTCACATAGAGACAACCCTTGATGTGCAAATAATTCAACAATGGGAGGTAGATGATTGACGAAGATGATGGTGATACTGACAACAATATAGCTGACAAAGATGTCGAAGGAAATGGGGCCATGTTATTCCATTTAGTTCAGCCATGGTTCCACAAATACAAGTATGGACAAAGGAAAGAGGACACGAGATGATAAGTACAACACTGACGCCAAGAAATCACATCCTGTGACTTTTTTGTACCATAGGAGACTAAAGGCCATGGCTGCTAACAAGTCCCTTTCACAGGTCAGATGATATGTTAAGGGTTAAGCAAAGGACTTCTCTCCCTTCCCCTCTTGTGGATGATAAGCTACTGCTGTTGAGTTACTCACCATTAGGCTACACAATCTCTGACTGACCTACTCCTCCCTATTTTTACTGTAAAATAAGGGTTACCAGCCCCATTAAGACGATTCACAACTACACCTAAACCTGAAGAATCCTCCCCTTTGACACAAGTTTAAAATGTGGGGCTGAAGCTTGCTATGGAGCAAATCTCTCCCAATCATATCGTCCGGGGAGGGGCTTCTCCTTAAGTGGGTCAAAGTTGTACCTGTAACACAAAGACATCACCAATGATGAGACTATATTACATACTTGGTGTATCTGCAGCAGAGCATCAAAAACAACACATTTTTGTGGAAACAGAAACAAAGTGAAAAGTGAAACATGTAAGATTTACTTCTCAATAAACTGCCTATGTTGTTGCAGTTCAGCTCCAGCAAAGAACTCCTCCATCTCCTTGGCTGCGGGCAATACTCTATTCGCTGAGCCCTGCAATCTTTTACTGATTTCAACTGAGCTTGAAGACCTGGTGGCAGAACCAGGAGTTCCCACATGATCTGGACCTCTTATAAAGCTACAAGGCGTGGATTCTCTGGTGCTCCTGCTGAATAAAGTAATGCACCGTTAGCAGAGCCATGATCTGCTATACCCAAAACTCAAAAGAAGACAGGACAAACCAAGTGAAAAACATGATTTAGTAGGACACACAATAAAGGATTGTTTAAGGAGAATGGCCATGTCCAATGGATTACTCAATCAGGATAAATCAAAACCATATGTAGCAGTCTCACATCACAGAATTCTACATGCAATGTATCCAAGAGAAAAATGAGCCAAACCAATCACAAAAAGTGCTATAACTAATCAATTATAAAAACAGAAGACAATTAAGCTAAGAAAAAATCAGGCATATTGGACAAGTAAAAGGCTTGTTTTACACGAAATCATCAAGGCCCGCTTCAAAAAGTGAAGTGTTCATGGCAGAATAGTGGACTCCCCAAGTGAGAATGAAACACATCTTAAAATTCAAGATGCAAAAAATGTTGGTTAGAAAATAAACAGATAGTGTTTTCCAAACCTGGTTACCAGTTTTACTATAATTTACCAAGTCAGTCTAATATTTGTAACTTCTGCTGTTATCACTCAGAATATGATGACTATTCAGTGAGGAAAAATATAAAGATCCCAGATCTCAATTTTACTTCCTTATCTACATATTAGAAAATTTCTCACTTATTTTCAATGAGTATAAAAGGAGAAATGACAACAGAATCATGTGGCTTCACAAATCACACCCAATAAAATAGAAAAAAATGTGGCAGAAACAAAATACAAATATTATAAATAGTAAAGACTCCCTAAGAACCACCACATCTAGATAAAAAAAAATAGCTTGATAAGAAGGCATATACTCTTCCCCACCCACATTCATTACACTTATAGGCATCCAAGAATAGTCAACAGCATTGATATAGAAACCATAGAATACCATAATCACTTACTTCAACATGTAACTGCAAGCACAACCAAAGTGCTGAAGTTGAAAGAGATTGGAAATCCACCGCTAAAAGTCACATACAACCACATGGTATACGAAGGAAGAGAACAGATATGAGGCCAAACTGGCCATGGCAAAGAAAAAGGCTAAATATTGACTAGTAGAAGAAGAGGTGGTGTTTCAACAAGCAAGTGAATCAAAAAATGGGCAGGCCATCAACAGAGCAGCAAGTGAAGTAAAGAAATTACCCAGGATTCAACCAAAGGTAAAAAGGTCCATCATTACCTAATAAGCTGGGAATAGAATTTCTCTTGACTACTGAGAAAGCAGAAAATTCATAAAGGGGCATAGAAAAATATAGGTATGATCAGACCCTCAGAGATGGCAAGACAAAAATTTGGGAGGTAATATTAAAAGAGAGAGCAAAGTAAGAAAACTGAAAAGGAGTAACCCACCTGTTGTCTGGTGAATTTTCCCCAATAAAAGCTTCAATGGTTCCATCACCTTCTCCATCATTTCCATTTTCATCACCATCCTTGGATTCCTCCGGCACGGGCAAATGATTTTCCTCCACCAATTCCGAGGAAACCCTCAGTCTGGAACTAGCCCTAGTTTTACAATTGGGGCCGGGGCTTCCGAGCCTGAGCCCAGTCTGCCTCTGCCTCTGGGAACCAGACGGCACCGGGGGCTTCTCCAGCTTCCTGCTCCTGAGCTGGAGGTAGGATCCGGGGCTTGCGGCCGACTGCTGCAGCCGCTGCAGAGCCAGAGTCTTCGCTCTGGTCCGAACACCGAG
The DNA here is from genome assembly GCA_002312845.1 of Kalanchoe fedtschenkoi. Taxonomy (NCBI): domain Eukaryota; kingdom Viridiplantae; phylum Streptophyta; class Magnoliopsida; order Saxifragales; family Crassulaceae; genus Kalanchoe; species Kalanchoe fedtschenkoi. The sequence continues at coordinate 690,406 of NQLW01000081.1, forward strand.
GGACGACTGAGCCAGCTCCATGACGGCCACGTCTCCAGCCGCCTTCGATTTCCTCATGTACTTGCCCATTCTGCTTTGCTCCCAGCCGCCGCCGCCAGTACAGCTCACATGAACAAAACGGGTTAAGAAAAGAAGAGCGGAAAAAAAGGAGATGGAAGAGAGAGAAACAGAAAGGGTACAGTAAAATCAATTACAAGGAAGGAGACGATGGTGATAATGACGACGAGGAAGAGAGAGAAAAATAAAAATGGATTTGCGGAGTAGTAGAAGAAAATTTTACAGAGTGCCGATAGGAAAAGAAATGATGCTGATGACGAAGATGAGATTAAAAGGGTTTTCAGAAGAAAAAACAGAAATGAATATATCGCGAGATATCGCGATTGGGAAGGTGAGACAGGGTACAAGGAAAGTCATTGGATACCTTTTTTTTTTCTTTTTTTTTTATTATTATTAACATGCCTACGTGGAGAGTAAATTCAATTCTTTAGCAACAAGTATTTTGGTACCCGTCGTTCCGACGGGTTTGGTTCGGTTCTGTTCGAGAAAAATTAAAAATCGAATCAAATTATTAGAAACGAAAATTTGAAATCGTAACTGAAAATTTAAAACCGAACCGATCAATTACAAACCGAACCAAACCAACCGGTTTCAACCAAACCAAGCCAACTAGGACCGAACCAAACCGATCGAACCGAACCGACCCGATCTGAACCGATCCGAACCGGACCGGACCGGGAGCGTCGCGACCTCCCATCCTATTCTGTTATATATATAGAAATATTATGATATAATATAACCCATCTAAATACTATTTTATTCTACGAAACATTTCTACTGCAAAAAGTTTTAAATTTGTTGAATAAATCTCTCTTTCTAGTTTGTTCTACTTTTTATGTAAATTGTAATAATGTGGATTGCTATATCTATATCACATTTTACTTTATTTTTATATGATAAATTATTATCATTTAAATTTTAAGTTATTTTATTATAAATTTCAAAAAATAAAACAAAAAGATTTTTATTTACATTTTTAAGAGTGACTAAAATATCAACACTTGTCATTCCCTTATTTATTTAGAATACAAGATTACTTATATGTCTTTTACTCCTCACTTAATTAAGATTATCTTTTCTTTTTTTTTATCACTTAACAATTTTAGTACATATTTACTAAAGTATCTTAGAAATTTAAAAATTAATAATTTCATTCTATTAATTTAGAGAAAAATCATTTTGCACATATATAAACCACTACACTTTACATTTTGCACATTTTTAAAAATAACACATTAAATATCAGTCTATTAATTTATTTAAAAAACTACTATTAATTTTTTTTCTTAATCCATTAAATTTCACTATATGTAGGCACTTATTATGAGGTTTAGTAAGGTAAATGTGCAAAACGGTAGCTAATTTCGAGGTATATTTATAGATCTACAATTGATTAAAATAAATTAATAATATTTAAACAGAAATATTAATATATACACCCACATAGTATATACACCTAGATTTATTAAAACCCACATTTATAATAAATGAATTATAAATTTCAATACAATGAATTCAATAAGAGTATCAATTAATTATATTTAAAAATAAAACAAAAAAATAAATTAAAATGACACTTTTTGGTGGATGGATTTAAGATCCCAAGTAGCGCAATAAAGTGCTAGACTTGAGATTATGCCATTTTAATTTGTCATCTAAATTTCAAAACCCGGTCAGAATTCTCTCCACAATTACATGATTATATATGAATTGCAAATAACAAAAATAAAAGAATGTAATTGAAAATGGTAAAAGACTGTCGATGATGTATACAATGGAAAAACGATACTGAAGTTCAGTATCAAATCTGAATATAATTGTAGGATGAAAAAAAAAACTAATAACTTATCTTATAATTTTGATTAACAGTAAGGAAAATTAGAATTTCGATGATGAGAAGCCAAAATTGATTGTGGCCGATGATTTAAAATATCAGAAGTGTAAATGTAATGATTCGGTTCGGTTTTTAAAAGAAATTCAAATCAAACGGTTCGTAATGGGTTTGGAAATTTTGAAATCGAACCGTTGGATTCAAAAAATCAAACCAAATCAAACTGTATGGTTCGATTTATTATTTTAAGAATTCAACTACTATTTTTTACCAAATAAGAGATTTTTTATGTAAATAATAATATAGAGGTACCCATTTATATTATATATTCAATTAAATTTATATATATTCTAAAATAAATTGAAATAGTTCAGCTTGGTTCGGTTTAAAAAAATAAAAAATCGAACCAAATAATTAGTCGTCGGTTTTTTGAAAATTGAAAATGTAATTAAACCACTAACACTCCAAACCAAACTGAACCTATTGCTTCGGCTCAGTTTGATTCATTCTATCAATATATTTTTATTTACACTTCTAAATTTTGATAAGAAGAAAGCCAAAAAGACGTAGCCTTGAATTGTAAAATTTGAATAAATGGCATAGTTTTAAGTCTGGCTATTTATTGCTTCGTTGTTTCAACTTAACTCTCTTACCATTCAGTTATTATTTTCTTATCGTTTAAAACATTTCACTCAAAAACCAATAATATGATATAATATAACAAAAGTCACATATTCAGGCCCGTTTCTAAGATTTCGTAGCTCCGGGCGGGCCACAGTTAAGACAGATTTACATGGACACGGACCACCACGTGTCCATGGACACAGTCAATGAGAGAGTGTCACGTGGCGCATTGAAAAGTCAACATGCCACGTGGCACTCTCCTATTGGTTGGACATTTTTGTTGACTTTTCAACGCGTCACGTGACACTCTCCCATTGACTGTGTCCATGAACACGTGGTGGTCCGTGTCCATGTAAGAATGTCTCGGCCACAGTTATGAATCCTCTTTTATGTGTTAAATAACATTTAGGAGTAATATTAACAAGAATCGGCGACAGCTCACCTGGTTTAGTCTTTAATGAATGGAAGGGGGAGGGCTTGTGTACGATTCATACTTTAACATATTATTTTACTTATAGTTGGGCTTGGAAGGGCCCCAATCTGTTGATGTTACCCATTGTTTATAAAGAAAAAATTTAAAAGGGGGTTTGAATTATCACTGTATACTAAATTGCGATTCAGGATTTGTTTGATTTCTTAAATATAATTGATCTTATTAAATTTGTTGAGAATTATGGATGTTTGAGTATGAAAAGATATCATTTTCTTTATGTACGTAAAACGATATTATTTATTTTGATAACCAAACGATGTAATTTTTGCACAGAAATTTAAGTCTTTTAATAATATTAGTTTAAAAATGTAATAGTAAATTTCATTTTAGAAAATCAATCAAATTATTTTTCATAGCATCTTTTTGGAAACGTGATAGTTCGAATCACAATTAGATAAGTTTTGAATTTGTGATAGTTCATGGGTCTTTTTAAATTTTATTCCTTGTTTTTAAGTAACCATGGGCCCCGCCCATTGGTAGGCGTTGGGCGGTCGCCCATATGAGCAAAACATCTGGACCGGGGCTGCATATATTGAACTGACGAGCAAATAGACCGATTCAACCACTAAACCAAAAAATAAAAATATCAATTTAATTTCCGATTTTAATAAATCCATACATTTATCATATCCTACTCCAAATTGTAAGAAATGCAAGTTGAGAACAATCCAAATGGTGCTTTTCATCCAAATGGTGGTTAAATTGTTTTCAAAGAATAGAAAATAAATCGAATTAAAAGTATGACCATTTCTAATGATTAATTGATAAAATCAAAATAATTTATCTATCAATACATTGATAATTTAGTGGAAGTATTTCTAATATAATAATTTTATATATGGTTATGTTTCAAAAGTTTATGCAAACAATTGTAATATGATTGAAGGTCATGACTAGTTGTTGCCAATTTAAATTTAAATTGAAGGTTCAAACTTTTTTAGTATTTAGAAGATCATTATATATGTTTATTGAATGCATGTAATGTCATCAAATAATTTGAGTTTATATATTCAATAATAACACTGTCACAATATAAACAAAATTTGAAAAGTGTTATGAACTCTTTTAATTTATTAATTTAATTTTTTTATAGTGAAATTTAATTTGATTTCATATGGTGTACCTTATTCCAAATGATTGTTTATAAATAAAAATCAAAACTTTTAAGTGTCAATAATGTGAATTAAGATGATAAAACATAGGTTTTTAGTTTATAAATCAAAATTAAAATCTGCAGTTTAGTATTGGAAAGTATTACAATACACTTTCAACTGAAGGATTAACCATTCAGGTTTCTAAATAAAAATTTGATATTCTTTTTTAATTAATTGGAGGACAACACACTGAAAAGGCATTCACGCTGAATACTCAATATTAGATTTCTAGACTTAAGACTTGACGGTCAAAAAAGAGAAAATGTTTATGGGAAAGGTTGATAGATGTTTGAGAACAAAGAGTTGTTGGTAATAATCTGGATAAACTAGGCTCAGATCATTCTTCAATATGTGTGTATGAAGAGAAGGCTGATAGTAAAAACCAGCAGATTCATATTTCAAAAAATGTGAATTGAACATCCATTCTGTCCTCTGTCAGAGAGGCTTGGAATGAAGGCTGGTATTTTTGTAATAGATGTTTTGGAAGACATACTAAATCTAACAGGCAGGAGAGTATTATTATGATCACAATGGTTTTTTATTTGTGGGAGATATGGTGTTGGCATTATTGTTGTAAATATGAGCACACGAAACTGACCGATTATCTTCTGAATAAGGTTCAAGAAATTATGGCTGCAGGTTCAAGAAGTTGAATATAATCCTTGTGAGGATTATCCTATTATATATGAACATTCCAAAGAAGAAAATGAAAAGAGGTGTAGGAAAAAAGGGTCATGTCAAAATAGAAAAATGGCTTTAAATGTGTCTGTTTTGTGTGTTGGAACAAGATTATGCAATGCAGGTGTTTCTAGGGGATCTGATGGGAAAATTATTGTTGGTTTGTGAAGTATGTTGACTGTGATTTTGGTGATAGGCTGTTTATGGAAGTTCAGACTCTTTTGGTTGGGTTGCAGATGAGCTTGTTGCAAGAGGTGGTTATTAGTGAAATGCAAAGTGAGATGCAATGTGTGGTGGACTGCTATTAGTGAATTGCTATAAGTGCAATGAAGTTGCAAAGAGAATGGTGAAATGGGGTAGAAAATGATGAGGAAAAGAATCAAATCAATTGCATATGGAAGTGAAGATGGAGGCTAGAGGAGATATGTTAGGATTGCCATCTTTTGTTTTGTAGCTGTGAGTTCTGAATTGTATGCTGAAAATATGATTTTTTTAGTGTTGTTTGTTCTTGGTTTTGTAAGGGCGTCACCCTATTTTTCTTGCTTCTACCTGATCGGATGCTGGGTTTCAACCCCTTCTGATCGGAATCTTGTTGTAAGGCCACTGGACTGAGGCTTTTCCAGTCCATTTTCTTAATAAAATAATAATCCTAAACTTGTCAAATGATTAGTCATAACTCAATTTATTAAATCACATAACGAGAGACCTTAATAATAATGTAACAATTTACAGTATTTTTTGAACCACATAAATAATGAAAGTTAGACTGAACTGAACTGGAGTTAATAAGTGCACAAAAATATATTTCTATAAGCTTGAGGCTCTAGTTCATTAAGAAAAAAATGTCTTAGAAAGAAGTTAGAAGAAGTTAATTACGTAATTTTTTCTGACTTACATGATTTTGTTTTTTCTTTTTGGAAAAAAATTTGGTACACAGTCCAACGAAAAATATTATCTTTTTATTTTATTCCTTTCATAGTATGTTCACTATCTCAACAATAATCAAATTCAAGATCATTGACTTGATGTCCACATCTGGATAATATTAATGAAAAAAATTTAAGATATTTTTTTCATTTTACCTCTTATTTTGCTTTTCAAGTAATTTTAATTTTTTTCCATTTTTTGTTTTTTGAAAAAATGTTATCAAACTATTCTAATTTTGTAATAATGGTTCTAAAGTATTTTCTTTGTCAAAATAATGGTTTTAAAATTATTATTTTTCTGTAAAAATCATTTTTGTAGAATACTATTTGATAACTCAGCGTAACAATATTTTGTGGGCTGAACAGCTGGGAATCAACCCAAAGTTTATGGGGAGGGGAGACAGGAATAATAACGATGAAGACATACACCAGAGGCAATGAAATCTCCCTCCCTGCACTCTGGATATATGATTTTTTTTTTCATTTGAGTCTCCTAATTGAGCACTAAAGGCACTCCAAGTTACCGTTGCGTCAGAGGAATGGAATATGAAACCAACGATTCCCTTAGAGACTAAGCTGATCAACCAACACATTTCAAAGTCATTGCACTTTTTGCAATTTTAGATTCAAAAACAGCACAATAAGCTTCATATAGTCTCCACACACAAATCTAAGCTCCAATCTCGCCAAAAGAGGAATCTTAATGAAACTTTTCCATTTTAAAAAATTCTCTAGTCCAAACAATAATTTACTCATTAAAATGTGAAAAGTAATTTCAATAGTGTAATTAGGTAAGGTCTGCGTCATCGTACGACCACAAACGAGCTCGAACTCCCTTCTTCTATAATAGCCATCATCCACCAATCAATTATAAAAAGAAAACAATAAATACAATAAACATACTAGACTCTTTTCATATGATACCATGTGAAAACTCAGAGAACGAGTTCGTCGGAGGGTCACCATAGCCTTATGATAAGTTAATATTTTCCTACTTATTTTATATTGAACTCCTTTAATTCTTGACCTTAGGCTTAATGATGAAATCGAGCTAAAATGAGAGTTATAACAATGAAAATTGAGCAAAATCGGATCGAAATAAATGAAGGACAAACACTACCCGCGCAGAAGCCGCGAGATGATTGGATGTTGACTGAACATATTCAATTAATTAGAAGAAGCCCAATTTAAAGTTGCACGCGACACACGATATGTTTCTAAAATTCAGACATTTCTGACATTGAAACTTTTGAGGCTTGCAATTTCGCGTCTGATGTACAATTTCACGATCCAAGTTATGTTGAAAAGATGAAACAAAAATCCACAACGTTCTAGATAAAGTTGAAGTTAGATTCAGTCTAGTTATTTCCATGTACAATGTAAGATTCACCAGCAAGGTTCCTAATATGCCTCTATTTCGTCCTAGACATTTCAATAGATACAGATCCAAGATTGTGGAGATATATTCGAAGAGACAAATCAAGAATCAAATCAAGACATTCGAAGAAGCTACCTAAGAGTTTAGAAATCATAGTTATACAACAATTAGGATTTGAAACATAGGTATAAATAGGGGTATCTCTCAATGTCTTATATGGGATATCTCTCCTCTTGTATAGTCCAACTTTCTGAGTTTCTTTCTCTCTTGTAGTTAATGACGCAAGAAGGGTGATGCTACCGCAGCGAAGAATCCAAGTTAAGTTTAAAAGAATTGTTCCTACTCATTTATTTTTATGTTCTTCCATGGTCATGCCTGACTAATTTTTTATGAGTATTTGTTGAACTTATTATTATGAATGAATGCGTTGTTGCATGATTTAACGTGAGCTTAGTTAGAAGGGTGATAAAGTAATCGTTGAGGTGCCTTATACAAATAAAAATACCTGGCTTCACTAGTAAGCAGTAACTCAGGTTCGAATCTACAATTAAATGGAACTTGAAAAATTAGTAACTAAAAAGAAAAAAATAAAAAACACAACTAAGAGGGGGTTTTAAGATTAAGATGGAACCTGCAACACTACAAAGAAGAAAAGAAATTAGTAGACAGACGCGTAGCTCGGGTGACTAACTTATGATTGTGTTGGGATACCAAAGATAATTTCATGTACACCAAATCAAACTGGCGCTAAAACGATATTTTTAAGGCTTTTACGGCGTTTCCGAAATGCCGTATAAGCAACCGCCGTATAAAGTCTAAATCGTATCTTCACTATGTTGCTAACCCTCATTGACCTCTATTAACTTAGGGAGACAAAAAATCCGTAAAAATTCAGACTTGAGATAGATGAGAGAAGAATTAATGAGAAAAGCAAGAGAGACTCTACTTATATAGTATAATTTCAAGTCACATTGTACATGGCTGACATGCGAGCGCATATGGCCAGTGCGCGAGCAGCTTTTGTTCTTCAAATTTAAAACTCATAAGCTAGCTAGTTTTTGCAATAAGACCTAAAATAGCCTAAAAATATGAAAACTCACTAAAACTATTAGTTCAAACCTCCGCACGGTCAAGAATAATTGGATTACGTATAAAATAAGTCGAATATTATTCATGACTTATCAAATACCCCACATTAGCTCGTGATCATCTTTTAGTAAGCAATAAAACACACTGAATTTTATACAAGTTAAATAATAATGTATCCTATCATGTATAGTCAGTTTAATGTACCCTTATCTTGCTAGCCATTCACTATCCAAACCAGTAATTAACTCATATGACATATATGTATCCAATAAATAATCATGAAAAAATCAACTTTTTAAACATTAACCTCTACACATATGATCTCATGCATCAAGCATTCTCATGAATAATCAATAATAACTACTACGCAAATAATATGATCACCCCTTATTTGTGATGGGAAACCACATAGCTATGATTGATTTTTATTGACCATCCCTACTTTGCCATGTGCCCATCAAATTAGTTAATAATATTTTTTATAATTTAGTTGATACATAGTTATACCTAATTACTGTTTAATGTTCAAAATCAGGTCGTTTCATATGATTACAGTTGACCTTGTTTGGCTACACCGGATGTGAATCTTCAATAAGATAAGTTATAGAAATAATTGCAAAATTTTTATGTCCTAAAACTAAGCTCAATTTTGCTTGTGTCAAATGAGTTGATTCACGTTTTATTCATGAAATGGGTTGGATTGGTATTAGTCTGAATATGGCAAAATCAATCTCCTCTGATTTTCAAGTAATTGACTCTCAACAATCTGGCATGATGACCAATCATACAAACACAATCTCCAAAGAGATCCTTATCTTATTCTACACAAAAGCACTGCAACAATCCACACAACATGTCACTGCGTATTTCCCAATAAAGCAAAAACACAATACAAAGATTGAAAGTTAAAGCATGAAAATCAAAGCCATAAAAGATTAAAATAAGCTTAGAGTTATTACCATGTCTTGAATTCAAAACATGAGATTTGAACAACATTTTAAATGGCAACCACACCCTACTAGAGATAGAGAACATGGTTACATTAATATCATCATTTCATGACTTTATCTGAGCTTCAGATTTCCTGGGACCAAGTCTGTGGATAAAACAAGTTGCATAAAGCCATGCTCCTAATGCATAATTCCATCAGCTACATCTCCAAAACCATTTCTTTCTTTTCCTTTCTTCTCAGTTTTGAGGCCTTGCTGATGCACAACATTTTGCAGATCTGACTACACGCCATCATACACAGCCCTACTGTACCAATCACTCATGCATGTCTGCTGAACTAAACTATATCTACTCTCACAGGAATTATTTCAATGTGAATATATACTGAGACCTACTGCTACATGTAAATATGATGCTATCGTGAACAGTATTATTTGTATACCAAATCCCAAAATTACAGCCATGCTTCCAACACACAACATTACAATAAATCAAACAAAGGACTAACCCAATACCAAGAGGAGGAAAGAAACAGTTTACCATATACATTCTGGCTAGCACTGACCCAGATGGTGGACTGGAGGTGGTGATGGTGGAGGGGTTCTTATATTATAAAACTACACTTAAATTATATAGTAGAGAATTTGCAGATCCGTGGTGGCAGACGACGACCTTTGACTGATACTCGTGATGGTTCAACAAAACACAGCATCATGTAGAGTGTGTGTGCTCACTTGTTTGATTCAGGATTTGGGCCACTGGGAACTTCATGAGCAGCTGCTCTGAATGATCTCTTGTTCCTGTCAGCGGCAGTGCTGGGAGAAGCAAAAGCTGGATTCATTTTCTGATTTGGGTGGAAGTCCATGGTGGAAGACGATGACGAAGACAGAAGAAGCTTTCTAGCTGCTGATGATTCTGTGATGGAAGCAGCTGCGGCGGTTGTAGTACAACCAGCCACTGAATATTTTGAACCCCTAGTTAATGGATGGTGAGTCTGGGAGCAGGCCAGTAGTAGACAAACAAAGAGCAGCATTAGCACAGCTTGAGAAAACTTAACAACTGCTGATGATGAAGATGTCGGTGCTGCCATAGAGGAACCAGACAGAGAAGAAAGAAACCACCCCCCACTGATCCACAAGAGATCAATATCCATTAACTAGCAAACCTGAGCTAGCCACTCTCAATGCTTAAATGTCTTCTCCGCTTTACAAGAGAAATTTATTGAAGAAGAAATGTAACAAGAGAGAGAGAGATAGAAAGATACATATGAATGATGGTGGTACAGTGAGGGTAATGTGTTGTGTGGATGAAAGCAGCCTTTGAATGAAAGTCTTGCAGAGACATTAACCCCCCAACTGATCACTTTCTTTGTTTATATATGTTTGTCTTATGAACCCATATATGTCCCCAACCCTATCAACTGATTCAAACTACTTAAATGCATGTGAAAGTGTCTCCACAAAAATCTTCACCCTAAGCCGAAATGGTTATTAGCTGGGGTAAAAGGCGCTCTTGACATTTACACCATTCCACCTCTTCTATTCTTGAAAATGTCACTTTAGGGAACCCTACATATTTTGTTTGATTTTTGAGACCCAGCCCCGGAGTTACGCTAGCTATTTTCTAACAGAAATATCGAATTTTGGGACAAATATGGTAACAATATTTCTGACGACTGGTGAAGGAATCAAAATAAAGAGAAAGATGGAGCTCAGATAGATGATTTTGTGAAGACCAAAGTAGAGAAAGGAGGATTGATAT
>NQLW01000081.1:702760-732068 GCA_002312845.1 Kalanchoe fedtschenkoi
TGCATCTCAAGCATCTCCAGGAGGCTCTCTTGAAAGGGATTTATCAGTGACGCCTCAACCATTTCCCCATCGATCCTGTCTTAGGCTTGAACATATTTATTAGTGAATACATGTAGTAAATTGATGAAAATGGGGATGAGGGTTGCATTACAACTGGTTAAGAAATTGATGAATATATGAATACAAATAATGAATATATGTAAGCAACTGATGAACATAAGTATCAAATTAATGAATATACGTATTAAATTGATGAAAATGAGGGGTGATGTTGAATAACTAATGGGTAAGCAATTGATGAACATATGTATCAAATTGATGTATACATGTATTAAATTGATGAAAATGAGGATGAAGTTGAATTATTAATGACTGAATAATTGATGAACATATGTAAGCAAATGATGAATATACGTAAACAATTGATGAAAATATCATTAAATTGATGAACATGAGAGAGGTTTGTGAATAATTTAAATTTTTATAATATTTTCTCAATTTTTTATGATTTTTTCAATTTTTTCATATTTGTATTTAATTTTTACTGTTCATATAAAGAAGGAGTGCTTTAAGTGTAAGTAAGAATTTGTGTAAAATGTGTGTATCATATTTAATGATTTCCAAGAAAAGAGTTCATTCTTAAATTAAAGGTTCATCAAGACTTCATAAAATTAAAGAAAATCCAAATATGTCTTACATGGTTTTTACCATAAAGTTTTGCTCACTAAATATAAATCACAAACAAATTAAGAAATTGTGTATTTTCTCAATAAACCAAGTCTTATAAGATTAGATTAGAAGTTTAGATATAAAAGCATCAAGGATATATTATTAAGGGCGGATATGCTTTCAACGGGAGTAAGTAAAAATCGATAAATCGATGAATTTAATCAAATCGAATGTTTGTAGTTTGGCTACGGTTTCCAATTTTGAAAAATCGACGACTAATGATTTGGTTTGATTTTTAATTTTTGTCTAACTGAACTGATCCAAACTGAACAAAAATAGAATTTTATATGAAAATTCTCTTATTTAGTAATTAAATTAGTCAATAAAATTCATGACAAAAATTAACCGAACCGAATCGAACCATGCGGTTTGGTTTTATAAAATTAGCAGTTTTGTTCAGTTTCTAATTTCTCAAACCCATTACCAACGGTTTAGTTTGTTTTTTTATTAAAAACAGAATCGAACCGAATCATTACACCCCTATCAAGAACCACAAATATGGTATCGTAATTTTTTTTATTGAAATAATCATGGACATAGTCAATTCATATATGAATTATGTCCATCACTGAAAAGAAATAATACTGTCTCAACGGTGCAGTTGAAATTGTGATCTCCAATATTATTACTGATCTTAAAAATATCCTAATCTCTATTTTATACTACGAGTTTTACGATTTTATGATTATCCAAAGTTATATACACCAACTGGGAAGAGTTTAAATGTATTTGTTTTTGGGATCATGAGATGGACTCGGAATATGGAAATCTGGGTTTTGTTTCATATGGTAAATACTTCCATAATAATTATTTTTTATGTACATTTTAAATTATCAGTTGACGCTTTGGCCGAGTGGTTAAGGCGTGTGCCTGCTAAGTACATGGGGTTTCCCCGCGAGAGTTCGAATCTCTCAGGCGTCGTTTCTTTTTAATTTTTTTTTTTGTAGTTTGTTAGCTGTTACTTATTTTTTACACATCCCCTTTTCATACTTTCCCCTTTACTCAGTCCGGACTATTCTTATAATCCAGTGGGCCTCTACAGTCCACTCGATACGGGCCTAAAAACAACTGACTTTCCTTCTCCCGCCTGTCGTTTATTATGTGGCTCAAAATCACACTCAACGGATCAGTCTCCGTATTCCTCGCAGCAAGCAGCAGCTCCGACTCCGATACCGACTAAAATGCTTGCTGCGTTCACTCCATCACATCTTCCGATCTACTTCGCCGTCTCCCAAACACACTCGCATGTCATCCACAAGCCCCAATTTTGCCAATCCCTATTCCCTCCCAGACCAACTTTCCGGTTACGCGCCGCATCCGGTTCCGATTCCGACCGGGAGGAAGTGCGTTGGATCCGGGAGGAGCAGCGCTGGCTCAGGGAGGAGCAGCGCTGGCTCAGGGAAGAGCAGCGCTGGCAGTGCGAGCGGGCGTCGCTGCTTAGGGAGATTTCGGAGCTGAAAATTAGAATCGAAGCCATGGGGCGGGAGAGTCCTTCGGGTGCGGCGGAGGCGATTGCCAGTCTCGCTTCGATTCTGCAGGTGTTGAAGGATGCGGGTGGTGTGGGTCGGCTCGCGGACGGTGGGGCCGGGCCGAGTCCGATTGTGCTGGAGGCGGTGGAGAGGGAGAGTGTGGCGAAGGAGGAGGAGGTGTTTGTGAAAGAGATTAGGGTTTTGGAGACTGATGCTGTGGAGGTGAAGAAGGTTAGGAGGAAGGTGTTGAAAAAAGGAGCGGAGGGTGAAGAGGTTCGAGCCTTGCAGGTATGGGTTCGCAGTAGAGCAGCCATTGCTACCTTTTCTTGATAAAAATGCACATTTTGAAAATTTAACTGGATCATTTTGAACTTCTTGTAGCTGGAAAATGAGTTCTAAATTCCGTGATTGTGATCATGTATCAATGTGTATATCTTTTCAACAAAACGGAAACCAGGTTTGAACCCCGATGTGGTGTTCATCTATGGCAGTTACAATATAGGAGCAAATACATCTGATTTCTGAAAGGCAACCACTATATTCCAGTTGTTTCTGATTGCTGGCACTATTGACTTTCAATCTGATCTCCATTGATAAGAGGGATTTTTTTTTCTTGAATTATGGCAGTGTTATCAAAACCTGAGAGGGTATTCTGCGAGTATGTTATTTTTCCTTGTATGTCGTCTTTTACAGTCTGATAAATATATGGCAACTTTAGAGTGGTTTACGTTCCTGTTGGCAGGAAGCATTAGAAAATTTGGGATTTTATTCAGGCGAAGAAGATATAGAATTTTCAAGTTTTTCGAGCGGGACTGAGCGTGCTGTGAAAACATGGCAAGTAAGTTTGATATCTTACCTGAAAAGGTTTTGTGGTACAGCAATTGTCCAAAGGCTTTTGGCAGTAGGAGCTGGAGATTCGATACGAGTCATGGACGATTCAAAGAACTAGAAGAAAAACTTATTGATGACAACTAATGTTTCTCTGATCATTGAAATTATATCTGGTTTTAGTCTTCGGTAGGAGCTCCTGAAGATGGGATCATGACTTCAGAGCTTCTGGAGTGGTTATACAACAAGCAATCAGGTGACCCACCTGACTTGAGTAAGCAAGAATCTAGACAACTTGGCACCACCACACCAATAGAGGTATGTCAAAGATTCTCTTACTATGCTGCATTCATGAAAATTTAGAGTCCATATATCATTCTGTAATTTCTTTTCGTATAACTTTTTCAAACGCCTTCAAAGAAATTGAAATAGCTTCATAGCTGAAATTCTAAATGCTATTTCCTGAATACATGGCCTTGTTACGTAACCCCAATCTTCAGGTCTGCGGTTCTCCTTAAGATTTTTGGTTGACGACATGCTATTTATTTTAATTATATTATATTCAATCTTGAAAGCTCTATTTTAAACTCCACTCTATAAGAGTGATTACTGAACATTGTGTTTAATGTATCCTCAGTAGATTGGGGTGTATGTTCTTTCAGGCGCACACACTGTACTTGATTCGATATGTACAGTGAGTTTTTGTGCATACAATCCGAATTATAGTATAAGGAAGCTAGGTTTTGCATAACATACTTTCAGGCTATTCCCATCTTTATTATAGCATAGAAGAGAGATATATAAGATTCATGTGGTCCAAACTAGCATCTTGGATACACTACATGGTTTTGCATATGATATATTCCTGGTCATCTTTGTCCTGGTTCACAGAAGCCAGAAAATGGAGTTGCAGTTGCTTCAGTGACTAAGATTTCCGAGGTTCAGAAGAAAGTCATCACAGAAAAGGGTATAGCAGAAGTTGATTTCTCTGAACATCGAGTATTTCTTCTAGGAGAGAATAGGTGGGAAGAGCCATCCAGACTTATCGGCAGAGATAATGAAAGTAAAGGAAGCAAGAAACCACACATTGCATCCAAGTGCATTGTTTGTCGTGGCGAGGGACGCGTATTGTGCATGGGTATGTTTTCACACATCCTGTCACAAAACCTGAAAGCCAAACACATGTGCATACTATATTTGAACACATGTGCATCATCGCAGGCTCCAAATGAAATTGTTCTGATAATCTCTTAACCTAGTTTCCATGTCCAAGGAAAGGAAATGATGGAAACACAAACTGTATATCCCCATTGTTACATACTATTTTCTTCTTCTCATTTTGGTCACATGTAGCAAAGGTGTTAAGGTCCTAGATGAATCTAACTGTCTTCACGATAGGCCGTTCATTAATACCATGGTTTTTTCACACCACCCTGAACTATTATCATTAGCCTTATTCCTTCTGTACTTTTCATATGATTGAGCTGCTGACCGCTTTACTCAGCGTCCAAACTATAATTGACAATAATGTGTTTTATTGCAGAATGCGATGGAACTGGTGAACCAAACATTGAGCAACAAGTGAGAATGTTTACGGAATTGTTGAGTTGATTGACTGCATCTGTGTAGTATTGTGATTAGACAGCTACCAAAGCTTTGCTAACACTTTTTTTTTACAGTTTCTGGAGTGGGTAGATGAAGAAATGAAGTGCCCATACTGTGAAGGTCGAGGATTTACAGTCTGCGATGCTTGCCAGAAATAAATACATTTTCCAACCTCCACACAACCATGCATAAGTGCATTAGTTATGTAAGTTAAACTGTGCCTGCACAACTCCACTTACAAGTGTACAGCCCTATTTTACTATATCCGACTCGCGAAGGAAATTGAGAACTTGTAGCATCAGAAGATATCACATAATATTTATTATATTTTTTTTTCTTTTTTACAAAAATAGGTCATTGCGTGGAAGGGTCTTACTCTTATAATGTCTCTTACATGAACCTACAGATGACAACAGAAATTTATGAAGACGTTAATTGATTGGTAATTCTCAGCATTCATACCTTACTTCTACAAAAGATTTTCGTAAATGCAAATGAAGGGGCAGACGACGAAGAGGGCTGGCAGGCGTAAAGGGCAGCGATTAGCGGTGCGATAAAAGTTTGAGATGTGATAAAACTGGAGAAGAAATTGTCATTTGTCATTGGAGAAGAGAGTATGAACTATGAAGAGAAAAGATTGAAGAAGGATCGGAAAAGAAACAAAAAAATTTGCATTCAAGAATTTGTGACCACGTTACTAGGTCGTATGTCGTGGATGTTGTCAAAACGATGGTCATCACTCAAAGTAATTGCGACTAGTGTGGTGACTGAGTTTGAAGATGGTGGTCAAAATATATGATTTTAGTTTTGAGTACCATTTTCGACGGTTGCAATTAACAAATATTTGATGCTTAATCTCGGTGGTCACTAATGTGGTTGACATTTGTGACTGGTAGATTCAGTAGCTAATACAGTCGAAATTTGAGACATGTCTTGTGAGCAAAATATTTTTATCAATAAATCATTCATGAATTATAAATTTATTTTTTAAGGTATAAATTATTTCATTAAGATTCAAAAACATTAGAATATTTAATATTGGATACATCAAACCTCATAGTTTCACAAATCTTGTCACTTACACCGACCACAGATCCTTTATGATCCTATCTCTCATTTCCATTTTCTTAAAGATTGTCATTTTACTCACCTTCTTATTTGTTCCAAAAGGAACCATATATTTCACATCTTCCTTTTTCTATAAAATCTTTCCCTAATTTCATTCATTAGTTTCACTTTTGAATCTTTGTTTGCACATGAATTTGAAGGGCATGAGGAGCTTGTTCATCTGATCTCATTCTAAATTTTTTGAGTCATTATATTTATCATGAATTTAAAGGCTATGAAGAGCGTGTTCACCTGATATTTTAGTTTTTTTTATAACATTCATATGTTATTCGAACTATAAAAAATGCGCATTTTTTGGTCGGACCTGAAAACTGTCAGAGAAAGGTTTTCTGAGGGTTTTTAAGCCAAAAAAAAGTTGATCAGAATAAAATCGTAAATAAATATTTACGGTCCATTTTTCGCCTTTTCCCGGTCATAATTGTAAGGCATTTTGCGGCCCATCATGACAGTATCAGAAAGCTGTAATGTTCGGCAAATTTCTGGCCAGTTTCAGGTGATGAAGTATTTTCTGCTAGTTACCAACTATTTTTTTATGTTGAAGTATTCCGGCTATTTTCCGACGACTTAATTAAATTTTTTAAATTATTAAATAAAAAATATATTTATAAATTAAAAAAATCTTATTTGTTTATACACTTATTCACTACATAGAGGCCACATTTTAATAAAAAATATATAATACAAAACTTAAATATTTTACAAATTGTATTTACTCAAATACTTAATTTAATCTACAATTCCTACACTAAGAACTACAAGTCCATACGTCTAGAGGAGGTTCCCTCGACAGCTGGGCTCCCGGTAGCTATGACCCCTCAACCATGATCGCATGAGTATATTCATGTGCAGGTTCTGCTTGGCTTGGAGGGATGTAACTTCTGTCATGGATGATTCGGCATGCTCTCTGACTTCCCTTGCCTTGACTCTGGCCGTGTTTATTTCAGTTGTGATCTGGGTTTATCATTCAGGATCTGATGCAGTATGGGAACTCTGCTATGTGAACAGTACAGCAGACGACCCCAATGAACTCGCGACCACTTTTTGAAACTCAGAACCCTGCCTACTCAGAAACACATTTTCTCACACCATCACTTCCTTCGTTGGTCATGGTAAATCAATAAATGAGGGGTCCTCCGGCTCCTTTTCTCAAATGAGCATATCAAGATTTGACTCACTACCAAAATATGTACATTTTCCTACCGATTTTCTGTCATTTTTCACCTAGTTACAAGGATATTTTAGAAAAATACTGAAAAATTTCTATAAAATGACCGAATAAGACAGTAAGACACGGGTTCCCCCACTTTTTAGCCATTTTTCAGATAATTTAATAAGTGATCAGAAACCGGGAGAAACATGTTTGGAAGACTGCCGGCAAAAAATATGAATGCATTTTCTTCTTCATTTTTTCTTCTTTCTCCCTCTCTCTTATTTTCCCCTCATCCCACAGCTGACCTTCTATCCGCACGCCTCTCACTCCGCCCTCGTGCCTCCCCACCTCTTTCTGTAAGCCTCACCCCTGCCCAGCCCGACCGCATCACCCATGTCCTCTCCCTGCACCAAGAATGCACTTAGGCAGACAATGTACAGTTTAACTTAGAAGATAAAAAAATAACGGTTAATAGTTAACCTAATTTGTGGTTGAGTATGCTATATTTCTTGAGTTAGAGCTTGGTCATAGTTTAAATATTTGGTTACGAGTAACTAAGTCTCATAGGCTTGGAAATAGAGATTTTTAGTTTTTCATAATCAAACACCTAATATAATCAGGTCTGACAAGAGCCGCATAGCAAACTCAGACATTGAGTTGGGGACACGATTCTTCGACATCTTTTATCTAAAATTGAACTCTATATTTTCTATCTAAGTGTTCTTCTAGCATTAATTTGAATTAAACATTCAACACGTGGAGAATAGTTTAACATTTTACTGAGCGCAAAACAAGTAGAGTTTAACTTTAAAAAAAATTATGGTTAGTGGTTATCTTAGTTTATGATTGAGTTTGCTATGTGACTTAGATTAGAATCTGGTCACAGTTTAATTATTTGAACATGAGGAACAAAGTCCATATTTCTACGTCGACGTGTTTGTTTTGTGTAGTTGATAGTTCTAGCCTCAAGAGAGTTTGATCTCACAATCACATGGAAAAACACAATGACTTGGAAACAAAGACTTTCAGTTTCTAGTGATCAAACACTTATATAGAATCAATTTTGACTCGAGTCACATAGCAAACTCAGGCATTGACTTGGGGACACCATGCACCACCAGCTTTGTCTAAAATTGAACTCTATATTTTCTACTTCAATGTTCTTCTAACATCATTCGATTCATAATTCAAACTGTGGACATCTTACATCATTTGAATATCAATGCATTTCTGATGAATATGGAAACAAAAATAATAAATATAGACCATAAAATAATCTGATAAATATAGAAGTGATTCTGATGAATATATAATCAATTCTGATGAATATCGAGATATTTCTGATAAATATGGAAGCAAAACTAATGAATATAGACCATAAAATAATCTGATAAATATAAGAATAATTTTGATGAATATATAAGTAATTCTGGTGAATATTCAATCAATTCTGGTAAATAATCTGGTTAATATTAAATTAATATAGACCATAAAATAATATGAATAGTATATAAGCAATTCTGGTGAATAGCGAGACATTTCTGATGAATATAAAATCTAAACTAGTGAATATAAAATCATAAAATAATCTGATAAATATATAAGCAAGTCTGATGAATATATAAGCAATTCTGGTGAATATCCAATCAATTCTGGTGAATAATCTGGTAAATATCAAATTAATATAGACCATAAAATAATCTGAATAATATATAAGCAATTCTAGTGAATATTGAGACATTTCTGATGAATTTGGAAGCAAAAATAATGAATATAGACCATAAAATAATCTGATAAATACAGGAGCAATTCAGATGAATATATAAGCAATTCTGTTGAATATCGAAGTATTTCTGATGAATAT
Source organism: Kalanchoe fedtschenkoi (assembly GCA_002312845.1). Lineage (NCBI taxonomy): Eukaryota > Viridiplantae > Streptophyta > Magnoliopsida > Saxifragales > Crassulaceae > Kalanchoe > Kalanchoe fedtschenkoi. The sequence continues at coordinate 711,534 of NQLW01000081.1, forward strand.
GGAATCATAAAATAATCTGATAAATATAAGAGCAATTCTGGTGATTATATAAACAATTCTGGTGAATATTCATTCAATTCTAGTGAATATCCAGTCAAATCTCATGAATAATCTAGTTAATATTAAACAGACACAAAACGATGCCGTTTTGATCTTGCGTGAAGGAAACAAAGAAAATGAAGCCGTTTTAATCAAATTTAAAATGCATTATTTGAGAGAATAGATGCTCCCGAAGTATGGAAGAGTGACTGCGGAAGAATAGTATAGTTGTTATATGGTTTCAATCGAACCGCGACCGGTGATTCAATCGCTTACAACAAAATTCAAATTCGGCCGCGTGAACAGATATTTTCCAAATCACAAATCAACCACGATAGTTTATAAAGATACAGATTAGGGGCCCAATTGCTACCAAATTTTCAGATGAGTTCAATCTCCATCCATACATAGCAACGTTCAAGCGCTTCATCTTTCTCTGCGATCCATCATCATATTTTCTCACCATACATACGGACATGCGAACTTCACCGCAAATCCAGGGATTCATCAGCTCATCTTTTCCGGCCGCCTTTCTGTTTTCTCTCGCCTGAAACAAGAAAAATCTCTGCGATCTCGGTCGATAATCCTTTTTCACATTTTGGGGGAATATTTTTGTTGACAGGGATTTATTTGATTAGGGTTTCGTTGGGCGGGATTGATGGGGCAGCAGACATTGATTTATAGCTTCGTGTCTAGAGGTACGGTGATCCTCGCCGAGTACACCGCCTTCACCGGGAATTTCACCGGCATCGCGGCTCAATGCCTTCAGAAACTGCCCGCTAATAACAATAAATTCACTTACAATTGTGATGGCCATACATTCAATTACCTCGTCGAAAATGGATTCAGTGAGTTCTTTTTTGCTTGCTTTCTCATATTTGATTTCTCTTTTTAGGTTGTTAGAATTTTATGTGATTTGCTTGTTTTTTTTTGTTTGTCTGTCTGCCGCCCGTGTGGGTTATTTTGGGATTTCGGCATATTGGGTTCTCTAATATGTTTGTATGCTTGATTGGTAGTTGGTTACCATGTTGTCTTGTCTGATAAGAATGCACCGCACTCATAAAAATATTTATGTCAAAAAAATGGGAGATAGAAATGCACTGTACTGATAAGTTTGTGAAATATGTTTTTCAAGGTTTGGAGTTCCTTTCCGTTGTTGCTACTGTTTAAGAAATGTATGGGTTTTGGACCATACGCTACATTGGATCTTGATTTATGATTTTCTTATTATCTCTTTGAAGGCTGTATCTTTGTTGTATAATTATCGTGTTCCGAAAGGCGGTGTTTGCTTTTTTGTGATGACATTCAGCAGTAGATAAAACACATTTTAGGGCTAAAATATTTGGGTTATGAATCCCTAGTTGACTGTATGTTTAAGGTATTTGGAATGGCAGTGATAGTAACGTCTTGTTTTATACCACCAGGATGGTTCCATTGTGGAATTTTTGTTTCTGAGACTGTCATATGCATCTAGTCTCTCACATTTTTTGTGGTTCTATGGTGGCCAGATAGTAAATTCAATACCACATGGACGTTCTGCATGTATTAACTTTTGCAAATTTATGTCTACTGGTGTAGCCTATTGCATTGTTGCAGTTGAGTCTGCCGGTAGACAAATCCCAATGGCATTTTTGGAGCGACTTAAGGATGACTTCACTAAGAGATATGGTGGAGGTAAGGCTGCAACTGCAGTTGCCAAAAGCCTTAACAGAGAATTCGGGTATTGTTAATGACCTCATCCATTCTCTATTGATACGTCTATTAATAACCATTCTCGAAGCTGAAAGTGTAACCAAATTTGCAGGCCCAAATTAAAGGAACACATGGTGTACTGTACGGAGCATCCGGAAGAGATCAGCAAGATTGCGAAAGTGAAGGCACAGGTGTCTGAAGTGAAAGGAGTCATGATGGAAAATATTGAGAAGGTAATGGACTCTTTATACGTTAGCTTGTAATTGTTTTGAGCATAAGTTAGTAATACCTAGATTGGACTTATTGTTGCCTCCTTGATTTCAAAAACCTTTACTAGAACCCTTTTCATTTTCAGTCTACCTTTTTAACAAAGCAAAGAACACATGTAAATTCGCACCGTTCTGATAAGAACTCATAGGCGTTTGCTTGTACGTGGGTGCATGAGCATAAACAGACATTTACTGAACTGAATCGGACCTCAATAATTTAGGCGAGGAGAACACACACACTCAGTGTCTACGCACTGCATCTCAATTGTGCAAACATTCTGGTTGCAGGTTCTCGAGCGTGGCGAAAAGATTGAGGTCCTAGTGGATAAAACTGACAACCTTCGGTCGCAGGTAAGTCCAGCTTTTACTCGTCTCCTAGTATGACAATTGATTTCTGACTGTGTTTTCTTAGTAACATGGACTATCGGTCTAAAACAGCGATGTATCACTGTCAATTGCAGGCCCAAGATTTCAGGCAACAGGGAACCAAGATTCGGCGGAAGATGTGGATTCACAATATGAAAATCAAACTCATTGTTTTTGGCATATTCTTGTGCCTGATACTCATTATTTTCTTCTCTATCTGCGGGGGATTCAGCTGTCTCTGATTGTTGGGAGCTCAAGCCTTTATATTTCTTAACTGGGCATCTGTTATTTTCGTCAGTGGCAGCACTGTCTTTCCTATCCTTCTTAGGTCTTTGACAGTGAGCATCAGTTGGCTCTGCTTGTTTGAGGAATCACCTTCCCCGTACCTCGGTGGCGGCCTCAACTCCTTACTTAAACTAAATGTTTTGAATTTTAGCAGCTGGCTGAGTGTTCCCCCCTTATTCTACTCATCCATGGCTTTGGTCATTTAATTTCAGATTGCTTGTACAGATGAATTTTGAGCTTCTTTCAGCTGTTTCAACCTCTTGGACTTAAGTATGTTTGACATGAAGTGTCTAATGTAATATTCTTGATTAATTATGAACAATGCCAGGTGAACCGAATTGGGTGTGTGCTGAATTTGCATCATATCATCTTGGGTTAAGTTCGCAACATATCTTGAATTATCAAACAATTTCAAATTCCGTATCAAACTTGTTCTTAATTTGATGACCGAAAATGTGATAACTTTATAGAGAAAAATAGAAAATGGCACCATGTATAATTTTAAAATTCAATGTTGCCACAATCTAATATAGATGATGTTTTTAATGAAAAATATATATACAAGATGACATAATTTCAGCTCGAACAATATACAATCTTCCATGGCTACGACAACAAGCTATCTGAGGATATGATCCAAACCTAATTTGTGAGCCTAAATAGTGTTAAACGGAAAAGATTTTAGAGACTGAAAAAAAATGAGTTTAAGATTGCACTCATACTGAATAGATGCGCTTTGTAGAATGGGACACCGTTATTCTTGGCTCACCAAATATGATAGGCACAAGCAGAGACAAATAGGAAACAGGCCTGCTTAAACTCCCCTGGATGGAAATTTTTTGGAGACAAACCATTAAATCATCTGAGCCACAACATAAATGAAATTGAGAGCTAACAGAGACATAACTTGGAGAGTTGATATAATGAGGCCACCAGTATGCGGACACTGGAAGAATAAATGATTTAAAGTTTCTGAATACATATCACAAAACGGGCATAAATTAGTAGACAATAGACCGAGTCTCTGTAGTTTAGTCTTTAAAGAAAGTCTATCATGGCAAGCTAACTCGATGGTAAAATTGTGCTTTATATATGATAGATAGTTCCACACAACAGAAAATCAAAGAGATTTGGGATGTCCCCTAATCAGATGCTGATAAACTAATTTTGAAAAAAAAGTACTGGGATCTTCCATATAAGGGAACAAGCCGTACTAAACAACAATCCAAGACTAAGTCTTTACACTTTAGAATCTTATTCACCGTCTATGGGAAAGACACCTTATCTGAAAGATTCCACCATGACCTTGACTTGATGATCTAAGAGTGTTCCCATTTAATCCACAAAGAATCAGACTTGAGATGTAAGTCTCAAATTTGCGAGAGAAAAATAGACGCATTCATATGAGAACCTGCCTCAATACCAAGTCCTCCACACGAAGGTGAGACAGACTTGCGCCGTTTAGCTGGAGATTTGGACTTAGCTTGCCATACAAATTTCCTATAAATACGATCAATAGTTTCAACAATCGAGTTGGGCAACCCATAAACTCGGTACAAATAAACTTGAAGCGATTGAGTACCGATCTAAGAAGGATAACTCGCCTAGCGGATGATAGATGTTTGTTCTCCCAAGTTGGGGTTCTAAATTTAATTAAATCCAAAATAATGGTACAATCTGAGGCTCTAAGAGACATGGAGTTTAGGAGAACTCTCAAATATTTAACTAGAAGTTGTCCTCTGGAAAAGCAAATAATATCCGATAGGTGCCCTGCGAGAGTTGGAGAAAGCCCGTCAAAGAAAGTCTTGAATTTAGAACAATTAACCCTAAGGTTGGAGACATCACCAAAAGCATCTGAAACTTCCTTCACTAGACTGAGAGACTGAGAGTCGCTTTGGCAAAAATGAATAAATCATTAGCATAAATTAAATGATTCAGATTCAATTTGACATGTCTGGTTTGAGTTTTGAATAACGAATTAAAGAAAAATATATCGCCTTTCTTTTATTAAAACTACATTGCATTATTCCCTAATTTTTAATTTTAGTTTTTATCTTATTTTTTCCATATTTGTAAACCCATCTATTTTACTAATAACACTGTATTGAGTATATAAAATTTATAAAATGGACTTACACTAGTAATAATGATTAGTAAGAATCGATATAGAGAGACATGAGATATTGAAGAATATATGTATGCAAGTGATGAATGTGTGTGAAATTGATGAATATACGTATGAAATCGATGAATATATGTATGAAAGTGATGTATATATGTATAAAAACGATGAATGTGTGTATGAAATCAAACTAGTATTTTTTTATTTTTTCTGATTTGTTTTTGAATTATTTACTGTTTATATGAGTTGTATTTAATGTGGATACCAAAACGAAGTTGTTTTGAAACCCACAAGCATCGTCATTTTGGGTGCTCTTGGTGCATCCAAGAGTGATTGGGTGTCCATAGTCCACATGGTGAATATAATCCAATTTTTAATTGGTTCGAACCTTAATAATGATTAATAATTTTTATAATTCCGTACGAACATTAATATTTTACACTTTGTTACCGTAATAATTAATGATTAATATTGTTCATTATTCGTATGAAAATAAATATTTAATGTCATGATAGTTCGGATTAAAATAAATAAGATATATTTTACACTTTTGGTCGAATTTGATGATAGTTCGAATTACAATTAAATAAGATAATCCTTTTACAATTTTTTGCTTAAAGAAGAAATAAGACATTTTAGGAAATAATCCATGTTAATTGAAATGGGACATCAAAGAACAAACACACCTTGCATTTATGCAATTATTTATACATGTCAAACAACTACACATCATCAAACTGAAATCAAACTTGTGACAACAAAGCATTGTCAACAAGCTAATTGATCTCTTAATGGAAAGATTTCTTCAAATATAGGAAGTCTCTTAGACCTATTCGGGGCTAAATGGCTCACCAACTTGTCTAGCCCTTCCACAAAAGCATCTTCCAAGCTAACCCCATAAGAAGGTAACGAAGATGGTTCTGAAGTTCGTCCTGGTTCGATCTCACTCAACAGCTCTTCAGCACGGTTTCGAGATCTAAGGTCTCCAGATCCCGGGAGGTTACAACGGACGACATCTAGCAGAACATGTTGTGCCTCAAGATACTTTCCTTGCTTGATCAAACATAAACCCAAGTTACAGGCCTTGCTGGCATGTGGGTCCATCAACTGAGCTTTTCTGTACACAATCTCAGCTGCTTCATAATTTGTTTGCTGCATATAAGCCCAACCTAGATTCCCCTGAAAATGACCAGCATGGAAACTTCAAGGGAAATGGAGAGGACATTCAGCAACGCAGCAACATCAACAATTAGTTATTCCTCACAATTCCAACTTCTAGAGTTCGAATCCTGTTGATTGGTTCTGTGCGTTGTAATTTATATTAATAAAAATTAAAAAAAAAGTATTCCGAATACCAGTATTCTTGAAGTCTCTTGCTTAACTGTCACTTGAAACTTCCTTCCATGAGACCGTGCTGTTTTGGTGGGTCTTCCATTAAAAGCTTCGCCTTGATATATCATCCGCAGTTTCTGCTTCAACAACTCTATCTGCTCCTCCATCCTCCCACATTTCTGCCAAACCGTCGCATTCAGACACCAATCCGAGTAGGCAAGGAACAGCAAGTATAACAAAGCAAATGAGCAAACTACCACCAAACTCATTTCTCATTCATAAGATCACAAACTGAAAAATCCCAACTTGACCTTCCAAACCAGGTTGCTGCAGTGAATTAAATTTACTACCTTGTACAAGTCAATGAGGACATTATCCAAAGACTCCTGGGCCTGGCTGGAGCACCTGTCCCTGTAGGTTTTGATTGCTTCAATGGCTTCCTCAGCCCTGTCTTGCTGCTTCATTACCACAGCCATGTCCTTAAGTGCACTATCCACTCTATCCCCACCATCGATCGCCTCCCAGAATAGAATTATAGCCAATTCCGGATCCTTGTCAATCAACTAATTAAACGACACAAACACAAACCTTTCTTTAGCTCTCAATTAATTAAGTCTCTTCCTATACATAATACCAAGTCTCATACAACTCCTGAATCCGAAAGATCTCAACTTCACAATATTTATCAAAAAATCAAAAATAAACTTTCAGAAAATATTCTACAGAATAGTAAACGAACCTGAGCGTGCTTGGCTCGTACGTATGGACTATCTCCAGAAGGAAGCTTATGAACAACATGATACTGCTCATCCATCTCTCCTCTTCTTCTCGGACTCATTCTCATCATTCACTGAGAAATGTTATCCGTCACCGGAATCTACGCAGCGGATGCCGATAAGACAAAAGTGCAGGCTTGGGAAGTTGTGGCGCAAATGACGGTGAGAAACTCACGGTAGCCATAAAATAATTTTCTGGGAGACGAGAGAATGTAGACTGATTCCCGTCCAGGTTCGTCTCTCTACAGTGTCTGGCGAGATGATGCTTTCGACGCGTTCTATGGTCGGCGCACGTGGCCCTCTGACGTCACATTCACTTGTTTCTTTTTTCCTCAATTCGTTTCCATGCCTCGAAGTACTCTGTATTTCGTATATCCCCCCTTATTTTGTGGTTCACCAAACGCGAGGTAGCACGTCGTTTAAACTATGGTCTACTGAAACCGGGCTGGTGGTCAAACCGGAGAGACCCCGGTTCAAGATTTGCCGGTCCAATTGGTTCGTGAAACGCGAATGTCAATGACGACAAAAGTTGGCGATTGGTGGTTTCATGGTGGAGAAGTGGGCAGGAGACGAACGGTGACGGGAGATTCAGATTCTTCCATGGCAGCCCGCGGGCCACGTAGCGATGTGAATTCCTTATACAAACCAAACCCACAATTCGCAGTAGCTTCCATAACAACAACAGTAGAGCACAGCGCAGCACAACCCGCAAGTGCTCTGCTTCCGTCACTCGCTCGCGATTTCAATCCTTGACTCTTTCGGCTGCGGATTGGGATTTGAGGTTTCTGACTCTGACATGGAAGCTGTCTGCTCGGGAATCGAGTCTCGTGGTCTCTCGTTTACGTCTCCCATTCAGTCTCTTTCTGCGATCAAGCCTTCGCTCTCGCAGACGAGAATTAGTGTGAGCAGACAAGCTAAAGTGGTGCGTGCTGTCGCTACCGAACCGAAGCCGACTCGGCCGGAGGCTGCTAGGTCGTCGCCGTCACCCAAGCTCGTTAATGGGTCGGCGTCATCTCCGCCGTCCAAGCCGCTGAATGGCACTTCCACGGTGCTTGCCTCTAGTTTTTGGTTGTGAGTGCCATTCTGTAATTGGATTTGGTGTTTGGTGTCTGTTTGAATGTGTGTTTGAATTTTGTTGCAGAGAATAGGAGATGTGTCACAGGAGATTAGACGGGTGAGAGCCCAGATGGAGGAGAATGAGGACTTGGCAATACTCATGAGAGGTCTTAGAGGCCAGAATTTGAGTGATTCCCAGTTTGCAGATGACAGTGTGGAAATTAAGCTAGTGGAGGTCAGGATTTTGAAATAATTCAAGTCCTTAAATTGCTCTTTTACCAATTTTGATGATTTGTATACATTATATGTAATAGTGCTGATTGCTGAAGGCTGACTATTTGTTAAGGTGGATGAGAGCAGTGAGTCACTGCCGTTGGTGTATGATCCAGCAAGCATTTCTGCATATTGGGGGAAAAGGCCTCAGGCTGTTGCAACCCGCATTGTTCAGTTGCTATCAGTTGCTGGTGGATTTCTCTCAAGTCTCATATGGGATTTGATTAACAAGAAGGTGAAGGAGGTGAGGCCTCTTTATCTTACTTGTTATATCAATAATGTTGTTCTAGTATGTGCTTTTCTTGTTGAAAATTGCTGGTTGATATATATATATATATATATATATATATATATATATATATACCTTTATTCTCCTTGTAACACTCGCATGTTTTGAACTAGGTGTTTTTTTATTTTCATGGCATCTGGCGTCAGTGTTCTATTCTAGGTCGTGGTTGTGTTGTTTATTTATCCTTTATTTTAGTCTTACATTGTCTGATTCCAGTAATAACAGTGACCAAATCTTTGATGAGGGATGTATTTCAGCAGTCTGAAACATGTGATATTGTCAAAACCGTGGTTTTAGATTTAGCAGCATATTGGAGGCTGACATATCTTCTTTGTGAAACCAGAATGAGGTGGCTAGAGCAATTGAATTGAGGGATATTGTAACGTCACTTGGCCCAGCATACATAAAACTTGGCCAAGCATTGAGCATTCGACCAGATGTACTATCTCCAGCAGCAATGGTGGAATTGCAGAAGCTTTGTGACAAGGTAGATTAACTGAGCCGATAGCTGGAACACAACAATTTAAATTTCCTCATCGTTCTATTTGAGCAATATAGCTAGCACTTGTGTTCTGTCTCCTTAGCTCTTAGCTGTTTTTGTTAGACTTATGTAATTCTGTTCTGTCTTTTCCATTTGACTTGATAATATCTGAGTATTATTGTTGTATCACTGAAGGTCCCGTCATATCCTGACGATATAGCTATGGAACTTATTAAGGAGGAGCTTGGCCAACCATGGCAAGAGATCTACTCTGAGCTTTCTCCTTCTCCAATCGCTGCTGGTAAACCAAATGCTTATCCTCGAAATGTACTTTTGATGCTGGTATTATCAATACTTGGTCTGGTAAATAGTAGTTTTTCGTGTAACCATATCCATGTAATATTTCCTTTGTGAATTATTTTTGCAGCATCTCTTGGGCAGGTATACAAAGGTAGGCTTAAAGAAAATGGAGATGTGGTGGCCGTTAAAGTACAAAGACCTTATGTTCTTGAAACAGTGACAGTTGACTTGTTCATCATCCGTAAATTGGGACTTGTTCTAAAACAATTTCCTCAGGTGACAAATGTGATGAAATTACTAGAGTATTACTGTCATTAACCAATACGTAAATGTGTTGCTGTAAAAGTAATAATATCTAATTTCCAACTTTTTGTTGTCAAACTATTGTATTAAATTCTCTTCCTTTCAGGTCAGCATTGATGTGGTTGGTTTGGTTGACGAATGGGCTGCCCGTTTTTTTGAGGAATTAGATTACGTCAATGAGGGTGAAAATGGAACACGTTTCGCAGAGATGATGAGGAAGGACCTTCCCCAGGTGGGTTCGAACGTCCCATTTATGGATTGTGTGGAATGCCATTTGTATTGATTGTGCGGGTTGCCATATGTATTGGTTCTAATAGAGTTATTATTTTTAACAGGTTGTGGTTCCCAAGACCTACGATAAATACACTTCAAGAAAGGTACTGACAACAAGCTGGATTGAAGGAGAGAAGTTGTCCCAGAGTACTGAAAGTGATGTCGGGGAGCTTGTTAATGTTGGAGTTATTTGCTACCTGAAGCAGGTAATGCTTATTTTGCAATGTAGAATGAAACCAGATGAGATTTAGATTCTCTGCGTGCGTTTGTCGCCACCTAATGATGATACTTCAGTCTTCGTTAGTTAGAATGTTGCCTTTGTTTTGTGTAATTTCAGTCCCACTCTTGCACTTGTATGATCATCTCCTTATAAAACTTTCGCTCTCTTAATAGAATGTTGCTGATAATTCAGAACGCATGCTATTTTGACGTCTTAGCCGCAGCCATAATATCACAGTCATTATGTACTGAGGCAGATACATGAATTATGTGTTTGTTATTTCCTTATATATCTTGTTAATCTGTTTTACAGTTACTTGATACTGGATTTTTTCACGCTGATCCGCACCCTGGAAATATGATTCGTACTCCAGATGGGAAGCTGGCTATACTTGATTTTGGTACAGCCTTATTTTCTATACTGTATATGTTCTCATTTGGCTACAGACAATTATAATTCTAGTGGTGTTTGAAGATAATATTGTGCTTAAATCTAGAATATAAACAAATAGGTACCTTGCAAAGTTTGAGTTATGGCAGGAATGAGTCATGTGTTATATAACTAACCAGCAGTTTTAGTCATTACTAGTGGATTTCATGATTAACATAAATGGACTTGCCTATCTAATAGCAATAGAAAACTATTCAAGCACATGAACAATCAACATAGAAGCCTGGAAATGATAGTGCATTTATTATGTCTTTTCTCGCTGCTTGATGAATTATGAAGTCAGCATATTGTAATTGGCATCCCCAGTCCTTGCTGTCAACCCCAAATTATCAATCTTCACATTTTTTTTAATTGACAGGTTTAGTAACAAAGCTAACAGATGATCAAAAGTATGGAATGGTTGAAGCAATCGCTCATCTTATCCATCGTGATTATGGTGCTATTGTCAAAGATTTTGTTAAACTCGGTTTTATTCCTGATGGAGTTAATCTGCAGCCTATATTACCTGTTCTAGCAAAGGTCTTTGATCAGGCTCTTGAGGGTGGTGGAGCGAAGAATATCAACTTTCAAGAGCTTGCAGCTGATTTAGCACAGATAACATTCGATTATCCATTCAGAATTCCTCCTTATTTTGCTCTTATAATCAGAGCCATTGGAGTTCTGGAAGGAATAGCCTTGGTCGGAAATCCTGAATTCGCTATTGTTGATGAAGCTTACCCATACATTGCCCAGGTATTGCAATTTTACGATGTGTGCGTTTTGTGCTACATCCCTTTTCAACTTGTCACTAAGAGTTATCTCTCCTCTTTCCGCAAAATGTAGAGACTCCTAACTGATGAGTCTCCACGGCTCAGGAGTGCTTTGCGTTACACAATATATGGGAAATCCGGAGTTTTTGATGCAGATAGATTTATTGACGTCATGCAAGCGTTTGAAAATTTCATCACAGCAGCAAAAAGTGGAGGTGGAGAGAATCTGAATGGAGATATGGCTGAACTTGGAATTCTTCAAAGGCCAGCTTCGCAAGGATTTATGTTACCTGTTTTCCCCTCACCATCTCAAGCAGGCAAACCCCTCCAGACAAGGGCAGCTCTATCATTTTTGTTGTCTGACAAGGGGAACTTCTTCCGAGAATTTCTCTTAGATGAGGTACTTATATTTTTGGTAATAGAATTATTTGGATTATGCTGGTAGTTGTTTCGACATAACACTGATGTGATCGGTCGGTTTGCTGCTGGGCAGATTGTGAAAGGAATAGATGCTGTTACTAGAGAACAGTTGGTACAACTGATGTCTGGCCTTGGAATTCGCAATCCTGCTCCAGTTTTCAGTATGGTTCCTGCTTTGGGGTCTATTAGGACCACAGCGCTAGTACCCACTATAACTCAGGAAGACAGAATAATACTGAACAATGTTCAGAAAGTAGTAGAGTTCTTGACAGAAGGAACCTCCGTTTCGAGACAGCCAAGCCAGGTAAATAATTCATGCTTCATTCAACTGTTTTGAATACTCAACTGATGGAATCTGATCCTTGTGTTCCCCACAAAAATTCTCTGCCCTTTTCTGTGGTGTAAGCAGGGTGTAGATGTTGCCCGAGTCGTCCAGGAGCTTCTTCCTATATTGCCAGGTATATCAGCTAAGGTGTTGCCTGAAGTCATCACACGGTTAACGTCTAGAGTACTTGCACGCTTAGTTAGGGATACATTTTTGTAGAATATAGCTTAGGTCTAGTCCCCATAGTCACATTCTACTGTACATTTGTTGATGGCAATTCAAAATATGCAGTATTCACAACTCATGTGTATTCTGCAAAATCAGAATCAATATTGGAAACTTACATGCCAAAGCCAAGACTATCAATTTTTGAATATACCCATTAAACAAAATCTCCTTGGAGTCCAAACAGGTCGCTTATATTTGTCCCTGGTTTCATACCAGTTTTTTGCTAGCTTTGCTGTCCTGTAAAGGTGCAGGCAGTTTTTGTGGGAACTAAAGTTCCAAATTTTATAGTGTTTTGTGATTAGTTTGTCCTTATTCTCCCATTTTTTGGAAATATAAATTATCCTTTTCAAAAAAAAAAAAACTACAATCAGGTGCAAGAAATTAAATTCTAAACTGTGATACCAATATGTTTTAGGTGCACTGTATAGAAAGTATCCTGAATGACAATAAAGTGAAATTAAGAAAACTGAAAAGTGTGACTCAATAATAATACAGGTGCATATTAGTGCATATAAGTAGTTTCTTACAGTAAGCATGTAAGAGAACTCAAAAGTGTCTGTAATTCCAAAATCATTTAGGTGCATATAATTTATATAGGAAGTATCTGGCAGTAAGATTTAAATAAGCTAATTTTTGTATACCAAGTGTCTGCCATGAGCAGTTCCATTAGTATCTAACCACAAAGTTTTGGAAGATACTTTCAATTAAATTCGATTCAAAGTAGATAAACATGATGTATACCTTTCTTTTTGAACCATGCCCTATGTTTCAGGCATATATTCTTGAAGTATCTAATCTTTCCATAGAAATGACATTTCTTTAATGGAGTTAATGCATATAAGGTGACATTTTATATAAGTTATATAAGAGATCGGAAAAATAACATCATTTTGCTTCTTCTTTTTTCTGTTTAATGTTTTAGTATGTTTAGGGCATCACCTAAATACCCTGCGACTTTTAAATGATAAAAAAGAAAATCTTAAACCCTAAAAATCTAAAAACCTTAAATTCTAGTGTCTAGAAAACTCCATAAAATCATAAATTCCTAAAAAATTGAAAATTTTAAAACACTAAAACCTTAAAACTAAAAAAAAGCAAAAATATGTTTTTTTTTAACAATCTCACCTAACTTATTTGAGGTGTCACCTCATATCCTATTTATCCTTCTTTAATTTTTGCGAATCACCCTTAACCTTCATGGATTGCTTTTCTTTTGTCTATTTTTTTTATTTGATGTCCTGCTGTTGCAGGCGACATTATTGTTGCTATGAACAATTAAATGGGCTTTAGTAGATTTTACTTTCAGTGTTGTCCTATGTCTTGCTTCTTCTTGTAATAGCATGACCTTAGTTCTTGAAGGTTCCATTTTTCGTTAAGTGTGTTATTTCCTTGACGAAATTTCTCAAACTCCTCATCCTGAAGGGATTGGAGAATAACTGTACCAGGAAAGTTTCATTCACTTCTATGTTGGTGAGATGATCATGAGAGTCAATACATATATCATGAGAATCACCACTACAAGCTTATCAATAAAATGTGTTGCGGTAAAGTTCTTAATCTCAACTAGAAATTTCTTCAAATTAGCTGTTCTTGACATGAAAAATTTAACATTTGGGGCAATGCTCAATTTCAAGAAACTTATTAGCAACTGATAAGATCTTTTTTATGCCTCTCACAACTCCCTTTATGTTTCATTACTGGAATCATTATGTTCAATGGGTTTATCCGTAGTTAGATTTGTATTGACAAATGATATGCTGACTTGATACATAAAATATTCGATCCACTCATCATAATTAAGTCCATCAAACTTGATTCCAATGACACTTAAATTCATTAAAGATGACAAAGATGGAAACGTTTAATATCTCATATTTAACACTTTGAGTTAAATCATTTAAACAATATAGATAGTTAAACAATAATAATATGCATTCAAATTTACCTTTGGGTCAAATCAAAATACAACCATCATCAATCCATAACACGCTATACAAAATAATTTTTTATTAATTATTAATCAAATCCAATCAATACATCAGACATATTTTGATATTCTTAATATATTAATTGAAATATGATAAATAATTACTTTAATTATCATTAAATATAAATAATGATCTATCTTTGGGTGACCTTATAACTTTATATTATAATAATCATCAAATATTTATTTAACGTTAAGTGTTATTTATAGTGAAATAAAATAAATATTTTCATACATATAATTAAATATTTAATCAATATACAAGCTGGCACTTTGGTGGCTAACACACTTTCCACAATATGAAAATTTAATTCAAGTGATAATGATAATGATAATTATAATGATAATGCTAATAATAATAATATTATTATTATTATTATTATTATAATATATGACATAAAATTGACTTCTTGCTCTTAATAAGTGCCCGTATAATGATCATAAATCCTTAAATTTTTTAATAAATATTTAAACTTAAATTTTAATAGAAAAAGAGAAAAGAATAATTTCAAACATAATAATCATTACCATGTATAACTTTAATTAAATTTATAAAACTATCAGTACATGAATCAAATATTAAATAATAATTATAACAAGGGAAAAACCCCAAAAGAGAGCCTTAACTATCACTACTTATTCAATTGCAGTCCGAATTATCATGATTTTCAAAAAGGGTGCGATGGAAAAAAATTAAACTGATTTTGGATGATGCTTAAAGTAAGTTTGTTTGAACACTTAGAAATTATTAATTTTATTAAATTTATTGAGAATTATTGATGATTGAGTATGAAAAGACGTTATTTTCTTTATGTACGCAAAATGATATTATTTATTTTGATAACCAAACGACGTAATTTTCACACACAAATCTAAGTCTTTTGATAATATTAATTTAAAAAAATAATGATAAATTTTATCCCTTATAACAATTACAACCATCATCATACACGAACATAGACACCACAAGCTGATGTCTCACATGTCAAGTCCTATAGCATAAAAATGTCAAAAAAACATATGAATTGCCATTTGTCACGTCTACCAGTTCATACTGATTTTGTTGTCAGAAAATGCAGATACAAAAATGGAAAAGAAAGTGTTGAGTGTATTAAGTGGTATTATCTCACATAGCCTATTGAAAGCTCAAGATTGATCTCCATATATAGTTGGGCTCCCCCACTCATTGTCAATTAGTTTTGAGTGTGGATCCGACTAATCTACATGGTATCAGAGCGGGTTTTGACCGCACTCTTAGAACATGCTCGTGACGGTTAACTAGGTCCGCACGATGTCCCACTTGTCGAGGTTAATAAAGCCCGTGACGGTTAACTAGGTCCGCACGACGTCCCACTTGTCGAGATTAACAAAGGTCTCGCAAGTGAGGGAGAGTGTTGGCACTCTTAAAACATGCTCGTGACGGTTAACTAGATCCGCACGAGGTCCCACCTACTCTTAGAGGTCTCACTTGTCGAAGTTAACAAAGGTCCTCGCAAGTGAGGGAGAGTGTTGAGCATAGTAGTATTATCCCACATCGCTCAAGTTGAGCTCATGATTGATCCTAATATATAGTTGGACTCCCTCACTCATTGTCAATTATTTTTAAGTGTGGATCCGACTAAATCTACAGAAACCTTCAATCTTTTGCTTTGTCTGATACGAGTTTGACAGTCAAGTTGCAGGAGTGTGTCACCTAACCAACCGGCCAGGAGATTTGAGGTATGTGTGAGCCTTCCACCGACATATTCCTAGTATACTAAAATGTCATACAAATAAATTTTTTTTAAAAAAAAATTCTGTCGATCACAATTCTTTCACACTTCAATATTTTATTAATTATTATATATTCACTTACTACATAAAAATATTAGAGGTGTGCTTAACTAATTCTACTTATTGTTTTTTGCACTTGATAAAAATTGATTTGATGAGCTCTCAGATTCATTCCTTTTTTATTTACTTTTCATTTTGCGGCTCAACCAGGTTTGAGGCATCAGCCAAAGGACAATAGAGTCGATGAAAAGAGACTACACAACTAAAGATTTTCCTTTGTACCTCCCCACACTGAAAATGAAAATGAAAATGAAAATGGATATGAAGGCCAGTCTTGTCCCTGAAAACAACAAAACAAAATCAGTAACACAAGACTAAAAACCATTTTCCTTATTCAGATGGACCGCTTTTCCGCTGCTGTTGGCTCTTCGCTTTCTTGGCCCTACTCTTCTCCTGCGTTCGCTTTTTCTTGGCATCCGCTGTGATCCAAGCGTAGTCCAAGGGAACGGCAAACGGGTCATGAATGTTCTCTATTCTGCTGGATGGAGGATAACCGTTTGAAGTGGAGGTCTGGCGACTGTGGGACGGAGTCTTTATCCATCCAAACCAAGATGAGGGGGTGGAGGGGTGAGCGGCTGAAGGGGTTGTGGGCGGCGTTGAGAACTCATCAAGGGGCTCCAGCTCTTCGAACTTGCTGAAAGTCACCAGCACCCTGATTGTGGGCACAACTGGAATTGCAACCTGTCATTATGAGTCACGACCAAGCATCAGCAACAATGTTTCAAGAAAATGTGTTGGCTAACATTCGAGATTGAAGCAAAAAACAGACCGAAAATCACACATCTTTCTTAAGTATAACCGGAGGCTGCCTCAACTCGTATTCGGTAAAAGTTCCTAAAAGAAATTTTGCATTCCCTAACTCAAACCAAATGATGTTATCTTTTGATATCAAAGTATCATCGGCATATATTCATGAGACTTCATCTTTTACCACCAGAATCGAATTTATCAAAAAATTAATGGGATCAAAACACTCTACTCTGAACAATAATATCTATTAGATTCACGAGAGTATGAAATCTGAAGACAAAAGTAACTTAGCATTTGCTAAGATAATTCAAGTTCAGATAGACATATCTCTACACAATACACATAAATACTTTTCAGTATTCCCTTTGCCGAAGGCTGTGTTTGGTTTAGGGAAAATGAGGAGGAAAAGAAAATAGGACGAAAAGTGAATTTCCCATATATTCCTTTTCAATTCCTAATCAGGGGTGAAAATTATGACCAAAATATTATTTATTTTAATTAAATTTTCCTCCGCATCTTTCATCCAATTTTCCTTCTCCGAACTTTCACTCAATTAAATAAAAATTCCTTCTCATTTTTCTTCAAATTTTTCGTACACCAAACTCAACCTATATGTATCAAACACAAACTTTTTGCAACTGGCATAGCTAACTAATTTTAAAAAGCAGTAGTTTGATTTTCGTCAGCCAAGGCTTGTCCAAACCGAAGTTTCCAGTAAAACTCATGTTCAAGGACGACCAAAACAATAAATGAAACAACAATGTATCAACTACCAACCAGAGAGTAACGGGCACCACTGGTAAAAGACGTTTCAACCGCAAAAAATAGAAACAAAGATCTTTGCAAGCAGCATACCTTGACGGGGAAGGTTCCGATGGGGAGCTTTGTTGTCAATAATTCTTTTAAGCGGCGGATCGCTTTTATCTTGTTGGCTAGGATATCTAGCAACGGGAGAAGCTCTTCAGTTTTTAGAGGGAAATCAGGAGAGAGCCAAAGAGTGGGCCTTAATCCTTTCTTGTACTCACTCTCAGGGTTTCCATCCTTGTGACGACTTCCACTGTCAGAAGTCATTGAGGAAGACGTACTTTCATCGTTTCCTCCCCCGAGCTCAGTTCCTCTTGTTCCATCCACAGAATATCTTCCAGGTTTGGTTTGATTATTGGAAGGAGAATCCCCAAGGAGACTACTTACCTTTTCTGCTACACAAACAGAACTTCTGGGAGCATCAAACCTTTGCTGATTATTATGTTT
Organism: Kalanchoe fedtschenkoi; assembly: GCA_002312845.1. NCBI lineage: Eukaryota > Viridiplantae > Streptophyta > Magnoliopsida > Saxifragales > Crassulaceae > Kalanchoe > Kalanchoe fedtschenkoi. Next base: position 729,603 of record NQLW01000081.1, read on the forward strand.
AGAGTCCCGTTTCCTCCTACCACCAAACCATCCTTTTTTTTCTTGTTTGACATCGACACTTCTACCACCGTTCACATATTCTAACTGCAGCTCACTTCGCTCATAAGAGCTGTGACGGCGCCCTATGTGTTGATTTCTTGCATTTTCCGACTCCGAAGAATCCAACCTGAGAGCCAAATCCAGTCTTTTTTTCTCATCCTCAGTTAAAATTCCGTCAAGCTCCTCACTCTCCATTTCATTCTCATCACAAGTTGCCATAAACTCATCATCTGTCATGGCCCCTGGTACCCTCCTCGATTTTATGCTGACAACCACATTGTGCATATCGTAAACCTTTGCTTTCCATGAGCCCACTGTTTCACTCTTCTCCTGGCGTCTCCATGTCATCTGCGGTAAAAGAACGGCCTGAGTCACGTCGATTCCAGGCCTGAATATGTTTGTCTGGGACATTGCAGTCACTTCATGTTTCACTTTTTCTTCGCTGGCCGGAGCCCCACCTCCATCTAAAGCATTCATCACTTCTCTGTCCTTGTGGGAAACCATGAGAAGTGAGCCTGAAGGTAATTTCCCATCTTCAGAACCATCACCAAGGAAAAGAATGCTCTGATCTGCTCGCTGAATCCGAAATCCGTCGAATCCGGCAAGAGTCATGTCTGCCCTCAGGTTCGCTCCTCTCTTCCATATCTTGTAAGTATCGGACGGGGCGATCCTAGAAACAAAAGGAACCACAGAACTCTCAAAGTGAAATGTGATCTCCATGTAGAAATCCCTCATTTTCCTCATAGTTGAAATCAAGCGAGGTAATCTCCGGCACCATTTAGCCCAAGCTAACGGCTGATAGTGCCTGACTATCACCATTGCAATGCCATCCTCCTTACTGCAAATCGCCTCCTGCAGCGCACTCCAGCCCCGCTCATTCTGCAAGCTCCAATCAGCTCCAGCAGCCATCAGCATTTCAACCGCGGTCTCATCCCCCATCTTAACCGCCAAGTGCAAAGGAGTGTCCCGATTGGGAACGTCCCGGCGGTCAATCACAGCAGATATAGCATCAGCCTTTTGTTCCTCAACCAATGAAATAGCCTCATTGCGGATCTCGGAGGGATCAATATGCCTCGGCAAGGCTGACAATATCTTCCTCAGTGCAGCATAATCTCTCGAGGCCACAGCCTGATGGATGGGACTGTGAGCATACTTTGGATTACGAAAACCTGCCATGCCCGGAGACTATACAGATAGAAGAAAGCCTACAGCTCAGAAATATCCCACCTCAACCAGCCAACCAGGTATGTAGCTTCAATTCTTGTCTTACCTAATGGCTCGTTGCTCAATCTTGAATCTCATTCATAAGTCAAAACATTCCCTAAAACACGAAATGGGGTCCCCAGACTGGCATTTCAATCCCAAGAAAACAGGGTTGAGGCATGATGGGCCAAAATGGAGGAGCAACAGAATGACAGAAATGAAGCATAAAAATGAAAAAAATCTCACCTTGTCCCCGCTGCCGTGGTTCCCTGCCGCTTCTGCCTTCTGGTTCTCTTGATTATTATATTTGTTTATACTGTTTGACTGGCCATAAAGCTAACACGACTATCAGGTTTCATCCAACCGAGAACAAAGCCAGCCCACCACCCAACCTCACCGACTGAGTTAAAAATGGGAGAGAGAGATGCCTGCGATCCAATACAGGTCAGACAAAACTGAAAGAACATGCAAGTGATTAAAAAAAAAGGAAGAAACTTTATTTAATATGAAGAAGTTGAGTGTCCTGTCAGTCAAGCAAAATGCCAGAAACATTGCACACATTTACTAACATTTCAATTAGAAAAGGAATGAAGGAAAGAAAGAAACCTAAATTAAGGCAACTTAGCTAGATTGAAAATGGAAACTGGGGTTCGAAAGACAAATGTAATACATGAATTTTCGGGATTTGAAAAGTATAGTAATGAAGTAAGTAATTGACTGTTGGAGAATGAAGGGGTAGGAGATACAATGCTTACGTAACTACGTTTATCAATGAATGAATGAGAGATGGGTCTGGGGAGAGAAGGAAAAGGGGTGGGGTTGTGATCTGCAGAGCATATGGGGGTGACTGATTGGATGAGGCTGATGAGCTTGGCAGTGGCAGCTGATGCCAGCAGCACTGGAACTGAAAGAGCATGTGAGAGCAGAATGGGGGCTTTTCTCCCTTTTTTCAGGGATTGCATTTCTCCTCTCTTACAACAATATAAAATTATTATATATTCCCTTTTTTTCTTGGTTTTTTTTTTTGACAAAAACAAGTCGGATTTATTGAAGGAATGTTGTCGCACATTTTGAATAGGGAAAATTTAAAAGAGACATGAACTATCATCATTTACATAATTGTTGTACGAAATATTATATTTTTTAAAAGGGTGTGACAACAAAAATAATTGGATTGATTTAGGTTGATGATAGATTTTTTTTTTTTTTTTTTTTTTTTTTTTT
>NQLW01000081.1:732083-755229 GCA_002312845.1 Kalanchoe fedtschenkoi
CCCCTTGGTGGTCAGGGGCCACACACCCCCTCCACTTTGATAGTGTTACGCCCATACTCACTGCGGGCCAGCCACGCGCACCTCCAGCGTATCTAAGCGTAAATGCGGTACCAACAGGGTTTGAACCCAGGACCTTGGGGTTGTTAGACAACACCCAAGACCACTAGGCCAACATCTTGTTGGTTGATGATAGATGATTATGATGAATTAGATATCAAAACAAGTCATTTTGTTTATGTGCGTAAAACGATATTATTCAATTTGATAACAAAAAATAAAATTTTTCACACAAATCTAACTTTTATAATAGTATTAGTTTAGAAGTGTAATGGTAAATTTTAATTTAGAAAATTAGTTTTTTTTTTCTTCTTCATCACATCTTTTTTAAAAATCGTGATAGTTCGAACTGCAACTAAATAAGTGATGATAGTTTATAAGTCTAAAACTTTTTACCTTTTCGATATGTATGGAGTTTAAAGATTGTTTATTCCTATTTATGTTGTCTCGCTTTTCCTTAAAATTCTGAATTACCAATCTTGTCTGCCATTCATCCAAATAAGTACAGTAACATTCATTGAGTAAAATTACAGGAGTGACGCAAATTTAGATATACGATCATCAGTGACTTAAAGTAGTACGTATTTTTACTCCTGGGTTAATATTATGATGATCATCATCAAATAGGAAAAGCTTAAGGCTGTGTTTGGTTTAGGGAAAATTGTAGGAAAAAGAAAATTTGATGGAAAGTGAAATCCATTATGAATTCTATCTAATTTTTCTTTGTTTGGTTAAGAATAGAAAATTTGAAGTAAAGTTTCGAAACTCCTTTTAATTTACATTAACTTTCCTTCTAACTTTCCACATAATTTTCTTTCCCTCATATTTTTCATCTAAACCAAACATTAAATTTTATCAATTTTCCTCTACATTTTCCTTTCCACTAAATTTTCCCTTAACCAAACACAGCCTAAATACAATTGTAATTAGTGCTAGTTTATAATTAAAGTAGCCGACCTATCAAAGTAAAGTTGAGACAAAAAGTCTTGGTCCAACTTGGACTTGCGTATTGGGCCGCGTAGTAAATATAAATTCAGAGAGATAGACAGATAGGTAATATTAGCCCTTTTGGAAGACGTGACCACTAAATTGGGCTTTTTATGCTTTCATATTCTCCATGCTTATGAGTTATGAGAGATTTTTCTCAAAACTTGGATAGATCTATGGGCCACCTTGGTGCATTCGAGTCCCAAATCCTCTCACTTAAAATAGTACTTTTTTAAAAAAAAAATTAGGAAAATTTAAAAAAATTTAAAATAAGTTTTGAGCAAACATTGTTTTTTATCTGTTATTTAGATTATCCGATTTTTCAAAAAAATGTAAAAAGTATTTTGAATAAATTTGCAAATCAACAATTACTAAACCTCAATAATGTGTATCCATTTACGTAACACCACTGTTTACCAAAATAAAATCATTTTATTATACTTATCGCAACATCACTTCATCCTCTTCCCAAAACTAAAATTTGAGAGGTTGTACTTGAAGTATTTAGGCAGTAACTCTCTATTGAATAATCATAAGTTGGAAAATCATTGATCGTGCATAACTCCATAGCTCTCAACAAGAAAATCTCTCTTTAACTTATCAAAAATCAGCACAAACATATATCTCATACCATTTTAAGATCCTTGTGTAGTGGTGCTTGGTAGACATCAATGTCGTTGTCCAACTATCGAGGTCCAGTTATTATCACTGTCAGTGTTATGTATTTTCTCTTAATTCATAACTAGGGTGTTAGATTATAAGTAACTTAAAGTACATGCCTCGTGCTATGTTTGCTGCTTAGGTTGTCAAAAGAGTTCATCCCATCTGCACTCATACCTAACCACATATTCCTTAGAACAGTCGCAATAACCGGAATGACACAACAGTAGCTTAGTAGAATATTCACCTTAGCATTAACGAACATCCAGATGAATCTCGGTTTAATTGAAAGATGACATCATCTTTGCAGGCCCACCATCCACTTGATAGTGTTTCACAATCTTCTACTTGTACTTTAAAATATTGCATTTGGGGTAACTTATCATATCGCAGTACGATCCTCTATACAGAACAAAATCATTTGTACATGTTTTGATCTTCTTATACTCGATTGGCATGGGACATACTATTTTCCTAGCATCGTAAGTGAACTTCAGGAAAAAATTAAGCTCAGGCACCATATCACTAAGCAAAGAAAGGAGACTCAAGAATGACTTGTCGCTTCACCCAAAGTTTAAGAGCGACACATAGTTTAGTGAAGCGCATGCAACCAAGAAACAAAGGCATGCCGGAATCGTTCCCGAAGGTCTCAAATATTTATGTGTCTTGATAATTGTTATTTTGCACAAGATTATCTATCATTTCATTAAAATCATCATCCTTGTATATATTATCACATGTTTTGACTCTTGGGCCCGAACAATGCTGGTTTCACCTCTTTCAAATGACTGGCCACACAAATACCTAACTTTATACATGCGCCAATACCGTAATGCTTGAGATGCCGCTTCAACTGGTCAACAAAATCGGATCAGTATTTTCACAATTCACACAAGGATAAAAACGACGTGCTTTGATGACATAAGCTTGAGCGAAAACACAAAATTCGTGTATAAAGGCATCATACTCGGCACTAAGCTGATTACACATCATCCGGTCATAGTTCATTCTAAAGGACAAAATAGAATACATATAAACAAATAGAACTAAAGGAAGAAACAATTAATAATTAGTCTGTATATATTCAGCAAGTCAATACACATGTATGTATGTGTATATATATATATATATATTATTTTGTGTCTACAAATTGAAAATGATCAACCTTAATATGTACATAATCTTATTATTTAATAGACATTACTTAATAAATATAGTGTGAAAGCAAAAAAAAAAAGACTAATAACTCTTCATATTCGCCTTGATACTCCCAAAAAATAACTGACTTAAGATTTTTATGCACGTGTAAGTCGGTGCAATCATAAGATGACGTTTAATACACTAAAGCACCGTCTAAAATGTAGCAAAAAAAAATCAGACAATGCTTGTATATCCTAAGCGTCGTCTAAAGTCCACCTTTTTAACGATGCTTGTTAGTAACAAGCGTTGTTCCAAATCAACAGACTTTAGACGACACTTTTATGCAGGATGCGTCGTCTAAAGTCTATCTAATTAAAGATAATTATTACCTACAAGCACCGTCTAAAATTAACAAAAACATCGCATTTTTAGCTGCGACACTTATTACTTTTAAGTGTCGTCTAAAATGTAAGCGTCGTTGTATGTTTATTCTGTAGTAATGTTAGGCATAATGACTATTAGTAATTGGATTTTGTATTAGTAGAAGGTTGTTATTGTTCGTCCATCAAGCCTATTACAGACTCATATTGACTTAGTTATGGTTGTCACAAGGTAACTAATATTTATTCATGTTAAGATTCATATTGCCTTATTATAGGTTCTTATGATTATTGGGTCAGAAAATTTTTTGTTCACAACTAATTAAGAATAAATCAATATAATCGCACACAATCAGATGTTAGATTAAATTAGTTGGCTAAAAGTGTACAGGATTCAATTTGAATGTGATTTCACTGAACCATTACTTAATTCAAGTAGGTATATAGAGCTAAGAATTTATTCCATAGATTTACAATGATCTACATACTGAAACTCCATAATTTTTATAGTTAAATAGATTAAAACATTTTAATTATATTTAATTATCTTTTATGTTATTGGGCACAACATCTCCACGATAGACCAAGCTTCAAGCAGGTCATGCACTTCACACTTGGCCATCATGGAGGACGGCTCAAAGACATTAATGGTGATCTCTGCGAGGTTGGCTCTATCCGTGGAGATGACTGGGGCATATGAGGAAAGCATGAAAATGATATTGGAATAGGGGATCAAGTTGGTTTGGAATTCAGTGACACCACATTCAGGGCACCACCAAACCTAAGTGAAGCTGTTAAGGATAAAATCACCAGAAGTGCTCAGAAAACGGAAGAGAAAAATTATTTTAGAACAGCTGCAATCTTCACAGCTTAGTTGGTTAAACATAAAACTTGAAAAGGATATAAATCAATAAGGAAAAATCCCAAGTCCATTCCATAGGTAAAAAATGCTAAACCATAATAACACTTCTAACCAAGTTCTAGAATTTTTACAACAAGCAAAACAAGCTATTACTGTGCTAACCAAACAAGCTATTTACAGCCTGAGGAAGCGCCATGGTCCAGTTCCTGTACCCATCCTGCATTGCCAGCAAATCTAATAACCAAGTTTATGTTCTAACAAAATAAGCGGTCGCATTATGTTCAAAATTAGCTCAATTTTTTTTTTCATCGCATACAATGATAGTTCGGACCGCAATTGGGTAAGTTGTGGTAGTTGAAGACCTCTTTTAAATTTTTTTCCTAAAAATTAAATGTACGATTGTCAACTTATTATACTAAAATAAATTTCATTAAGATGTCGATGGTTGGGAGTTCTGGGGATGAGGCAGGGCAATGAAGTTATTAGTGATTTGAGCGTGTTGGTTCTGAGTATAATCAATCACGACCATATGATTCTCACAACATTTGATACCATGATATGCAACGGGATACGTAGACTCCTTGTTTCGAGGATAATCAACTTTTGAGGAAGAATCATATCCTCTCCGCCTCAAGATAGGAGATGTAGCGCAACAGCCACCCTTGCCCGGTGTTAAGGTGATGACTTATTCTCTCAATTTCAAGACTCAAAGGTGTAAATCTTTCACCTTTCGGTTTCGGTTTAATCCAATGTTAAGATTTCTCTTAACTAATAGACAGAGTCGGCTAAGGAGGGTGCAAGTGGATAAACCGCACGAGGCCCCAAATTTTGGGAGGCCCCGGCACAAAGTCACCACCGCTATCTCTAGAAAATTCCCACCATGGCTGCTTCCGCATCTCCGCCACCTGACCTTCCAGCTTTCGTATCTGCTCCCATCCGCATTGTCGACTTCATGTCTTCTCTCGGCCTCAAAGGCTTCGTAACATAGAAAATCGTAACTTAGAAAACCCTATTGGAAGAAGAGCGACAATAGCGGATGAATGAGAAGACGAAGCATTAAGATTTTTAATTTGTTATTCTTGACATTATTGGTGTGGGCTGACGGCCCAATTGTTATTGGACCGCAACTTATAATTCTAATTTAAAATAAAAAATGTGTTTGGATACTTGGTAATCATAAAAAAATTAATAAAAACTAAAAATTAACTATTTTATAGGTAAAATTATTTTATATAATAAGTACCTTTATAAAGATATTAAATTTTATTTTCATATAATTAATTATTATTGAGCATTAACGAAATTTAAAATTAATTAAAATTTATTTAAATAATTTTTTTTTAAAATCAAACGATTTTAAGAGAATTTTCCGAACTAGATGTTAGTGTTTTGAACTTTTTTTCTTAATGATCTAAATTGAGGATCAAAAAAGTTGGTACCTCATTTCCACATTTGCCTAATATATAAGTTTATAATTAAAAATAAGGTACATTTTTTTCTTCATTTTGTTTTAGTACTTTTTTCTTATATTACTGACACATTAATATTTTTTCCATATATATATATATGTATATGAAACGAATTATTATTTCATTTAAAAAAATTTGGTCAGGGCTCCGAAATTGTCCGAAACGGACCTGCTAATAGATTGTTAGTATAGCATTGAAGTTGTTGTGTGAATACTGATAAACATAGCCTTTGATGTGCTCATCATTGAGATAACCATTTTCTTTCATTAAGTTGTACTTAATACGCAAGTGAAACCTGACCTCCACATCTACATCTACTCTTCCTGAGTAACCTACTCTTCGTGTTTTATTCCAAATACTTAATACCCAACAAAGTGTGTGAAATATTTGTCACTAGTTCGTTCTCTGCACTTGTAGGCTTGCATGTGGATGCAAAACAACTGTCAACTGCTCCTCAACAAAAGCAGTTAAGGATCATCAATAATCAAAACAAAAACCCACCAAACAGTATTCGATTTTCATTTGATGTACAATGAAATCAAAGGGAATGATTGGAGTCGTCCATCCTTGACATCTTAGGCCGAAATTATGAGGTAGTTATTCATGGCGAAGGTGATGGGGACAGTAGCTTAACTGTGGTTGAGGACTGAGGTGGGTGGTTTGCCGCTATTGTACATAATAATGGGAGGGAGATCAAAGGTACGTGTTTCAGTTGAGATGGTGAAGGGTGAAGTGGCACTGGCAATGGGGGAGGAGGTGTGCGCAAGGGAGGAGAGGCATCCCGTGATTATGTTAAGTTAGGTTGGAGGTTTTGATGTAGTGGGAAGAAAGGCTTCAAATTGGTTGGTAGAAATTGGTCGGGTGGCTGTGGCTTCAAATCGAGTGTGAGGTTCCAACTGTGAGGTAGAATCACTCACATTCTACTTCTTTTATTCAAGTCTTAATGGAATAAACATGGAGCGCTTACATGAACTTTTGAGTCATAAAAAACACAGTAATCCAAATCAAAACAAAATAAAATATAACAGCCCATTCCAATGCCATAAACCAAACTGGGCCTCGGCTCAAGCTGCCAAACTGTGCAGCACAACTGTCTCGACAGTGAGACCCGGCCCGAACCCGAACAAGACTCCCCATTCGAGCCCCTCCCCGCTGGTGGCCAGCTTGTTCTCCTTCGACTTCCTCCTCATCTCATCCATGATGAACAGCACACAAGCGCTCGACATGTTCCCATACTCGCTCAGGACATGCCTGGTAGCCCTCAGCTTCTCTTCCTTCAGTCCCAGCTTTAGCTCCACCTGGTCTAGGATCGCTGGACCGCCCGGGTGTGCTATCCAGAACAATGAGTTCCAGTCGGAGATGCCGAGTGGTTTGAATGCTTCCACCAGGCTCTTCTCGATGTTCTTGGAGATCAACCCGGGCACGTCCTTCAGCAAATGGAATGTCAGCCCCACCTCCCGCAAGTGACCGTCGATCGCCCCATCGCTGTCTGGCAAGATGGTCTGAGCTGCGGAGACCAGCTCGAAAAGGGGCTTTTCCACCTCCGGGACAGGGTCTGACCCGATGATGATGGCTGCCGCACCGTCACCGAACAATGCTTGCCCGACAAGACTGTCCAAATGGGTGTCACTCGGCCCGCGGAAGGTGACGGCTGTGATCTCTGAGCACACCACGAGGACCCTTGCGCCCTTGTTGTTCTCAGCTAAGTCCTTAGCCAAACGGAGAACCGTCCCTCCGGCGAAGCATCCTTGCTGGTACATCATGAGACGCTTGACGGAGGGGCGAAGACCGAGTAGCTTGGTGAGCTGGTAGTCAGCCCCGGGCATGTCGACACCGCTGGTGGTGCAAAATACGAGGTGGGTGATCTTGGACTTGGGCTGACCCCACTCCTTGATGGCTTTTGCGGCGGCTTCCTTGCCCAGCTTTGGGACCTCTACTACAACCATGTCCTGCCTTGCATCCAGCGACGGTGCCATGTACTCGCAGATTTTCGGATTCTCCTTGAGAATCTCTTCGGTCAAGTGCATGTATCGCTTGTTGATCATCGATTTCTCGCCTGGAAAAAATCCAAAAAATCATCATGAAGCACAGTACACGAGCAACCCAGACGAGACCATATTATAGGCATTGAACACACTTACACATGCGCTTGAATTTTTCCTTAAGCTCCACCTTGTGCTCGCTGTTGGTGATGCGGAAGTAGTAGTCAGGGTACTCGCTCTGGAGGACGCAGTTGGCGGGAGTAGCGGTTCCGATGGCCAACACCGTAGCTGGGCCCTCAGCTCTCTGAGCCTTGCGCACTTCCTCCACGGTCACCATGTTCACCACCGGCTGAATACCAAAGAGAACTTGGTTTGGAAAAGATGCGTTGGGGACGAGTCAAAGGCTGAGAGAGAATCTGATCGATAGTTGGATGAATGAAACTAGAGAGTCGAGAGAAGTATTTATATACTTACCAGAGAGTAGGGCAGGGCGGAGTAGTAGATGAAAGAAAAGTCAGTTGCATGGGAGAGTAGAGGTAGCTGGAGGGGAAGTCACGTGCGGAAGAGCTGAACCAAACCCGCTGGCTGGCAGGATGGCACGTGACCTTACGGGTAGGTTTGATGCTTGGGTTTTGATATGGTTACGTGAGTTTGTATCTTCCACATGATTTATAGTCTGCAAGTGTTTCTGGACGCAACAACATCATTAAACCATGTTGCAATAAATTATGTGGAGTCAACATGAGAGCTTTGAAGCGTATAGACAAAGATTGTGAGCTTGTAACTGAGGGATTTCGCGGGTCGATTTGGCAACCTCAGTTCATGTCCGGCTTTTGGTCATTATGTTCGCAATTGTCTGGGCCTGGCTAATTTATTATTTGGGATGCGAAATTGAGACCAAACATTTTCTTGATTTACACCTTTTAGTGTAAATGAATCTTTAAGTGTGCTTTAAAACCAACTTGGTAGCTGGTTTAAAGCCGAGATCAAGCATTCTCTTATCAGATGTAGCATTAAGTGTTTTGGGTTCAAATTCTTTTGAAGTCATATATCTCATTTTTGTGTGTATCTTTTTGTAGCTTTCGAAGCCCGACTCAGTGCAAGGAATTGATTCCAAAGTTACGGACTCTGGGAAGAGATGCGATGTGAGACTAGATTTGGCAGGAGGCTGTGGGATATTTATGATTGCTTGCCTAAGGAGCTGAAATTGAAACCTGTTGAGATTATTTGTCCAATTTTAATATTTTAGAGGCTCAGAGTTTTAGACTTATAACTGAAAGGGAGTCATATGCATTTGTTTAACCATCATTCGAATAGCTAGTAAAACAGTTGAAACATATGTAACTATTTTTCAAGAAAAACCGGCACGCCTCTCTCTCTAGAATTCTCTTGTTTTTGATCAACAATTATCAAATTCGGCGATCTTCCGCAGTGACTTTCCATATAATATCAGAACAGTTTTTGACGGCTACGCCATTTCTGTGATCTCCGCTCCAATTCATAAGTATTGTTATTTATTGGTTGCAAAATGCCAAACACAAATGTCACTGGAAAGAAGCGGAATTTGGAAGCCATTGAAAGCTTCTTGATGATCCGTTGTATATCAGTTCTAACCAAAATATTACTATTATACTGGTTCCCAGTTTGTTCGTTGGAATGAAGAATTTCATTTTTTAGATTAAATTGATGGCACTACATGAAGACAAAGAATATGCGATGCTATTTTGATAACCAAACGACGTAATTTTCATACACAAATCTAAGTCTTATAATAATATTAGCTTTGGAATGTAACAGTGAATTTTATTTTAGAAAATCAGTCCAAGTTTTTTTTCATCGCACTCTTTTTGGAAATCGTGATAGTTCTGACCGCAATTGGGTAAGCGGCGATAGTTCAGAACCTCTTTTAAGTTTTATCCCTTATTTTTATGTAAACCACTAGCAAAATCGTTAATTCTTGATATCACACTATTTTCCTCTTTTTAATTCGATCTCAAATTTCAGATTCATAAAGCTCGATGATATACTAGGAGAGACTGATGATACTAATGGAATGAGATGAAGTAACCAATTGGCGCTTGCAACCAAAAGAAATGAAATTGGTGATATATGTTGAATTATGTTCAAATGAATTATACCTATTTGCTTATTATATGATTTTGCGTTAACATAATACACATTACAAAATCATATGATATTTTTTGTGTCCAACTAATAATATAAAATATTATAAAATGAAAGAAAGTCATTATGCATGAAAAGTGGACATTAACATATAATGTCAAACTTTTTTGTAATAATACATTAATATTCATGTTCAACCATACAAAATTTTTATTCTATCAAAAACTATCCCCGCAACAACTTATTATAACAATTTATTGAGTTGATTATCACATATCACTATCAAAATAGAGGGAGTGTGCCGGGAGAATGATCGAAGAGCCGCGAGAACCCGCGATAGGTTCAGACGAGGATGAGCGAGGCAGCAAAGACGAAGAACGAAGCTATGAGGGATGAACGACACTTGTATGTTTTATTCAGTGGAAGAGAGGAGTATTATCCCGGTTCCTCAGTAGCTCAGTGGTAGAGCGGTCGGCTGTTAACCGATTGGTTGTAGGTTCGAATTCTACTTGAGGAGATTCATTCTGAATTAAAGAATTCAGGATGAGCTGAAAGGGCTCGCTTTGACCGTTTAGAGTAGGATGCTACGCACGCCTGTCTTTGTTTCTGTTGCACTCTATCTCATCATATCACATTCTATTCTGCGATATTTGAGAAGCACCGTCAATATTCATCAAAAAAATTTTATTATATTGACTTCCACGTGAACATTTTTTTACTATACCATATCAACTTATTGAGTTGATTATCACAGTCTGTATCTGTTTATATTAATTATTATATCCCTCCCATTAAACTTACCATTTACAAAATAAATATCTATCAACCACATTAATAAAGAGACCCCTTAGTGTCCTATTTTATCTAAATTAATCCAACATAAAAATTATCAACTCATCAAAGCTTTAATGGAAATGTCATAAGATTTTGAACCTTAAGTAGGCGCTCTTTGTGAGACTATATGTCCGACCCAAACCTAAATAACACATTTCAAGTAACCCATTGATCTATCTAAAATTGATTTTTATTCTTAGATTATAGGGATAAAACTCAAAAGAGGCACTAAACTACCACCACTTACCTAATTTTGGTCCGAACTCCCACGATTTTCAAAATGAGTGCGATGAAATTTTTTTTTTACTAATTTCTTAAAATAAAATTTACCATTATATTCATAGATTAATATTATTATAAACTTAGATTTGTGTGTAAAAATTATATCGTTTGGTTATCAAAATAAATAATATTATTTTGCGCACATAAAGAAAACGACGTATTTTCATACTTAGTCATTTATAATTCTCAACAAATTGAGTAAGCTCAATTATATTTAAGAAATCAAATAAACTGATATTAAGCATAATCCAAAATCAATCCGATTGTTTTACCATCGCACCCTTTTTAGAAATTAGTTCGGACCACAATTGAATAATTGATGATAGTCCAGGTCCCTTTTGAATTTTTCTCTAAATTATATTCAAAGATCTAAGACAAATATTTTAGATTTTTATATAAATGTTTTTAGATAATCTTATACATCAGTTATTTCTTAGAAACATTGGTGGAAAGAGTGTACATAGAAGTTGACTGAACATCCATTAAAGTTGAATAATCGAAGTTGTAGTGATAGTGGTAAATGGAAAGTTTAAAGAAAAATAAAAACAAATCTATAAAATTTGAAAAATAATGATGAAATGTCGTTGTTTACTGTTTATTTATGTGATTATTCATCTTTAAATACTCATAAAACACCCAAGAAATTATTATTCCACACATGGGACATCTTGCATTAAAAAAAAAGCAATTCACCAAAGTAGAGTGATTAGAATTAAATTAAATTGGATTCTCATCTCAATGAAACTAGCAAAATCCTCCCATGGTAGTGATAGTTTTATAATCAGTCAGCAATAATGAACATGTGTACACTTTAATATAAATAGTATTAGAAAATCTATCTACTAATAAATGGTGGTTGATGATTTATTATTATAATTCAAATTTACATAATTTTCACTTGGTAGCAAATTGTGTTAGCAGCATGGGATAAGATTCATTTAATTTGTGGGTTTTAATCGGAAAATGCTCCAAACATTGATAATTTGGTGTTTATTTATATAAAATTGGTTGTTCTGTCTTCAATATAAATAATCAAATTATTTGTGAGCAATTGGTCTGAGAGTTGAACTTTTGTCCACATAATTTTATTGCCCGTTGATTGATATCAACATTCTTTTGAATCATATACTTAAATTGAAAGTCTTACATTGGTAAGCATTGAGTGATTACATGTTAAGAATAAGAGGAAAAAATCGTAAATTTTTGGGTGCATTAAGAGTATCCATTTAGATGGGTGTACTTGTTTGAAAACGACGTCATTTTACGTCGTTTTCAATAAAATACTTATTCCTATTTCAAATGAGCTGATATGTTCTTCGGATGAGCTGCTATATTCATCAGATGAGCCGCTATGTTCATCAAATGAGCCGTTATGTTCATCAGATGATATGTTCATCAGATGAAGTGCTTTATTCATCAAATTTAAGAAAGGGTGGAGTGTTTTAATTAAAATAAAATAAACGACATCGTTTTCGAGCGAGAGCCCTCGGTCCACCCATGAGTCATTGGGAAAAAATTGTATGGTATGTCATACATATATTATATTATAATAGATGAATTAAAGGCTTGTTTGATAATATTTAATGAGTTCTATTAAGAGGTGATTTCTTAATATATTAAGCATTCAACAAATTCATCTTTTATTTTTTTTACTAAAGGATTTTTCATAAGTCTGAATCATACATCATTAATTCATTCGGTTAGGAGCACTCAATAACGAAAAAAAAAGTAAAATTCATTCGTCTCCAAATTCATCTATCCCAGGAGAAGTGCAACCTTCGGTCACCCAGCCACTGGAGCGGCTTCCACGGCTGAAGGGTGGTCCGAAGTCACCTATCTTCTTCCAGCTTATTTGGCCTCTCTGAATTTGGAAAGGCCTGAAATAAAAAATCTTAGCTCTATAATCCATCTGTTGTTCGGCTTCTGTTGAGCATAGTGGTTTATCCCACATCGCCCAGTAGAGGCTCTAAATTGATCCTTATATATAGTTGGGCTCCCCCACTCATTGCCAATTGGTTTTGAGTGTGGATCCAACAATTCTACATGGTATCAGAGCGGGTTTTGGCCGCACTCTTAGAACATGCCCGTGACGGTTAACTAGGTCCACACGAGGTCCCACTTGTCGAGGTTAACAAAGGTCCTCGCAAGTGAGGGGGAGTGTTGAGCATAGTGGTTTATCCCACATCGCCCAGTAGAGGCTCTAAATTGATCCTTATATATAGTTGGGCTCCCCCACTCATTGCCAATTGGTTTTGAGTGTGGATCCAACAATTCTACAGCTTCACATCTTCAAAATTTGAGGGTTGTTCTTCACACAATAGCCGAGGAGAAGAACGATGTAAGGAGAGGCGAGACAGGAGATGACGCGAAGCTCTTTGAAGAACTCGGCAAGGGTAGAGGAGGACACTTGGAGCACACTGATCTTTCTTTGCTCCTCGACAGTGAGGCTATTTATGATATATGTTGACGTTCTCTTGATATCGAGCGCCTCACTCACACCAACTTGAACATATTAGTTTCTCATGTACATTTGGAGACCCATGAGTTACTTGTTAAATAATTTGTTGAAGAATGTTGTTTTAAGTGTTTTGTTCTATGAATGTTGCATGTAATATATTTTAAAATCTTTTTCAAACGTAATTATAAAATTTTATTTATACTTTCATATATTTTAAAAACTTAAAAATATTTATTAAGATGCTGAAGAAAGTGATTTATCAAAATAAATAAATCATTCAGCAATCAGATGTGATCTGACAATTGATGAGAACATTTGGATTCTCATAACATTAAACTCTTATTTTTACAAAACCATATATATAACTCATAGTCCTCATGCTTTCATACTGTGCAACACAACAGTCTCAACAGTGAGACCCGGCCCGAATGCTACCAGAACTCCCCATTCGAGGCCCTCTCCGAAGGTAGCCAGCTTGTTCTCCTTCGACTTTCTCCTCATCTCATCTAAGATGAATAATACGCTGGCGCTTGATAAGTTTCCATAGTTTTTCAGTATCTCTCTGCTAGCTCTCAATTTCTCCTCTTTAAGCCCCAACTTGACCTCCACTTGGTCCAAAATGGTTGGTCCTCCGGGGTGTATGATCCAGAAGAGAGAGTTCCAGTCTTTGATCTCCAACAACTCTTTGCATGCCTCCACTAAATACTGCTCGATATTCTTCGAGATCAGCTCGGGAACATCCTTTGATAGATAAAACATTAGACCCGCTTCAGTTATGTGTCCAGTCAGTGCATGCTCGCTGTCCGGTATAATTGTTTGACTTGCTGACACCAGCTGGAACATTGGCTTTTCCGAAGCTTCAGGAATTGGGTCTGATCCGATTATCATAGCAGCTGCTCCATCCCCGAGAATAGCCTGACCTACCAGGCTGTCCAGGTGACTACGGCTCGGGCCTCGGAAAAAACCAACGTTGGTTTCCGAACAAACCACCAAAACACGAGCTCCATTATTGTTCTCAGCCAAGTCCTTGGCGAGGCGGAGCGCGGTGCCTCCAGCAAAACATCCTTGTTGGTAGATCATGACCCGCCTCTCAGAAGGGCGCAGGTCGAGAAGCTTAGTAAGCTGGTAGTCAGCGCCGGGCATGTCAACGCCGCTGGTGGCGCAGAAGACCACATGGGTGATTTTAAATTTGGACTGGCCCCATTCCTCAATCGCTCTGACCGCAACTTCTTTTCCGAGTTTGGGGACCTCAACTCTCAGTATCTCCTGCCTCGCATCCAGTGACGGTGCCATGTACTCACACATCTGCGTATTCTCTCTCAACATCTCCTCCGTCAAGTGCATGTATCGCTTCTCCACGGTCGATTTCACGCCTGAAACTCATGCATTTTTACGTAAACTACTTAGCATATTGAAAATGAACGATCGTCTGGTTTACTTACAGATGCGCTTGAATTTTTCCTTAAGCGCGATTTCGTGCTCGCTGTTGGTTACGGGGAAGTAATAATCAGGATAGTCGCTCTGGTGCACGCAGTTAGGGGCATTGGCGGTTCCTATCGCCAAGATGGTGGCAGGACCTTTCGCTCTTCGTGCCTTATGCCTTTCCTCCACTGTCTCCATTTTAGGCTTGGAATCAGGATAGTGTGATTACAAGCTATAATGAATGGAGGAGCAACATGCTGAAATCCAAGGCATATATATGTATAATGGGCATGGAAATTGTTTAAGAAATCAGTCATCACCGCCAAACTGATCCATTCACAAACTGCCATCTGACGCTGACCAACCTATTACTACCTTGCTGCTACCGAGGAATTTAAATCCTCTCTCGCTCGCATTTCTAAGTTGCCATCTTTAGATTTAATATCCTTCATCTTCTATAATGATAATCTGGTTAAATTGATGATGGATCACACCATTTATGTACTTTTTTAGTATGAAAATTCATATTTGCTGCTCATACATACTCTTGCTGTCATCTTTTACTTGTTATTTAACCTAAATTTTTTATCTTTTTCACTTGTCACTTAACGATTTCAATACACATTTTAATTCACTAAACATTAATTATTAAATTGTATTAATTGTCACTTAACTCAACTAGACGCGTGTCCCTCCCTTTTTACAGTTAACCCAAAACCTCCCACGCAATCAAAGACTATGATTTGATTGATTTGGGCTCTGCCTTTTTCTTGTTTTTGGGATTTTGTCGGCGTGTCATTTCCAGATTACCGTGCGGCACATCTTCTTCAGGTCATCGTCAATGGCGCCACGATCTACTTTGTGAAGATCATAGCAATTGATAACCACTGCAACAGCCTGGTCCGTCGAGCTCTAATTCTTCCGTCTACGCTTCAGCTTGTCGAATGCGCTAGAATCATAATGTCATAATCCAAAATATGTGGATCGCGATGGCGTTTGACTTGTCTTTTGATTTTTAGTGAAACAAGCCTCGAAGAAGAAAAGTCAAGATCAAATTTTCAACAGACGAATAATATTCATATTAAAACGATTCAAAGTCAACTCAAGATCCTGCCCAAATATATCAGAGCAACTACTAACAAATAATGATGTAACTAAAATAAAGAAAGGAAAATAACTACTGACTCCACTGAATAAAATGACTAAAAACTGGATGACACTGTACCGAAGAGCTCGTTCGTTGCTACCTAAACACTATCGCTACTGACCGACTTCTGATCTGAAAAGAGAATTTAAATATTGGGGGTGAGTCAAAAGACTCCGTGAGTAAACAATTCGCTACGTATTTGACGAGCCGGATGGGGAATTTCTTTTATATTAATTGATTAATATTTTATTTATCACGTGCGGCTTGCTCAGCGTTCGTATATTTTTGTGTACGTAGGGTTTATTAAATAATTTATTTTAAACAAAAATCTCTTATATCACATCAAAATGACATATGTTAATGCAAGTGTGTATGTGTGATGCACAGACATGAACTGCAGCGGAAAGCCATTTGGTAAGATGAAGAGAAGAAGAAAGTTTAACTGAACCCATATGAGTGATGGAGGTGATCTGACCATTTGTAAGATGAATGTTAGAATGAATAGGTTTTGGATCAATGAGATTATGGAATTGTGAGGTAATGTGATTGGATGCACCTGAATCAATAATCCAAGTACTTTGATCAATTATTACGGAGAAACTATGGTGAATACCTGAAATGACTGTGTTGGCAGTGGGAATTTCAGATGATGAAGTTCCAGAAATGTTATTTGTAGTAGTGACATTTAGCAGCTTGACGATTTCTTTCAGTTGAGACACTGAAAAGGTTAGTGAAGATTGGTCTCCAATATCAGTTAGGTTGGAAAGGGAACCAACCTGCATATCTTCAGTTCCTTGCTGAGCTGAGTTCACTTGAGGATAAGCTGCAAATCTCTTTCTGTTAACCAATTACTGAGGAGTGGGAGGTCTATAAAATTTGTGACTTTCAGGGTAACTAATGAGTTTATAACATTGCACTTTGGTATGACCAATCTTCTTGCAGTAACTACATTCTAGTGATGTATCTTTGGTTTGAACAACATTGTTGTTCCTCTATTATTTCTTGTCAGTTTGTAGTTGATTTGAGTATGTTGTTCTGTTGAACAAGGCAGTGGCATCTGTCAGAATCTTGTTAGATTGGTGCCTTTGGTTGCCTTCCTGAACAATCATAGAATAAGCTACATCTAACTTGGGCAGAGGCTGCATAAACATAATACTTCCTCTTATAGTGATGAATTCCTCTTTTAAGCCCATTAGAAAATGCGTAGTTTAATTTTTTTCCTCTTCAAGCTGTTCATCTGAGTGTTAGATACAATTTATTGAACAATCACATCTTCTGATGTTCACCATAATAAGTATAGCATCTTTAAGCCCCTTGAACTTAGAGAAATATTGACCCACAGTCAGATTTTCTTGTCTGATGGAATAATATTCAGCCTGTAGTTGAGCATTTTTCAATCCATTTTCTCACTTAATCTTGTGGTAAGTTCAGTCCAAAGAACCTTTGAATCACTGATATACATTACAATTTTAAAGATTCTAGGTTCAAGTGTATTACGTATCCAAGCAACAACTGTTTCATTAGCGCAATTATAATCGAGCCACAGGTCTGAATTCCTTCCAGGCACTTCAACAGTTCCATAAACAAATCCTAATTTGTTTCGAGTAGATAAAGCTACCGTCATGCTTCTTTTCCATGGTTCGAAGTTTTCAATTCCAGTCAGTGTGATAGGAATGATTTTCATACCAGAATGTTCGCAAGGTTCAATATAGTAAGCATGTCGCAAGCTAAGTTGTGAATTTGGAGAATCAGTACCTGAATTTGCTGATACTTGAGGAAAAACACCAGTTGTTTCAGCGTGAGTTTCAGCAACATTTGGCATGATGATCGGAGAATTAGATCAACAATTCTCAAGATGATCAAGAAGATCGATGCGTGATGAAGCAAAAACGATCAGATCTCAACAATTGACTAACAGATTTGAAGACTTGATGCTCCAAGATCAAGTCTGTTGAAGAATTAAACTGAATTTCACCAGAATTGCATGAACTCTCACCTGAATTCCTGTTCTGATACCATGACAAGAAGCTAGGGTTTCTGCAGATTGATGAGAGAGCATGTTAAATAGAACTTTTCTTTTATTGATCTTACAAAAGTGACCAAAATCAATGCAAGAGAGCTATATATATAGCTGCTGAAAAACAGAAAACAGAGGAGGATCTGCAGAGAAAACGATGTCGTTTGCAGTGCAAACAGAATTGAAGCGTGAAGCATTATTGGTCTCGAACAATGTCGTTTACTTCATTCCATCCTTTAGCATAAGCGACGTCGTTTCGCTCCGTCTTCAAATCTCCCACGAGGTAATACGACGTCGTCTTGTCCTGAAGTTGATAGAGGGCATCAATTGCTTCCTCTCGCAGCCACGACTCCTGAATATTAAGTTTTTGTGAAATTTGAAGAGGTATGTTTTCATTTTTGAAATGATTTGGTAATTAGGTTTTCAGATTCTCGGTTTGGATCGACGTTTGTGATGCATGTTGTTGTTTTCGTTTTGATTTTCAAGGAATTTTGAGTTTGCATTTGAGTTCTGGTTTACTGTAGGTTCAGATCCGTTGACTCGTGGCTGTAAGGATTCAAGCGTGTGTTTTTGAAGCTACTTTCATGTGTTGTGGTGTGTTTTGGAGCTTGATTTGCGGAGATGAGCGCATTGCTGGACTTTGATGACGGCTTAACCTGTTTAGGCAATTAGTTAGCTAATTAATTAACTATTTTTTGTGATCGGTTTTCTGATTCACGTATCTTCTATCTATTTCTAACTTTAGAATAATTCTGATGAAATTTGATTAGGCTGAACATTGTTGTGGAGGTGAGTGTTTATGATGGTTTTTGCAGGATATTGGGTGAGAGTTGTAGTAGTTTGATGGTAGTTGTTTTCGAAAGATTGACAAGGCTCAAGGCAGCTAGTTTATTAATAGTGTAGCGTGCTTGGTGTAAGCCTGTAGTTTGAAGCTGTAAATAAGTAATATAATTACAAACCAGTGTTTCCATCCACTTCACACACTAAAGTCACTGAAATGAAATTGACATCATACCCGAACTTTTATTTAAATTTGAAATCAAAAGTGATTTGCTAGAACCGTGTTGTATTATCAATTTCAGCATTGAATGTTATCATGTATTTACATATCTTCAATACAAGTTTTACTGTGTGCACAAGAGTGGATTACTTTGTTAATGATAGATTAAACCAGTAGAACCAGCACCCAAATCAGAAGCTAGCTCTGAAAGATCTTATAGTGTCGGTAAGCTAAAGCTAAACAGGGTTAGAAGGTAATCTTGATGCATTATTGTATTACATTATTGTGATTAGTTATCATCATTTTCTTGCCATGGTTCACATTTTGTGGGACTTGGGACAAAAGTAAGCAATAAGAAAAGAGATGAGGATTTGAATGAAGCCAAAAACGATGTCACAGGAATTTGAACCAACTCTACTAACTCAATCATGAGTTGTGATCAGATAATCTCAGAAAACAAAAATTATATAGATTTATGATGATGCAATTAATGATTTTGGGGTGATCTCTCTTGGGGTCCTCTATTCTATATATTTAACATTGTAGCACTAGCATGGCTTTTACAAGCATAGTTGCTAAATTCAATTAATCTAATATACAAATCTGGTCCCATTATATGGGAAGAAGTAGATATAGTTGCTTGAGTTTGAAGATCTTCATATGATTTCTGTTGGTTAGCCTGTCATTGATAGATTGACTCTACAACATGATTAATATGAATTGAGCGGTTAATACTTTTTCAGACTTAATTCTGGCTGATAGGAATAACCTCTGGGCATATGTCAGGGAAGACATGTAACAAATTTATAGGCAACACAGATTTTAAACTAATGGTTGAACTCACAGATTAAATCCATTGCTGAGATTATCATTTTGTTTGGATTAAACTGGACCTTAGTTGAAATGCCTTTCTTACCAAGGGATTTAGATTCTTACTAAAGATGACCTTTTTTTTTTTTTCGTATCTCCACTGCTCGCAATTTTTTTTAGTAATTCAAAGTTCATTGTATTGCATGCATGCTACCTGAAAAGTCTCCGAGCCAGTTTTAATTTGATTCCTTATAACTGGAAGGAGATTTCGAGATGAAACACGTTGACAAAGTAGGCTCCAAGACGTTTAATGTCGCCATTGCACCCTTTTCACTCTCCCCAATAGGCGACGACTCTGAAGTTTTTCGACTTCTCATTTCTCATCAGTTAAGGAAGCGCACCAATGCACCTTGAGACCTTTCAATGGAACTGAGAACCGAAATCTACCTCTGTAATAACTTACGAAGTGCTGAGGGGTAAAGCGGCCTCTCTTGTTCGACATCAGTGTATAAAGTAGTTATAGGCAGTACAGGGAAGATTTTGCCATAGCTTTCTCCCTCTTGTTTTTTTTTGCGCAGTAAATAGTCTACCAACAATTTCTGAGCCTACTTTGCAGAGAATTCCATTCGCCGATTTTCTTCAACTTTTATTCGAATTGGGATGTTTTTAGTTCGAGTACTTTTACGGAATTTGCCGTGTTGGGTACTTGTCACGAGGTCAGCTTATGTTTTAGACATTGACAATTATTATCATTTGATATAGTCGAGTCACACTCGTTCTGAGCCAGTTCCCACACCTTCAATATATTCATGCTCATACGTTAATGAATCCGAGACTTGGCAATACCCCACACAACACATGATTAACGTGTCCGTTCTCATCTTACATTTAACATCTGCAGATCATTATAAAACTGAGCCTCAATGATTAAGGTAATTATTATCCTTAAACTTCATTCACAAATGTATGCATGAGGAAAGATTATCTCACAACTCATGATTGAGTTTGTAGAGTTGGTTCAAATTCCTGTGACATCGTTTTTGGCTTCATTCAAATCCTCATTTCTTTTCTTATTGCTTACTTTTGTCCCAAGTCCCACAAAATTGTGGACCATGGCAAGAAAATGATGATAACTAATCACAATAATGTAAAACAATAATGCATCAAGATTACCTTCTAATCCTGTTTAGCTTTAGCTTACAGACACTATAAGATCTTTCGACGGCATTGAATGTTACTGTGTGCACAAGTACTCAGAAAACACATTGTGGCCGAAAATGGATAAAAATGAGTCAAAAACTATTTTTTTACCGGCCATTGTCGGTCAGATATGTCGGAACTGGTTTTACTATTTAAAAACAAAAAACTCAGCATGCAAAGGGCTGAAAATTGGCTGGAATTTGATTGCATGTCTTTTGGCCAGTTTGCGACCAATTGATTTCTGACCGCAAAACTGTTATTATTTGGTAATGTATGAAAGTCAGTTAGCATTTTTATTTGATTTTTAGTTGCAGATGTAACTTAATTAACAATGAATAACAATTTCTACAAAAAGAAATACACGAATAAATTCTAATTGTTGAGTATTTTTATAGGATAATAATTTATCCTTTTTTGGTACATATAATTAAGATGTTTGAGTCATTTTCTAATAATTATGTGGTGTTCAAAAGTTGATTGTATCTCTTATAAGTTAAATATGAAGTTAAGTAGCTTTAGAAGAGAAAAAGGACGAAAAAAATGCAAATCGAGCCAACTTTGGAC
Organism: Kalanchoe fedtschenkoi; assembly: GCA_002312845.1. NCBI lineage: Eukaryota > Viridiplantae > Streptophyta > Magnoliopsida > Saxifragales > Crassulaceae > Kalanchoe > Kalanchoe fedtschenkoi. Next base: position 753,479 of record NQLW01000081.1, read on the forward strand.
AAACAAAATTCTGGGATAAATTGTCAAAAAAAATTAAGGCACAAAAGTGTAATTTCTAGAAGTATGGCACAACCCAGATCATGCCATCAACTCAAGCATCCATCTGCATGATGATAGCACAACGCTGATTGTGTCTACAGATGGAGGACTTAGATAAGCACAAACCCGATTGTGCTCAAGCAGGAGCAAGCACGACCTAGGTCGTGTCTACGTACAAAAGAAGATGATGAGCATGATCCAATTCATGCCCAAGTATGAGCCAACACTATTCAACTCGTGCTGTCACATGTGGGGCGCAGAAATGGCAGATTCAAATAGTTTTGGATTTTACCTTTCCCATACCCCTTTTGGTGATAATAATCTTTCAAAAATTGTAAAAAAAAGTATGAAAAGAATACAATATGACTACTCTGATGTAAATGGAAGACAGATGGTTCATTCTTCATATTTTCGCTCACACAAGAGTTACAAAGATTTCATAGCTTAAAATTGGATCACTGCGAGACTAATCTCTTCCTAGGTTTAAATTTCATAATTATTTTGATTGTAATATTATGATGAGTAACGAGTAGTCATATCTATTCAGTATCCTACAGATCCTAGGTTACTTGTAGAATCACATTCATGTTATTTAATTAAAAGTATTTTTCATTCGTAATTATTAGTGCTATTTGAATAAATAACATATGACTAGTGTAGGATTAATTAACGAATTTATCTCGCATCCATTATTTTAGGGACGCCTTCGAACATAGTAACTTAGAATATAAGCATGTCTGTTACATTTTATTTAGTTTAGAATTAAATATATTGCCCTCTAGGGTTGAAAGATTTCATTCTACGAAGACCAGAATAAAGAAGGATTGGATATTTTATTTAGTTGTAGTCAATTATATTGAGTATTTTATTTATCCTGATGTATGTATAGAAAATATTAGTGTATCACTCTTTGACTAGAATTTGCGAGCTATGAAGAGCAGAATCAAGAGACAACAGAATAAAAAATCAATTATGATCAATAATTTGCTAAGAATATCTAGAAGTCGGATTTGCATGAGACTTATTGAGTGATATATCGAAATTGCATGATACATTGTATATGATTATTCGTGTTTGAAAAATAATATAAGATTTGCATTGCAACTTAGATAAAGTAAAAATTACAGGATAGTTCCGCCAACCAGTTTAATCGGAAACCGGACTTGCAATTGTTATGATTCAAATTGTCCGAATTGGACATTTAATCACTAAAAACCAGTGTTCTAAAAGGCGCTGGGCGGTCCTAGGCGGTTGGCTTGGGGCCTAGGGACTAATCGGCTAGGCGGGGATTAGGCGGAAGGATTAATCGGATGATTAGGCGGAGTTATATATATTAATAATATATTTAATAATTAATTATAAAATTATACCTATAAAATTGATAAGAGTTTGCTTGTAAGAATTGAAGATGTGGAAACACCGAAGGAAGCGTGGGATATCTTGGCGTCACTCTTCTCAAAGAAGAATCCCGCTAGACTCCAACTACTAGAGAGGGAGTTAATGAACACCACTCAAGGTACGCTCTCTATTAGTGAATATGTTTTCAAGATAAAGAATCTGTGCCGTGAAATAGAACAGTTGGATGATGAAGCCAAACTTGGAGATGATCGGAAAAGAAGAATTATCATAAATGGATTAAGACCTGAATATAATAGCTTCATAGCGGCACTTCAAGGATGGCCTAAACAACCATCATTAGTAGAGCTAGAGAA
>NQLW01000081.1:763035-827892 GCA_002312845.1 Kalanchoe fedtschenkoi
TATGGGAACATGTCGAGCGCTTGTGTGCTGTTCATCATGGATGAGATGAGGAGGAAGTCGAAGGAGAAGAAGCTGGCCACCAGCGGGGAGGGGCTCGAATGGGGAGTCTTGTTCGGGTTCGGGCCGGGTCTCACTGTCGAGACAGTTGTGCTGCACAGTTTGGCAGCTTGAGCTGAGGCCCAGTTTGGTTTATGGCGAAGCTATATTTTATTTTGTTTTGATTTGGATTACTGTGTTTTTCATTACTCAAAGACTTTAAATAAAAGAAGTGCTTGCACCAAAAGGCGAATGTGATACTACTACACAGTTGGAACCTCACCCTCGATTAATCTCTACGACTCCCAACGCAGTTTGGTTAAAGACCCGGGCCTGACAGTAGATTAAAATTGATAGCTAACTCTGTGGGTGATCCTCAACCATCAAGAGTCTGGCAGAATGTCTGAATGGCACCGGAATCTGCAGAATGAATCTATATTTAGGGAGAGAAACAGATTTCCAAATGTTTGGCGTGCAGCAAATGCTATGTTTTTCATTAAGTTGTGTTTGTTTGCATACTTTGAGTTTTATGAGTCGTTTGTAAAATTAAGTGTTAAATGTTAAATGAAAAAATTGAATGATCTAATTAATAACTAGACCACCTTTGACTGCCTATGATTTAATTTCTTTTGATAACTTACTTTATAATCATTTTAATTTATAATATTTCCTTTTAAGATTTTCACATTATAAAAAACTATAAAATATGATTAAAATGTAAACTTAATTTTAAATATTTGTTTTATTTAATTTGTGTGTAGCATGAGATACAATAGAAAGTAAAAAAAATAAAAAATAATCTGGCTAAAATCTATTTATGACCATTTTAATTGTTAAATTATATTTAAATTAAACTTTTCAGACTGACACTCAGAGCAAGCAAACAAAAAATCACTCAACTCTTTGGGTGTGTTTGGTTTAGGGAAAATTTGGTGTAAAGGAAAATGTGGAGGAAAATTGATAAAATCCAATGTTTGATTTAGATAGAAAATATGAGGAAAGAAAATAATGTGGAAAATTAGAAGGAAAATTAAGGTAAATTAAAAGGAGTTTTGAAACTTTCCTTCAAAATTTTCATTCTAAATCAAATAAAGAAAAATAATATAGAATTCATGATGAATTTCACTTTCCATCAAATTTTTCTTTCCCTATAATTTTCCTAAATCAAACACAGACTTAATAAAATAAGAGAATACTGCTATGAGGTTCTTACATGCTACAAGGCCAGATCATAAAACTTAAATAGGCATATATTTCAGCGAAAGTTCAACACAATATTACTCCAACTTAAGGAGTATCAACTGGGAATAAAACAAAGTGCTGTAGAAATAACAGCAACCTTATTCCAAGTGAATTAATATATCAAACTATCACAAGGGTCCCAAATTTTAGACATGTAATTGCACTGCTGATGATAGTTTTACCGAGCATCTTTGGAGAGGAGATTGATGTTGGCTCCAGCTGGCCTTGCATTGCACAACTCATCGGCGCCGTCTCCCCTTTCAAAAACACCGGCAGCTCCCATTCCGGTTCCTGAAGTTCATTAGAAAGTCAGACGATGAAAAATTACTTCTCAGATAAGGAAAAATAGCGTAGATACAACATATGAGGAGGCAGATGGATTGCATCTTCGAATCACCTATGCACATTGAAATAACTCCAAAGCGACAATCTTTTCCTCGTCGCTTCATCTCATGCAACAACGTTGCCACACATCTCGCACCTGTACAAATAATGCGGTGCTTATTGCCTCATCCTAGGCAGAAGAGATAAACCTCAAGAGTTCCAAGTACAAGATTAGAGATTTAGTACCAGTAGCGCCCAAAGGATGGCCGAGGGCCATGGCACCTCCGTTAACATTAACCTTTGAGGGATCTAAATCCAACTTCTTGCGACAATAGACAAATTGGGAAGCAAACGCCTAGAAAAATGGGATACAGAAATGTATTGTGGTTGCGTACTCAAAGGGAAAAACTTAAGGAAAATTACAAAGTCAAGTAATTTTCTAAGTTCTACCTCATTTATTTCAAATAGATCAATGTCATCAAGCTGGAGGCCAGCCGCATTGACTGCAGCAGGAATTGCGACGGCCGGACCAACACCCATGATGGCCGGATCGACACCAACAGCAGCAAAAGTCCTACTCATCAGAGGCGCAAGTACATTTATATATTATATTTCATTGGGTGACATATTTATCTATAACAAATTAATTAGAAAATACCTAAATACACCCAGAATAGGAAGTCCTTTTTTAAGAGCAATACTCCTCTTCAAGAGTAAAACTGCACCAGCACCGTCAGTTACCTGGCTAGAATTCCCTGCAAAAAAAAGAAACGGAAGTTTGAGGTGTTGCTTAATCATGACAAGTGAAGAAACAAGACTACAAAATGTTGCAAATTATGGACCTGCAGTGGTGGTTCCGTCCTTCTTGAAAACAGGCTTCAGTTTCGCCAGATCGGCTAAAGAAGCATTAGGCCGGATTCCATCATCCACTGATATTGTAACAGGCTTCTCTTCCCCAGTTTTTGGATCGACAATCTTTTCAAATATATTAATCAATCAGGAACCAAACAGTTTGGGTCATGATGTCAATCGAGAATATTTGTACTGAGAACAAGATAGTAATTTCTACCTTAGTAGCCACTGGGATTATCTCATCTTTGAACTTGCCAGAAACCGTAGCTGCTGCAGCCTTCCTATGAGACTCAACCTGAATAAACAGAAATGTTTTGATCAGAGTTTCAACCAACCATTCTAATAAACTTGGAAAGAATGAAAGAAACTTACAGCAGCCTGATCCTGCTCCTGTCTAGTTACACCAAAACGCTGAGCAACATTTTCAGAAGTAATGCCCATTGGGAGTAGGCAATCCCGTGCTTGTTCGAATATCTTCACCTGGAAAAAAGTATGGTGCATAAACAGTATCAGGTAGTGAAGAGTGATTCACTAAATCTAGGAGCCAAATAAGATTACTTTTGGATTCACTCCTGTATCATATGATATGGAATTCACAGTCATTGATTCCAAGCCGGCCCCAATACCTGATATGAAATGAAAAATACAAAATGAAGTCACATATCATGAAAGGTCAGAAAAGCAAGTGATGAAAAATACCATTGCTGACCTATGTCATAAAAGCCAGACTTAATGGCTGCAGCCACATCTGCCACTGCTTGGAGTCCAGATGAGCATTGCCTGTTCACAGTTCTAAGAGGAACGGTTTCTACCGGAGATCGAAAGTTCGTTAACTTCCAACCCCTTTACTAAACTACAAGAAGATAAGTTCAGAAGATTTGGAAAAAGAGATGGACCTGGGAAACCAGCATAGAAGGCAGCCATCCTGCACTCAGTAGCCCTTTGAGAGCCAGGTGCCAGAACAGTTCCAACAATGATGTCCCCAACTTCAGCTGGGTTTATGTTTGTGTTCTCTATCACCCCCTATATTGATAAGATCATGCAGTCATTTAAATTAACAGAAACAGACACATCACTCAGCCATGGCGGTGAACACCAGATAAAAATTGAAACACCTTGAGAACAGTGGCGAGCAGATCATCGGCAGGGGTATCCTTAAAGCCACCGCGTTTGGCCTTGCAAAGCGGAGTCCGGTATGCACTGTGTGTTAAATGAAAAAAGAGGAGAAGGTGAAGCAAGCGGTCGGGTACGACAGAAATGAGACAAAGAGGGAGATGAACAACTGACGAGACAATAACAACGTCATCCCCAAAGCTGGCGTTCCTCTGGTAGGCAGCGCTATCCCCAGCCGCACAAACCGATGCCTACACATGAATCAATCGAAGTATTTTGATCGAAGATGGACGACCCACGATCGAAAAATTCAATCTAATGAGATGATTAGCATCTCGAAGGAGGAGAGGGAGGGAGAGGGAGGGACATACAGAGAGGGGTGACTCGGCGGAGGAAGAAGAAGGCGCGAGGTGCTGGAGGAGGATCTTCTGTCTGTTGATGGCTTTCTCCATGGCTGATGACGTCGCCTGCTGCGAATATCCGACAGGAAGGTAGCTCGACACAACGACAACGACAACAACTTTTCTCACACTAAAAAGATATTCTTAATCCTCCCTTGGAACTTGGAATGGTGCTTCCTCGTATTTACAAAATCTTTAATGATCACTGGATAATTTATTTCTTTTAATAATTAAATATTACTTACGAAATTACTTCTTGTACACAGTTAGTCAATCCTTCCCTAAAAATTTCAGTCATTATTTTTGACATTTTTTAGGATGTGGATATTTTTTCTTGGTGGGAAATAAAGCGCACGTCTCTTCTTGATAGATATATTCATTCTAATTGTGTGTTGGTTTAATAACTCTTGCCTGCACTCAGACCACATGCTTTTAGAAACGAAATCGTTTTATATTATACTTTACACATATAAATAAAAAATAAATTATAAATAATTTTAAGAAAATTTATAAAAATCAAAGAAAATTAAAAAAATACCAGTTTGATTTATAATTTTAAAATAATAAAAAAATTATAAATTCATATTTTTTTATAATTTATATTCATTAAAATAATTATGTGTAAATTGGATAAATATATATATGTAAGTGATGAATATCAGTATGCAAGTAATGAGTATTCATCACTTGCATACACATATTCATCACACGCATATGTATATTCATCACTAGCATATGTATATTCATCACTTGCATACTCATATTCATCAATTGCATACACATATTCATCACTTGCATACACATATTCATCACACGCATATGTATATTCATCACTTGCATACTCATATTCATCACTTATATATATATATATATATATATATATATATATATATGGGGGCGGATCACGTGAAAACCCTCCCGAATATGTAAACTGTGGACAATTCATATTCGTTGATCTCATTTCATCGAACGGACATGATTTCTATTTAATATTTTGAAAATACTATAAATCTTGTATTACATGGGTTGTTATATTTGTGCCTATATTATCTGCTTTAAATGAGGAACAAAACGATTTTTTATTTCTCTTTCCTCTAAATGATTTTTTCTCTTTCCTAATGCATCAATTTTCTCTCTCTCTTTTACGGTTGTTTTGGTAAAAATCAAATTTTTTTTCTTCTTCTTTTGACTTATTTCATTTTGAAATACGTTAGATTTTTATGGTGCACATTTTAGTGTAAAAATCAGTTTGTGCACCACTATAAGAGAATCATCATTTCAGGAAAGATTTAGATTACGGTGCACATTTAGAGTAGAATCACTATGTGCACCACAATGAGAGAGTTGTGCACCATGAACTTACGAAAAAAAAAGAATTTATATGATCAATTCACATTTATTAAAATGTGCACTATGAAATCAAGAACTACGCCTGCATCAATCTAATTAAAATAAACTACAAACAAAAAACAACTACGCACTAAAAAAATGTGTTGTGCACCAAAATTTATATAGTTGTATCAACCATAAACAAACACATGATATATTCATTGTGCACCAAACAAATGCACCTACATGAACAATCAAATTAAATTTTATTGGTGCACCAAAAATATTGTGCACCAAAAATTATGTTATGCATCAAAATTTCATATAATAGATATAAAATACACATGCAATTACTCCTCAAGATCCAGACTACTCCTTCCATAAACTCCTCCGAATAAGAAGTAACACATATGGTCACTTCTTCGAATAATCCCTTCAAGATCCAGATTACTCCTCCTCTAAACTCCTCTCTCAAACTCTCCATCTCCACTCTGTCGCCGCCCTATCATCCTCCTTCTCCCACATGCGATTCTCACTGACCAAAACCACGTCAATCTCGCTCGGCGGCTCATTATCATCATCAAACAATCTTCTCTAGTCAACGTTGTCCAACTTACTGCAAATCATCCGTCGCTCATTCTCCTCACCGTCCATCCGATGCCGAGGCTGGAACGACCGCCTGTCATCGACACTGGCTGCAACTGATCCAATGACATCTGCGCATTGGTGGAGCAAAGGAGAGAACATGGAGCATATAGGTGTGTTGGCTAAATTCAAAATCAAAATATTGGTATTAAAAGAAAAGTATAAGATAAGATGGAGAATATGTGTGCACAGGATGATGGTTGAGAGCAAGACAATAATTAGATATTAAACTAAAAGATGGAGATCGGGTATGGAAAAACTGCTGAGAAGAAGAGGTGAGAGGTGAGAGGTGAGAGAGATAAAAATATCCGTATGTGCGAATACCTAGGATTTGTGAGATTTGATTACGTAAATTAAGGAGATTTATTAAAATAAAAAATAATTATGCGATAAGATATTTTAGGCATTTAATTTTAACCGTTAGATGATTTAAAATCAAAGAACATGATTTGTTCACAGTTTACATATCCAAATCGGTTTTCATTTGATCCACCCCCCATATATATATATATATATATATTCATCACTTTCATGTGTATATTCATCACTTGCATATTCATATTCATCACTAGCATATGTATATTCATCATTTGCATGTGTATATACATCACTTGCATGTGTATATTCACCACTTTCATACTCATATTCATCACTTGCATGTGTATATTCATCACTTGCATTTGTATATCCATGACTTGCATACTCATATTTATCACTTGCATATTCATATCCGTTGCTAGCATATGTATATTCATCACTTGCACATGTATATTCATCACTTGAATACTCATATTCATCACTTGCATATGATTTAGAATATTTTCTCCTTAGAATATTCATCACTTAAAATTTATAATGACTTCTCACAAATAAAAACCATACAATATAAACACACAAAAATGTGATTTAGAATATTGTCTCCTCTCAATATTTATTCTGGATCTGTTCACACGGTCAACCCCTCTAAAAAATAATTATATTTATATGCTACTTCGGATTATAAAACTTAAAAATGATCGTAATAAACCTTCCAAAATCAAAATAATTCCTCAAAATTAAAAACATACAATACAAATACACAAATAATAATATGTATTTCAAATAAGTGACTCAACTTAACATTTTTTTCTCAATCCATCCCTCGTGATTTGTCAAAAATAAATTTAATTTTTGAAAATTATCCCAATGTCACACGGCCGGCCGTGATTGAGTGATCCACTGACACATAATGAATCAAATTTATTATCATAATTACTCAATATTAATTATCATAATTAGTTTGGCATAGCTGTTAGTCTGATTTTAGTTGCTTCGACAACCAAATGTATTATTAATTAGAGATCATAATATATTACCAGAGGCCGTTTATGATCAATAGATTTTAGTCAATAATGACTAATTAAGAATAATCATATATGGTCGCACACGATCGAGTTGTCGATATTAAGTTAAATAAAAGTGTTATAAGATTCGGCACAGATACGATCCATTCAATTCGCACCTCAGTCTCTGAGAAGGTGCTGAAAGATAATATTTCTCATCATATTCGTTCTCCTTTTATAGCTGAAGAATGATACAAAATAACAAATGTTGTTTTATCGTCTTAATTATTTTATATTGCACGAGTCGTATTGCAGGAAGAAGATGTGTCGCAAGACAAGAGACAGACGAGGCAAGGAATGGAGAAAGAAATAATTACATTGAAAATCAACGTACAAGCCCCATCTTTTATCTTCTTCTATTTGTATCATCTTCAACAAACGAGACAACCATATAAGCTTAATCAAAAGTTTCGGAGACCACAATTAAACTAACACTAGGTAGAACTTATTTGTAGTTCTGCTGAGATTTGGGAGCTGGTTTAATTGTTGTAATTGTGTAACAATAATAAAAATAGAGAAAAGCATAAAAAAAACAGTATATATTATCACCTCTTGCAAATTAAAGGGTGTTATTATCTTCAATTTGCAATTATGAATTTTTCATTTTAACCTTTCATGTGTATAATCATATAATCTATAATTTTACTCGAAACTAACTCTTACAATTTCCAAACATGCCTTCATCCTTAATTACATTTGACCATCAAAATTTTTAATATTAAAAAATTTATTATTAGTAAACATAAAAAAATATTATTGCTTTATTTTGGATGCCTTTAAAGTGACTAAAAATCGTGCAAATTTTTTATTCACAACATGAATTCATAAACTCTTCATCTTATAAGTTGCAAAAGTTATTTTTGGATAAAACTATAAATCATGTAATTATATACAGGGGTCAAAATAAAAAATATCTCAAATTACAAATTGAATGTAGTAATACCCTTTCATTTACAACTGATGATAATACTTCTTTAGATATTTTTCGCATAATGTTATAAACATTAGCTTATTTAATAAAGCTTGGCAATTGGCTAGCTAACCAGCTCGAAGACCTTTTCTCACAGCATTTATTTGGACCAATAATTATATGATATTGAATGGTGGATTTATTGGGGGACATTGGGATATGGGCCAAACTCATGAACCAAATTATTTATAATGGATATTTAGGTGCCCAACTCGTGAACATTTCTCTAAATCTCTTGTAATGGATATTTTGGAGATGAATAATTATTCATTTTATGAAAACAAATATTGTAAATTTAAAAATTTAAAAATTTTTAAACCCTACTTTTTATTTTTATTTTAGGTGTTAACTCATAAAAATAGGTGTCTAGCTCATAAACTTATATATTAATTTCATGAGCATAGCTATTCATGTGTTAAATATATATGCCCAGTTCATGAATATATCTCTTAATCTCATGAACATAAATATTCATATAGTGAACATAATTATTCATTTTATGGACATAACTAATAAATATAAAAAATCTAAAATTTATGAATTTTTTCGCTCTTAATACATTTTATGATTTTTCTGATTATTTTCTATTTCGGATATCAACTTATAAACATAGATGCACAACTCATGAGTCTATCCCTTAATCGAATGATTATACCAATCCATATGATGAATATCTAGGTGTTCAATTTATGAATATATCTCTTAATTACATGAACATAATTGTTCATCTTATGAACATAACTATAAAATTAAAAAGTTGAGAATTTTTATTCTTATTTTTATTTGAATTTTTTTAATTTTTTATATTTTTTTTTTGTGTTAGTTTTACTTTTGTGCCCAAATCAATATTAATTTAATTTTATAATAGAAATCCGAAAAACTATTCTCAATATAAACTTCAGCCCGTAATGCATCAAAATAAATAAATAAAATTGAAAAAGTTTACCTAACGCTATTGTGTGAATCTCAAAGGTCACACACTAGTTCACAACCCACCTAAAAGACAACACCGCCAGTGGTTGAAGGAGCGACAGAGACATGAATTCAGGTGAGTGGGGTAAAAAAATATATTATGGACTTGGATTTGTATTACATATTGATTAAATTTAGGAGAGTCGATATGTATTTTGCAATTATAGAAGTTTAAAATGTATACTTGAGAACAATTATACATATATTAACCTGACATTTTGTAATGAATTAAAATTTTATTGGGTCGATTACACGCCTGAACCACATGTGACTCCGCCACTGAATTGAAGGCCAAAATTGACATGGACACGGGCCACGCAGTGGCGAAACTAAAGTTTTTACTCCATGGGTACAAAAAAATACATAAAGATACCATTGGAAATATAATTGGAACAAACGATCCCTGAGTACATTAGAAGAATTAGAATTGTTCGTCGAGTTTAAATATGTTGAAAATGATGTTGTAAACTTTCATCCTAACATGTAAGAAAATATCTTTTTTTAAAGAATGTGACTAAACTATTTCAATAGTTGATCACTCATACTATTTTTTTGACATACTCTTCACAAAACTCATTGCTGAAAACACATTTTCTGCACTTGTTGTAGCCACTGGGAGAATTAATATTAGCTTTAGAAGCAAATACACTTCTCTGTATGTATTTTGTTTGTTTGTTGCAATGAGCATGCAAGATATAAAAGCAACAAAGATCTCCTACTTACTGAAGACATAATTCCTCAAGTCATTTATATATAACTGAAGTTGAAAATCAAGTTTCATGCGGTCCACCATAGAGAACTCATATTGATAAAATTCAGCAAGTCTAAGAATCTTCTGTGTATCAAAAGCAGCAAATGAGTTGACAGGGTTCAAAGACGTCACACAAGTAAGCAACTTCATATTTACCTCATCAAACTGGTTGTTAAGCTCTTAAAGTTACAAATCAATGACAAGCGGGACTACATTTTAATATTTACAATTTATTTTGGTGTACTATAAATTTAATTGAGTTTAATTAAATAACTGAATCGTATTGGGATGATTTTAGTTGTGTTGAAATAAATTTAGTTGGATGGAGGTACAAAAATTTTAATATGGGGCACAAATTATAAAAAATAATCATTTTTAACATAGACTAAATATCATTTAGGTTGAATTTGGGTAGATAGTTATCCCCACTCTTCACTCAATCCTAGGGCCATTCCATGTAATAGAATTTTTTACCCCTGGTGGAGATGCTGGTGCATTATATTGGAGCTTGGCTATGAGGGAAGAGGAAGAGACAAAAAATGGTGAGCTGCTATACAGACAAGGGGCTCAGATAGACAGGTGGGACCAAGTAAGGAGGAAGAGGAGATCTATCAGATGCGGTCGTCATCCTGCATGGTGAGGAGGTGGTGACTCGAGTGGCCTCACCCAATGAGGTGGCCACACTCCATGCAAACCCATGCGCATCCCCATATGGGCCTCATCCCTCCCACACCCCAAATAAGATCCTTTCATTTACTTTCATGCAAACTGAAGCATCTCACATTGCCTCCTAATTTGCTACATCCTCCATTTCTGCTTACTCGATCCTTCTCTGCTCCCCCACGGGCCACGACTTGGATCAAACTAGTTGTGGCTGCTACTCATTCTTGGTCATATGTTCACTGTTTCTCTCTTTCATCTCTCGATCTACCCAATATAAATGGTCGCTGATTCTTAATAAAAACACACAGATGACGTCCTAACTGATCATTAATCTACCCATCATCTGATCCCCATGACATTTATCAAGAGATTCAACTTCTACCTTAAACAAAAAAAATGTTTATAGAGTTGTTGGTCAAATCTGTTGTTTAATGTGGCATGATTGCGCCTCGTTTTCACGTAGCACAACCTTAGTTTCAGCAAACAACAATTGTATATATCTGCTAGCTAGCCATATTGTGGTACAACAAATTGAATTTGGGTCGGCTGGTGCTGACCCTGTGCCTAGCAACATCAAAACATCTGACACGTGTCCTCGGCGCTCGGACATGTCTCACTAGCCCCCACATGCACACATCGTACATCACCTTCATTTCCCTTATGTACTTATAAATGCCCTTAGCATAGCTTCTTCACTTCAAAAATTATACTACAAACTTCTACTTGCTCACCAGTGCTAGCCAGCTCGCGTCTGAGCAATGCATGCTAGTAAGTCGCACCACCATGTCTCTCCCACTCCAACGCCCCGGACCACCTCAAAATCAAGATCAAAGCATCTCCCCTGTAAAATCACATGCAGCAAAGCCATCATCATCAACACTCCAGCAACTTCTGGTCAGGGTATTACGCTGCTGCCATCATCCGTCAGTCACGGCCTCAACCGCATCCCGCAAAAAATCGAACCGATATTGGTCAAGCCGTCTCGAAAACCTACCCCAACCGATCCGGCCATAACCCGAACTGCCAAGCCAGGAAAAGAAAATCAGTTGAACCCACTTCAAAGACTAGCCGTGTCAGCCCTGGACATGCTCGAGTCGACAGTAATTGCAGGAATGGAGAAGCGACATAGATTAGCCAAGACGGTCGACCCGTCGGTTCAAATTTCAGGTAATTTCGCTCCGGTTCAAGAATGTCCTGTTAAACACGGTCTACAAGTTTTGGGACAGGTTCCCAAAAGTCTCATTGGCGGAGTCTACGCGCGCAACGGAGCTAATCCCATGTTCCCTCCAACCGCGGGGCACCACCTGTTTGATGGGGATGGAATGATACACGCCGTGAAGCTGGACTCGACAGATCAGGCCAGCTACAGCTGTCGGTTCACTCGGACCAGTCGGCTGGTTCAAGAAATTAAATTGGGCAAACCGGTTTTCCCCAAGGCCGTAGGTGAGTTGCACGGTCATTCGGGACTCGCGCGTCTCGCGCTGTTTTTCGCGCGCGGGTTAGCTGGTTCGGTGGACGGGTCGAACGGGTCGGGTGTGGCTAATGCGGGTCTAGTCTACTTCAACGGCCGGCTTCTGGCGATGTCGGAGGATGACTTGCCGTACCACGTCAGGATAACAGAGGAAGGCGACCTTGAGACAGTTGGGCGGTATGATTTTGAGGGGCAGCTCGAGTGCTCGATGATCGCGCATCCGAAGCTCGACCCGATCACCGGCGAGCTCCATGGGCTGAGCTACGATGCACTGAAGAAGCCGTATCTCAAGTACTTCAAGTTCGGCATGTGTGGCGATAAGTCACCTGACGTCCCTGTTTCTCTACAGAGACCCACCATGATCCATGATTTCGCCATCACCCAAAAGTATGTCGTATTACCTGATCACCAAGTCGTGTTCAAGTTATCTGAAATGATCCGGGGCGGGTCGCCCGTCGTGTATGACCAGAAGAAAGTTTCAAGGTTTGGGGTTTTGCCCAAGGAGGATCCGGAGGGGAAGGGTGTCCGATGGGTGGAGGTTCCTGATTGCTTCTGTTTCCATTTATGGAACTCGTGGGAGGAGACGACGGAGGATGGAGATCTCATTGTAGTTGTGATCGGGTCCTGTATGAATCCGCCTGATTCGATCTTCAACGAGCATGAGGCTGATCTAAGGAGCGACCTGTCGGAGATGAGGCTGAATTTGAGGACAGGCGAGTCGACCCGAAAAGTCATTGTATCAGGCATGAACTTGGAAGCAGGGCAGGTCAACAAGAAGCTGTTGGGTCGGAAGACCCGGTTTGCTTACTTGGCTATAGCTGAGCCGTGGCCCAAGTGCTCAGGGATGGCCAAGGTGGATTTGGAGACCGGCGAGGTGATAAAGTTCGAGTACGGTGAGGGGAGATTTGGAGGCGAGCCCAATCTGGTGGCGGGGAATATGAGCGGCTTGAGTGGTCACCAAGAGGATGAAGATGGGTTTTTGTTAAGTTTTGTAAGGGATGAAGTGAATGAGACTTCAGAGTTGGTGATTGTCAGTGCTTACAGTATGAAGCAAATGGCGGCTGTGAAGTTGCCCAGTCGGGTACCTTATGGTTTTCATGGAACATTTGTAAGCTCACAAGACTTAAAAGCGCAAGCTTTCTGTTAATAAATTAAACAGTGTGTATGTATATGCAGATTTCAACTATAATGGTCATGTGCGAATCACCAAAAGATGTCGAATTCGGTGGTGTGTACGCATATATAAAGCATGACCACAACTCTCCACCGAGAGCTCTTGATTTTGGACATTGACAAAACTTTGAAGACGACTCCAGTATTTAGTGGAGCGCAGAAGACTTACAAGTGAACATTTGTTTGTAGTCTGTTGGATTTTGTATCGAGCTTCTTTGACATGGCTCGTAGTCTATGTGCAATATCTGTGAATGTTGGTCTTGCCGATGGGTCAGCAAACCAGCATTCCTCCATCAGTGCTTTCCATTCCGGGTCACAGCGTAGAGGAATGACTGGTCTGAGAGTGTTACTCACTATCCCACCTGCAATAAATCAAAATGAAATTTGAAGTAATAAGATCAATACCGCTTGGGCTTGTCAGATGAGTTTATATTTGATTTACCTATGATGGCACCACAATGCATGCCGGCATATGGCTCCTCTCCTGTCAAGAGTTCCCATAATGCAATACCAAATGAGAATACATCCACCTGTTAGTAGATCACATTCAAGTATGCAGTTATGCATTAGAGATTGGAGAGTGGTAAGAAATCAAATCCCCCTCAAATGGAAACATATCTAAAACTAACCTTCTCAGAGACCTTATTGCTGCTACCATTAAGTAGCTCAGGGGCCATCCATGGAAGAGTTCCTCGAACACCTCCAGTGACAAGGGTGTTCCGTTTAATCCTGGACAGACCAAAATCTCCAACCTGAAAATATTAACCATCTTCGACTATTACTGTTTACCTGCCAACTATGTCTAAAAACTTAAATACCAGTAGTCTAAAATAAAGAGCATAAATCAAACCTTGCAAATGGGTCGCTGTGGGTCCCTTAAATTGACAAGCAAATTGTCGCATTTCAAGTCAAAATGAACTATATTTTTCAGGTGCAAATATTCCATGCCGCATGCTGCATCAGTTGCAATCAAAAGCTTCCTCCGGCGATCGAGTGCTCTACATTTAATTGTCAAAAATTATTTTCCAATGTCCAATGAAAGCATCGAATTCCTTAGATACTTGCAAGATGATCTAATTTTACAAACCTATCCCTTCTTGCCAATGCATGCTTCAGTGAACCATTGATCATGTATTCAGTGACAGTTGCCAATGTACCTCCTGGTCCATCAGGAACCACCCCGTAAAATGCTAGCACATTTGGATGGTGAAGCTTGGATAGTATTTGAGCTTCTCTCCAGAAGTCTTTTGTCTGTTTAAAGAGAGAGGCCCCATCAAGTTAATTTTTTTCACAAAAATAATTTAACAGCTCATAGACATCAATATGAACCTGAGATGAACTTCTAAAGACATGTTTTGTCACTACATCTGATTACCCAAGCATATCCTGTATAGTATTTGGTAAAAGCTTTAATATTAGAAACTCACCAGACGCTCCTGCTCGGACGGCTTCCCAGCAAAGCAGCTCTTTTTTATTCTTTTGATAGCAACATCTGTTCCTCTCCACTTCCCATGGTATACTGTTCCAAATGTGCCAGACCCTAACTCTAGTAGCTCTTCTAAATCATTATGCTTTATAATCTACATCAGATATCTACCCATTAAAGTTGGAAGTCTGAAATGAGGATTCCAATTGTGTAGGTAAAAGAAAACAAAATTACTGAAAAGTGCCTATAACAAAAACTAAGTGAAACACCGCCTATAGTGGGTATTCACAATTTAGTTCCAGTAGACGACCATTAAAAACTTTGTGACACGGGCACTCGAAATGGTAGGTTTCACATGCACCCTCAATGGTTAGCCGCATTTGAGGTGCATTAAGAATTTTTAATGAAAAGCCAATCAAAGGATATTATATTTGTATACAAATGAAATAAAGTCGAGATACACATAACATAAATTGATAAGCATAGAGCCTGTGCACACATACAAGAGGGACATGAAGTTATTACCTGCAAGCCATAAGTCCCAGCTTCGATTTCCGCTATGGTTGCATCAGAAAAGGATTCGTTCTTTTCTTCTTCTTTTGTATCCTAAGGAGAAAAATCAGTTATGTTGCTTCTTTTATACTGAAATGTTGAGATAACTAGATCAGCAGCCATACTAAAATGAATTGCTACCTCATATTTAGATTCAGATGCACTATTTCTAAACGGTTCTCTGGAGGATCCACTTCCAGCACTTGACTTATCTTGGACAAATCGAACTGTGCTTAAGGACTCTGGTTCATCATGCAGCACAGAGCCAGTTCCATCTTTAGTGGGAGTGACAGAGACTGTACTGTCATTATGACAGGCGTTGGAGGACTGAGGTTTTAAAGTCTTAGCATCATCAGCGTGCGATCCCAAGTTTGCGTCAGCATTTAGACTGTCCAATTTTGCTACAAAATTATTACTGCTTAACAAGGGAAAATATTCTTTTGTGCAGTACTCATCTTCACTTGAAGCTGCACTGATAGCTGGATCTTGAGATAAGTAGCCATTATTTGGTGAGCCTGAAGTGAGAGTTACAAATCTTTCTTCATTATCCCTTGTAACAGTATAGGCATTTTTTTCATCACTCATCTCATGATGTTGACAAGATTCTTCTGACATACTAGATAATGCAAGTGTAGGAGACTTTTCAGTTTCAAACTCTCGTAAATAAGTCGGAAAATGCTGTTTCTCCATGTAGTTACTTGATGCTTCATCGTGATGGAGCAATCCTGGGTGGGTAATCTGACCATCGGACCCATGTCTGACATTCAACTCAGACGACAGAGCCTGACTACCTTCTAAATGAGAATGCACCTCCCTCTCTGTTAACACTGGCATCTGAAAGTGTGACGTATAAGGTATAAAGTCTTTGTGAGGACTAAAATCATGAAACTGCACCTCCTGAAGTCTACGTAACTCTTGATTTTCCATAGAGTGGATGTTTTGATAAGGAGAATCAGCCATCTTCTGTGGAATGTGATTCTTATGACGGTAGAAACCAGTTGTGTCCATAAAATAAGAATTTCCGTATGCATGTTGGTTGAAGATGCGTGGACTAGCATTTTCTAATGCATCAGCAAATGAATGCTCCTCATGTAAGTACATGTGGGATTTTTGAGAATCTCTATGTTCCAGTGCAGCTGGAGATAAAGGAGGAGAATGGAAGATGGATTTGGTTGGAGTCTGTGGAGAAATTGATAGATGAGGAATGTGAGGTGCCTCTTGGTGAAGACCAAAACTATATTCTGGATAATTACCTAAATGACTCGCCACAGTCTGCTCGCATGAGCTCTTTCGAGGGCTTCGATCTAGAACACCATTTACTGCAACAACATAGTGACAATCATTATTCAGCTGAGTATGCTTCGACTCAAAAGAATGGGAACTTTCAGCATCCCCCAAGGGTACGAGAAAAATTCGTAATCTGCGAGAACCGTCAGCTTGTGCCAATTCAAGATGTTCCTCTATCATGTGATGTAGGTCTTCATCAGATGAGACAGATATTAGTGAATCCAGGTCTTCTCCTGGGAGCTGATACTTAATAGTATGGGGCTGGTTGAAAATTTCATTGGTTTTCTTTACAAGACCAGCAAAACTGTAGATTTTTCTAATGGAAATTATCCTTGTTTCTCCACCCACATATCTGAGCTTTCTGTCGGCCGGCCTTGGCAAAATTCTTCCACCAAAGCTGCAAAGAAGTTTCATTTTCGGCATGTACGAACACTTTGTTTCTTCTGTTCCGTAAGTATAATGTGACCCGGGTGAACCCATCACATGAAACGGCGGAGTTGTTTGTCGAGGATACTGATATTCATCTGGTACTTTACCATACAAGGTCTTATTGGCATTAGGATCCCACTGATGGTTTATGTTATCTATAAACCCAAAGTTTTCCCTATACCTGTCATACCCAAAATTTCCATCCAGGCCCTCGTGCATGGATCTCTGCGGGGGCACCTGCTCCATATATCTCATTACAGGAATTTGAGATGGAGTGGAGTGATCTCTCATGAATTCCATAGAAAACTCTTCACCTGTCTGTGAGCAAGCATCTAGTTCATCATCGTCTGACAAATAACCACTCCTGGGTGTACTGTATTCTACATCGCTGCCTAGAGGTAAGCCGATGTTTCCACTATGTTCCCTTCTCATTGTTTCCAGAAAGCTTTGAAAAGACTCGGGAACATGAAGCACGGTATCCAAGTCTATCTTTCAGCCTCAAAATCTTCTTCTTTTCATCTTAACTTTTCATTCCCCCATCCCTAAAAATTCAGTCCGCATCAAATTGAGCAAAAGCGACAATGATTGTACCCAAACTGAAAGCAAAACGTTCAAAAAAATCAAGAAACACAACTGGACCAGGTAGCCAGTTCCTAGCCTCAACAAAGGCTAAATCATCAATCAATTTGGGAATTCAACCCAACCCATTCAGACAAAACAAATTGAATCATCAAGTCGCTACTTTACACGCAGGACACAGAGAATCAATAATTTGATTAGCAGATGGATGCGTATACCTAGATGCTTCATCCAAATTTCGAGCATGGAGGTAGAAGGAGAGATGATGTGAGCCGGTCCGGAGGAGGCCAAAAGAGAAACTGAATCACCGGATTAAGTTTCATCGGAGAGAGATAAAAACGGAGCGCACGGTCCATAGAGGCTGGGGTAGAAACAAATGGATCGCTATTTTTGGCACCTTGGAAGTTTTCGTGGCATTCAAAATGGAGAAGAAGAAGAAGATGATGATACGATCAAAACGAGGCCAAATCAATAAGGGGCCGGATTTGAATGTGAATCAGCTTTGAGGGTTATTTTACAAAGTTTTAAACTAATTGGTCATAAAAAATAATTTGGAGGAAATTGGACTCATATATTATTGAAGTCTGAGTTTGTTAAAAATCATTCTTCATTCTTATAATTATTATCATCGAGCTACGTTCAGTCACGCTTGGGTGTTTCGGAAGTAGGTACTCTCATTTGCGATGTTATTTTGATTTTGATGAAATACGGTGTCATTTTTTTCATTTTCTGCCTCAACTGATGAATATAGAAGTACAACTGATGCATATTCATCATTTGTGCTTATATATTCACTAGTTGTTCTTTTCTGCAAATATTGATGCACAAATCATCTGATGAATATAACAGGTCATCTGATCAATATAGCAAGTCAACTGATGAATATAGAAACACAACCGGTGAATATTCATTAGTTCTGCTTCTATATTCATCATTAGTGGTTCGGTTACGATTTTGAATTTTAAAAAATCTAAGACTAACGATTTGGTCGGTTTTTGATATTTTTCAATCCGAACCAATCCAAACCGAACAATTTCACTATATTTTAGATCATATTTAAATTTAATTTAATATATAATATAAATTATTACATCTATATTATTATTTATATGAAAAATCTCCAATTTAATAATTAAATTAGTAAATAAAATTTATAAAGAAAATAAATCGAACCGAATCGAACCACACAGTTTGTTCGGTTTGATTTTTTGAATAAACTTCTGTTTGGTCTCAAATTCTTCAAACCGACCGCTAACAGAACCGAATTACACCTCTAATTGTTAATATCTTATGGAATACATCTAACAGCAAGAATAGTGTAACATTTCTGGCATGTACTAACTGTCCATACAAATTTAGGTGAGGTGTTGAGTTATTTGCAACCATGCACGTAAATCATAGCCGGGCTCCTCATTTAGCTCCTGGTAGTCTATACCCTTCTTAATTCTGGGTCACAGGTACACTATGGTTTAAGTTACATAAACTTATCGAACCGCTTCTTATAGGCTTCAGTTCCTAATTGGCTTAAAGAAGAAAGCAGACTACCATCAGGAAGAAACCCAATTTTTGAAGCATGAACTTGGTGCTCAATCTATTGGGAAACATGATCAGGCTGAGAGTTAAAGTGTGGACTCTTCGTGATCAGCTGAAGAAGAAGAAGAGGTATTTCTTCATCTCTATTTATCTTCAGCTGTATCGCATATGACTTCATTTGGGACTTCTGTTGATTTTGTTTCCTTGTTGTATTTAAATATTTTACTAATTGTAAAGTATTGGAAACGTGACATGCAAATAATGAATATTAAAAATCAAAATTACAACTTCTCAAATTGGTTGTTGCATGACTTAGTTGTACCCATCTGAGGCTGAGATTTAATCTTCTTAGATCTAATTTTGGATGAGTAGGAGGCTCATGTGTCTTTAGTCTTAAACCCTTTTTGTAATGAATGGTTTAAATATGTGGATCATGAATTCATGATGGAGATTTTTAATGGATTGTGGGTATACAGATATGATGGACACAATTAATAATGAAATGATATTTCATTTAGAATGGTGTATATATATATTTTAAAACAATAAATCACATTTTAGAAATTTCTAATTGATTCAGCCGTTCAAATTGATTCGACTAATTCCAATCTAATTGAAAATCTATGTATATTTTTTTATACTATATGATTACTTTCGTAACTTTTGCAAGTAATGATTTTGATCCACTGATATAAAATGCAAAGATTAGCATGGGCACACTACGTACGAATCTTGGCTAAGTCATTTTACATTACTGGGAAAAGAAACAAGAGGCAAAATATGGATAAAGATTTTAGCAAAAATAAGTTAGAAAAGTGGATGCACAACAAAAGAAAAATTATCGCAGATAGATCATGCTTGGATGATTAAAAAGAAAGCAGTCTTCATAAGTGCAAATTAGCATAAAAGCAGTAGTTAGAATGATGTCACTTTAATGTAATGTTGTTTGCTAATATTTGAGTATTCTGTCAATACAAAAATCAGAAGATTATATTGTAGATTACTATTCTTATTGATTTTTTACGGATGGTTCTTCATCTCACGGTTGTTTCTAGCATCTTTATGATCACTCATGGAGGCCTGGTTCATTTCATACTCGATGATTCCAAATGCGTTGATAGTTAAATCTTCTATATCTTCATCTCTTCTTATTGGAAATCCATTATTTGGTCAAATTTTATATATCTCTTCTTGTTTCAAATTCATCAACTGTCGAATCTTTTAGCTTTTTGTCCCCAGCCGCTCTTTGAAGTTTATAATTGACGCTCTCATTGGGGTAATCACCCACATCACCATTTAAATCCTCATCCTGTAAATCCAAGGTTCCTTCACACAATTTGACATGACTGAAGACTAATTTTGGAAGGTTTATTCTTAGAACATTAAAATGATGATAAAAATAAACACAAACCTTGAACATTATAGCTGTGATGAAGTTTGCATTCTTTCATTTGTTAGTAAAAACTTTCAACTTCTTCCACCGTTGAAATGGAGGGATCATTCTCTAAACCCACTGAATGTTTTCAATAGATGTGCAATGCCATGCGGAATCTTTTTTTTCCTTGACTAACTATCACATGATTATCCTCAACTGAGTGAATTATGTCTATCCTGATTTGTGACAACTCATTATCTATCTGTAAATTGTATGTAAAATCAATGAAAAATACTAAATATCATGTCACATAAATTACTTTTACTAATTAACATATTGATTTGAATCTTTATCTAGCATTCACACTATTGCATCGAAATCAAGCAAACCAGAATCTGATCCCATAGTTCAACCATCAAAAGTTCAGGTCTCCATCTCGATTTGGCAAGCGTCGACACCGGTGACATTCTGACTTTTTAATTTTTATAATTAGGAAAGAAACAGTCGGCTAGTAAATGCATAACGAATAATCAGAAATTCGGAGTTTCAGAAAAACCGTCAAACATTAAATTTTTGGTAAAATTAAACCGGTTCATAAAAACTTTGATTCAGCCGATTTAATACAAATTTGGTCTTTCATGCGGTTTTCAGCCGTATCGACAATAAATCGGATCGGATATTTGTTCGGTTCTCAATTAAACCGGTTTAAACAATTGAATTAGATTTATGGTTCAATCGTTTGAACATTGAACCGATACTATTTTCCGGTCTGATTTGATGTGTCGTACTAAATTGCATTCTAAACCTGATCAAACCGGATGAACCATACTGAACCGGTAGAAATATATTAAACCGGTTCGACTTTCAATATTTCTAATTATTACCCTAATTGATTAGTTAATACTTCTAACAAGATATATTAAACGAGAAAAATGCCGGCATATTTCATCAAAATAAAAACGACGTCGTAAACGAGAGCACCTACTTTCAGAACATTCAATAGTGATTGCGTACATCCAAGTTGGTTTACAACAATCCAAATCTTGTGGTTTTACCTAATTTTTTACATTAAAATTTGTAATATAAAATTTAAATATAATTATTAATTAGTTTAATCTTTAACGAACACATGATTGTTGATGATTAACTGCAAAAATTAAAATTGTATAATTTTAATTTGATAATTTGATAGTATATTGAACCAACAACCATAAATTACTCCGTCTTTAACCTGAACTCGGGTTAATTTGTCATTATATCACAATTAGGTATGTTATCTGTAACATTTCAAACTTAGAGGCAGCTGTTGGTTATTTTTTCCAATCTGACAAATGAAATTCAAAAACTCATGCTTCAGTTGCAGGCCATCTTCTCCATCTAGTTCGACCAGAACCGAGCTCGCGCATCTTCGCCCCCGATTGTCGGCTTCAATTCCAGGTAAGGTGATGCATCTTCTTCCTTATGCAGTACCCGATTGCGCAAAGTTGAAACCTCTCCTGTGACATATGAGATTTATAAGATTTCGTTCAAGTCACTAGGGTTTAGATTCTGGACCTGGAAATGAGATGGGTCACTGATCGAACTGGATTCAATAAATATTTTAATTTAGTTTGTTATTGAGAAACTCACATTTAGATAGGCATCGTTTGTAAGTAAGATTGAAATGGTTGTGAATTTGTGATTTTTAAGGTTTGTTTATTTGGGAAAAAGGAACATGGGGTTAATTTTGCTACGAGTCATAATGTTCTAGTCTGTTAGGGTTTTAGAGTTTCCAAATTTTAAGGGTTCTTAGCGGTTTATAGGATTTTATAGGGTTTTCAGGCACTTGGGTTAGGGTTTTCAGATTTTATAGTTTAATTTGGTAGGAGTTAAAGGTTTCAGGATATATAGGACTATGTCCTTAACATCCCAAAAACTTGAACGAAAAAAAATTAGCAAATTGATGCGGTTAAAATTATTAACCGAAGTCGGTTAATCGAGAAATTTAACTGCGGTTAATCAAAATCGGTTAATAGAAAAATTCAGTTCGGTTAAGCTGACAATACGGCTCGGTTGATGTTTAAATATATGTAAGTATCCCATTAATCGATTAATCGAATATAAATAAAATAAAAATAAAGATAAATGAAACAACGCTGTGTCGTTTTCCCTCATTCTCTTCTCTTCCGTCTTCACTCTTCACTTAGCCCTAATCGATCCGCGCAGACGGGAGATCCACTCCAGGCTACAGCGATCAAATCGGCTGAAGAAGCAGACGGCGGTCAGTGTGGAAGGGCAGCAACGCGACTCAGCGCGGTGAAGCGGCCACGCGACTCAGCGTGGTGAAGCGATCTGCTGTCGATACTGAATGAAGAGATCTGCGTTCAACCCCGTCTCGGACGATTCGTGAATCCGACAACGTCGTTGGTCGGCGATCTGCTGTCGCGGATGCAGATAAGCTGAATATTCTAGGCGAGGGGTCGTTCTGTTTCGATTTGCAGGTAAAGATTCAGTCTTTTGCTGCACCTTGTGGAGTTTTATGATGATTGCTCAGATCAGTTTTTGTCGCGTAAGGTGAGTTTTAGCTGACCCGTTCTTCAACAGTGAGGTTCAATTTGATGATGATTCTGTGACAAAGGATGATGATTCCAACAAAAATTCGTTAATTTGGTTAAATTAATCAAAATTAACCGTATTCTCGGTTAATTGATCGGTTAACCGAAATTTCGGTTCGGTTAATGATTAAGAAATTTTCTAGTCGGTTAATCGGTTCGATTAACCGAATAATAAATTCCTTCAGTAGCCAGTAATGCTACCGTGAGCTTTTTTTAACACACTACCGAGCTCGTCCGAATGGGTGAGCTACCAGGATCCGCTCTAGCTTCAGGTTGAGATCGTGCAGGCAGGCACTGCTAGCGAGAGCGAGCGTACGGCATTCACTCTGTTGCTTCATCTGAGAAATGACCTTTGACGAGTTTGGTCGTTTTGCTTGTTGGTTTTGTTGGTCAAGATTTTTTAAACGAGAAACAGGCGCTAAATACCGACGTTGACATCAATGTGGCGCCGTTTGGCTATTTATCCTCATCTGCATTGTTACTTTGTTTACCGAGCCGGGCCTTGTCTAACATATCAAACTTACAGGCGTTAGAGCCGGCCCAACTAATTATAGTATGACAAGTATTGGTACCCGTCGTTCCGACGGATTTGGTTCGGTTCTGTTCGAGAAAAATTAAAAATTGAATCAAATTATTAGAACGAAAATTTGAAACTGTAACTGAAATTTAAAACCGAACCAAACCGATCAATTACAAATCGAACCAAACCAACCTGTTTCAAACCAAACCGAGCCAACTGGGATCGAACCGAACCGATCCAATCGAACCGATCGAACCGAACCGAACCGACCAACCCGACCCGCCCCGAACGGCCCGACCCGACCCGACCCGGATGGAGCGACGCTCCCATCCTATTCTGTTATTATAGTAGATGACGTTTATAACCCTAATAAGTAATCTAATTTTCAATGTCATGCCATCAGAGATAATCTTCAAATCTCTAGGCCCTGGCTGTAGCGCCAAACTCCCTCTGTAACTTGATACCCACTCCGCTGCTAAACCATCAAAGTCAAGTCTACTACTTTTTGCTTCCGAAAGGTCCGCTCCATCCCGCGCTTCAGTTTTCTTTATCAGGGGTTTTGTTTGGCTGACTGGCAACTTGATGATTTTTTAATGATGTTGTGTTGCTGATGCTGTCACCATTTGGGATTTAGCAGTGGATCATATATGTATATGCTGTGAAATTTAGCTGTTATATGAGCCACACCCTGTTACTAATTTATGCTGTTTTGCGGGGTAAGATTGTGGAGTAGCTTTCAGGAATGAATCTTGTAAGTTTCCTTAAATCCTAAAGACTTATTCATTTTACCAAGATGCATTGCATTTCCATATAAATGATTCCTGAAGTAAACTTTGATTTCTTTTTTACGTAGACTTGTTTGAGCAAAGGAAGAGGCTTTTATACTCCGTCATGTCACTTGATGGATTTCTGTGATTTCCGAATACTGGTTAACTGCCCAATGGACCTGTCTGGTCTATCTATATTTTCACCCAATTTACAGCGCACAGTCGTTGAGAGTGATGATGACCATTTGGAAAGGGCGGAAAGTGTGGAAGGTGTTTCGAGGAAGAGGCAAAAGTCCGAGAAGCCGGTGGGTGCGAGTGACCTAATTCATGCCGTCCCATGGTACAAATTTGTTGGAAATTTGACATTGTGGAACATTTCATCCATCGATGTTGTATTGATCTCGAGCCCAATGGCTATGCTAGGACTGCCTTTTCTCACCCAAATGGACGGTTTCTGCGCCAAGGTATATCTTTCTTTCATTCCCGATAAAGCTATACGATACAATTTGAAAAATTTTATTCACACTTTTGCTGCGGCAATTTGGCTTTCAAAACTAGTTTTCGAGGTTTTTTTAGTAATCTTTTTGTACTTAGCTGGTAAAATGAATAGTTATGTCCTCCATGTAAGTTCTCCGATGGCTGAGCTAGCTTGCACGAATCAGGATTGATTGAATGATTCAGTTTAATTCACTTAACGAATTTACGATGTAAACATTGTAGATAACTTATGCAACGCAACGAAGTCATATGATTTAATGTTCCGCAGGTGTATGCTACTGAAGTGACTGTAGAACTCGGAGAAATCTTGATGAAGGATATCGTATCAATGCATACGGAATTCAAGCAGATTTATGGACCAGATGAGTCTGAGTTCCCAGACTGGATGAGATGGGAAAATCTGGAGAAACTTCCATCAAAGTTGGAAGAAATCGCTGCTGGTGAACTTGGGGTGGAGCTCAACGCATGGATGCCACTATACAGGTAAATGCATCTTTTATCCCCGGCGAGTTCTTTCATCAGCCATTTTTGTAATCATTCTAGACTAAGCCTGTTAAGATCGAATATATTTTACTAGTGCAGCGCACGTGAAGGATTGTGTCAAGATGATTCAGTCGCTAAAATATGCTGAAGAAACCTGCTACAACGGCGCGATAAATATCACAGCGTTCAGCTCCGGTACCGAAGTGGGTGCTTGTAACTGGAGATTGAACGGTCAAGGAACAAATCTTGTTTATCTTTCTGCCTCCGTCTTAGCATCTACCCACGCCACGGAATTTAACTTTCAAGCTCTTCGAAAGTGTGACTTACTTCTGTGTTCGGATTTATCATCTTCAAGCTTGGATAATGATGCTGCTCGAGATTCGAGCGTCGGTTCTTCTGTTTCTAGGTACGTCGAAGTTTGCAAATTCTGAATTGTTGCTCAGCGATACATAATGCGTACTTTTTTCTAGGAAAGGGTTCATTTTGTCAGTCGATAAAAAACTCAACTTTTTTGCTTTGATGTGTTTCCTCAGTAGAAAGGATAATGAGAACCAGGAGGCATCTGCTCAGCCGTTGATATCAGCAGATGAGAGTCGAGAAGAGATGGAGAAATTGTCATTCATATGCTCCGTCGTCATCGAGTCTGTCAGATCAGGCGGTTCCGTTCTCATCCCTATTGGTCGAGTAGGACTCATTCTTCTTCTTTTCGAACAAATATCAGCTTGCTTAGAATCATCGGACGTCAAGGTATCCAAACATTTTCCAAAATGTCGTCACGTATTATTGCACGACATTTTTGTTTTCATTTGCTGCGGGTTTTAATTTATCAGTTTGACCTGCAGGTTCCGATGTACTTCATCTCTTCAGTAGCGGAAGAACTCTTGGCGTTTACTAACATAATTCCGGAATGGCTGTGCGTCAGGAGAAGGTCTGAGCTCGTATAACTTTCAACAAAGTTTAAAGTATAGTCTCTTCAGTTTAATTGTAATTTCATTTTCCGACTTAATGCAGCTCTTCAGTTGTGAGCCGCTGTTCGGACACACTGACCTGATAAAAGCGAAAAAGCTTCTTTTGTTTCCGACGATTCATTCTCTTGATTTATTGTAAGTCATATACCCGCCCTCGAGTACTACGTGGTCGAGTTCATTGGAAAACATCTGATTGATGACTCTTTCATACGCAGGAAAATGTGGGAGGAACCGTGCGTAGTTTTCGCTCCTCACTGGAGTCTTCGATTCGGTCCTGCCGTCCATCTTCTCCAGCGATGGCGCGCAGATCCGAACTCCTTACTCATTACGGAGGTGACTTTATTTTGTTTCGCTTTAATTGTTCTCATCCTTTCTCGGTATGTGAAATGCTTCGCTATTTCCAGGAGGGACCTGACGCTGACCTATCTCTGTTACCTTTCATGCCGATGGCGATGAAGGTTCTTCAATGCTCGTTCCTATCCGATCTTACGTGAGTTATTTAAATGATTACGTGATCGTTTCAGTTCGTATAGATTCGTTATTTTTCATCGCTGTGTTATAAGAAGCCTGGATTCTTCGCAGGCTGTCGAAAATTCAACCGTTGCTGAAAGCAGTGCGGCCGAAGTCTGTTCTGGTAATACGGTTCGTCATGGATTTACTTCTATGCTTTCACTCTGCGGCTGTTGGTATTTGGATTGATTGTGACCCTTTTACATCATTGTATCGCCACAGTTGCCGGAGGAGTTGCGGCATCTGATTCCAGCAGCGCCATACGTGGTCACTCACTATGCGGAAAATGAGACAGTAACGATGCCTGTCCCGAAAAACAATGCAGTCATGGAGATCACGGCCGAGGTAGCATCTCAGCTCCAGTGGAAAAAGACCAACCAAGCTGGCACGGGCATCGCTCCACTGATCGGAGATCTCTCCATACAGCAAGGCAAGCACCGGCTCCTCCCCCTTAAGGACGACCCTCCGCCGCAGCCGATGTTTTTCTGGGGCTCACCCGATCCCCAACCTCTCCGGTCCAACACTACCAAAATTCACTGAATTACCGGTTATTAAATTATCAGTTAAAATAGGTACCGGTTAAATTTACGATTTATTTATCTGTTAAAATATTTATCGGTTAACTTAACAGTGAAAATATCGGGCGAAACAAATTTTATTTTAAAAATCGGATGGCCAACCAGTTGCCGCCAGAAAATCGGTTGGTTAAACCCAATGGGCAAAATATGGATAAAGATTTTAGCAAAAATAAGCTAGTGAAATTTGGATGAAATTCGTCACCAAATTGTGATGGTCCTTTTGTGAGTACCTTAAGTTAAACACTCCAACACCAAAACATCGACATTTTGAGAATTTTTTGTGTAGACTCTCTCATCCATCATTGTCGATGAAATCTCAACCTTCCAACTTTAATTGATGTTTGATTGACTTCAGTTTACACTGAGTCGAAGCATGCTTTAAAAGGGTAATTATTCATCAAGAATTTTCTCTAGACTTAATTTTCTTTCTAGTTTCTTCTTGTTCGATCAGTTATCTTATTTATCAACAAGAGTTGACTCAATTGGTAAGAAATGTGGACATCCATCTATAAGGTTTTGAGTTCGATTTTTATTGAGAGCACATACAACAGATTTTAATAGAGAAGCGTGAAAGCTGGTCCGTAAAATGAATTGTCAGTCAAAATATACCGCTGAAAAGAATGTGCGTCTCACTCATATAATAAATAATATAAAAAAATCAATCACCTTATTCATCCACCATTTATATAATTTTCTACTACTTAATTTCTTCAAATAAAGTAAGAAATTTCAATGCTTTCAAATGAATATTTTAATTCATTGAATGTCAAGTTTATTAGTTTGATTATTCAATTTTCAATCCATTTAATTGAATACTCTGTTTATTCAAAGTGAACAAGTTTAAACAGAGAGATTTCTTATCAGTTTTGTGTCTGAATTCAAAAATCCAAGAGTACTGATAATTCATGAAAGTACGTTGAAAATGTATAGTCATCAAAATGAAGTTATCCAACACTGAAAATGAATACACAATTCATTAAAATAAAATTTATTCATTCAAAGGAAAGTCTAGGTTCATTCAAAATGCCATGTTAAAAAACTTAAGAGATTGATCGAAATTGTGTTTGAATTTGACAAACTGAAGATGATGATTTAGAAAAATATGCTTGAAAAGCGCTGTCATTATAATGAAAAACAAAAAAAGTACTTAATCTTAAAAAATCAATATCATTTCCACGCAATAGAATTTTCAGTTTATTCTAGTAAAAATCGAATTAATTCAAAATGATTATGTTCAAAATTTTGTGATTCAACAATTTTAAAATTTGACCCCATTCACATCAGCATAAATCCACTCGTGCCTCCAAAATAAAGTTTTTTGATATAATTTTTTTTATAGTTATTAAAATCGGATCAGAGATCAAATTGATGAAATATTCGATTCTAATTCATTGGTTCCACTGATTAATTTGATCGATTTGACTGACGATTCAATAAGATTTGTTTTTTTATCATATATTATTAATTTAAGTGAAAACTTATAAACAAAAGAGCACACGCAGCCAAGCTGGTGCCAACTACGTTGGACATGGAAGGCGAACAATTTGGACTTCATTATTTTTTATGCATAAAAATATTTCATGAAAATTGGATCATTTTTCTATTTGTGCATAAAAATTGGATTTTTTTTAAAACTGCCCTTTCTGTAATTTTTTATTATCATTTCTACCATACTTTTTGTTTAATTATCATTTACCCCACTTAAATAAAACCGCAGTTATAAATCACGGTTTTTCTCAATAAAACTGCAATTTCAAACCGGAGATTTTATAAAAAAACAAAATCATGGTTTGAAATTGTGATTTTTTTAAAAAGAACCGCGGTTTGCAACTACATTTTTCTTATCTTCTAAACCGATGATTTTGTAAAAAACAAAACCATGGTTTGAAATTGCGATTTTTTATAAAAAAATTGCGGTCTACAATTACGATGTCTTCAAATAGGGTAGAATACATAAAAAAGTAGCGTAGTAAAGATAAAGAAAGTTGCAGAAAGGGCCGTTTGAAAAAAAATCTAAAAATTGGGACTTTCATTTTTAATATTTTCTCATTCTAAAGGAATTTTCAATGAAACTTTTTGAAAATTTTTGTGTTAGAATACAAACTTTACCCACCATGTTTGTATTGATATTAGAGTTGGTTCATGACTTTCAAACACAAAACAGTCTCATGTAGACGACGCGGTTCGTGAATATATCAGTTATCATGTATCAGAGTTGGAAGCGTGATAATTAATTTTTTTAAAAATATTCAAAATAATCAACTATCATGATTCAGAGTTGAAAGAATAATAATTGATTATCTTGAATATTTTATATAGATCAATTATCACGCTTTCAACTTTGATATTAGTAATTGACATTTATCATGAGGCAATAAATAATAAAAATTTAAAAAGTTAGCCCTAAAAAATCGTTTGGAAAATCTTTTGAAAAATCATATTTGAATAACAAAGTATATACACAGGTTACATATGGGGTCTCTCATATAGAGTTATGGAATGTCTATATCATGTGATGTGAGTAAGAAGTTTGTAAAAATAAAATTTGTGATAATAATAATAGTGTGATATGAGGGAAAAACTTATGGAGAAAATTTATAACTTTTTTTAAAATTCTATTTAATGGGGTGCCATAAGTATTGTATCCAAGTCCTCAACATTTTCCTTTTGAATTCCGAACTTTCAAAGTATCAACTGCCAAAAATGGCTTAGTTTGATTTTTGAGAAAATATGAGGGAAATTAAAATGAGTTCTTAATAAATTTTGTTTCATTTTCTCATGTTTAATCAAGGGTGGAAATGTACAAAAAATAATAATATCAAACTACTCCTTAATATAAATAATTTCTCTTTATAAATTTTCATCAATTTTTTTTCTCCCCTACTTTTTCTAAATCAAACAAAAAATTTATATTATGTTCTCTCAATTTCCTTGCTCTCTCATTTTTTGTAATCCGAACAAAGCGTTAGTTTCTTTACATATTTGACACTCAAAAGGGTTTTTATTATTTTGTCCGACAACATAATATTATTTTATTTTTAAATTGTCAAGTTATGTTACAATTAATAATATAAACATAAATTAAAATCCATGCACCACAGCGGTAGCTCCGCCCAAAGCATCGAGATTGAGAAATCATTACCATGCCACCTGACAACACCAGTTATGGGAATCATTACCCAGCTACTCCTCTCATATACTGTTTCTAATATCTATAATGAAAAACCTTTTGTATTAATTCGAGACACTATTAATTTGCCTTCATGAAGTAGGAATAAAATTCAAAAGAAGTTCTGAACTAACATCACTTATCTAATTACGATAAGAATTATCACGATTTTTGAAAATGGTGCGATGAAAAAAAAATTAGACTGATTTTCTAAAATAAAATTTACCATTATATTCCTAAACTGATATTATTATAAGACTTAGGTTTGTGTGCGAAAGTTACATCGTTTGGTTATCAAAATAAATTATCCCATTTTGCGCAATAAAGAAAATGAAGTTTTTTTTTATAACCAACCGAAGTAAATTTCACACGCAAATCTAAATCTTATAGTAATATTAGTTTTGTAGTGTAATGATGAATTTTATTTTAGAAAATCAGTCCAATTTTTTTTTCAACGCATTTTTTTAGAAATTGTGGTAATTCTGACCGCAATTGGGTAAGTAGTGGTAGTTCAGAATCCCTTTTGGACTTTTCCCCTATAATGTATATATAATTAGAGGAAAAAAAGATAATAAAGATATTCAATAAAGTTTAAAAAAATACTAAAAGAGAAATCTATCTATGTGAAACCCAAAAGCACAAGAAAAATCAAAACACAACTAAAGTTGAAAATATCATATTTTAGTAAATCTCTCTCAAAAAAAAAGTAGGTATAAAAATGAATTTTATATATTTTCATTTTTTTCTTCATTTCAGAACACAAAGATACATTATAAACCACAACCATCGTCATCACATAATTAAGTGACTAGAAACGTCAATGAATACCACCCAAATTAGCAGATCATCAATCATTTTCTTATCGTTTCTGATCACTTTAGGTTTCATGCCATTATGCAATGCAAGAATTGACGTCCCTCACAGGACTAATGTAAAAGTTACAAACGTGCTGGGTAGGGGCACAGACCTGGCAATCTATTGCCGAGACAAGAAGCATGACTTGGGAAAACAAGTGGTGAAGTTTGGAGAAAGTTGGGAGTTCAGATTCAAACCGGACTTCTGGGGAACCACCTTGTACCACTGCACGCTTCAGTGGGACTATGAGTTCAAGTATTTCAATATTTATGTGGAAGTGAGGGACGTTCCTCGATGTCACAGGGAGTGCTGGTGGCACATCAGGAAAGACATAGCTTGCTTGATGAACTGGGACACCTGGCAGTATGATCAGTGTCAAGATTATGTTAACGGACCTTAATCATGAATCATCTGTTTCCTTCGAATGTGAAAATAAAAATAGAAAAATTAAAAAAAAATCATAAAAATAAAATATATTAATTCAGTTGGGGTGAGTTGAAACTAGAAAGAAGGAGGGACACTGCCTCAAGAATTCATCAGCTATGCAATTAGGGATAGGGCCAAAGTTCGCTCACCACACTACCTTTAACTTATCACGTTCAAATATAACTTGTTCATACCTCAACTCTTCCATCCAATTGCAAGCACCTTACAAAGCGTGTGCCTCAAAAATTTATGACCTTTCTGATGACGTTTAGTCACCACAGTTTAATCCATAATTGACATAGCTCTCTTTCTTACATGAAATGATGACTTGATGAGTTTGTTCAGCACTCATGTATTGCTTAGAAGAGGAATGGATTTGTGAATAATGCATCGTCATATGCTTGAAGGTCTCATGCCTAAAGGAGCTGATATCAAAGGCTAATATCTTACTTTAAATATTCTACAAGCCAATAGGTATATATTTGTCAATATTATCCATGCTTGTTTTGCAAATAAGGTTATGTTTTGACCTTCAAAATTCTTGAATCTCAATCCATCTTCTTTCCCTCCTAAAATCAGGGAATCCAATAATCCGCTAAAAATAAGGAGGAGATTAACTGGGCTCCATCACAAACTTTAACGTCCTCTATCATGCCTTGGTAGTCTCTTGAATAAATCAAAGTAGTGAGATATGCGACACATAACTAGAACAGGTAAGGAGAGATTGCATCTTCTTGGAGAAGGTCGCGGTTTGGCTTAAAAGGGGAAGATGATTTGCCATTAAGAGCAATTGATTAAGAAACTGATTTCACACATTACATCTCCTCTCCTACTCACTCAGCTGCAAAACCTATTTTGCTTAATATATCTTCTAGGAAATCTCATTCAACACAATCGATCATACACCTTGATCATATCTAGTTTAGAAAAATATAGCTTGCTACCTTGGCCCCCCTGTCTGAATGAAGTGTGTGATTTTCTTCACCACTAGGATGTTATTAGAAACGAGTAAAGGCACCCGTCGTCCCGACGGTTCGGTTTAAAAATCGAATCAAATTATTAGTCATCCCTTTTTAAAATATAAAACTGTAAACCAAACGATTAAAGGCACCCGTCGTCCCGATGGTTCGATTCGAGAAAAATTAAAAATCAAACCAAATTATTAGTCATTCCTTTTTAAAATATGAAACTGTAAACCGAACGATTTTTTAAAATTTGAAACCGAACTGAACCGAACCGCAGGGAGCGTCGTACGGACATCCTATTCTATTATATATATAGATTAATATGCTAGGAATGAAGGCGCTCGGATTTTGTGAGATTAAGTCAGGGAGTATAACTTATTAAGATGCTTTGTAATTTCTTTGTTAATTCTTCATCACCACATTGTACAAGCAAATCGAGCAAATCTCTTCTATGGAAAAATGTTTGTCCTGAAAAAGTCTCAACAGGTCTTATCCTAATTTTCTTCTATTCCGCTCTATATAACCATAAAAGCCCGCGAGTCCTCATGGGGAAGGTAATCTCATCACCATAAAAATGTGATTTTTTGAGAATTGGACCACCTTGACTTCTGCTTCTCACTTCCATAACATTTGAAGACCGTCCCCTAGTCCAATTCTATCCACGACCAATCCACAATCAAAAATCTAAGACCATTCTCAATGATTCAGCCTTTTTTAAGCAAGCTTTGTCTCACATAGAAACTTAATTTAGAGCCATTGAGATTGACAGATCTCACTGAGAGCTCGAACTGACTGAGAAAATGTCATTGCGAGCTCTGCTGGAAGTTGACCGAAATATATCTGAAGAAGTTTACCACGGCAACTGTTCCAAACGGACAGTTGTGGCCTAAAATGTTGCCGATAGTTTATCAAAAACCTGTTTTCAATGTTTTTTCGGCCATTTTTCCGACTAAAAATATGACCAGCAAATGACCTTATTTTGGTAGTGTACTTCTTCCTTGATTTCTATTTTTTCACTCAAACAGATTTAAGTTACAATCAAATTTATAATTGCAAACATGATAAATAATTTAAATGCATTATTTGTTATCACGATTTAGACAATGAAACTATATAATATGTTTACAAAAAATGACATAAAACGACACAATTTAAATTTGTACACCCAATAATCACACTTAAAACACACAAATGTGATAATATAAGAAGCGTGGTTTACCTTATTAATTTTTGTCAAATCAAACAATAATTATCACGTTTTGCAATACCAACGTGATATTTGAAAAGATTGATTATTGGATCCCGAACATGATTAGTTTGTAGTATTATAATTAAATTATAATATTTTTTAATATTTACTTTTTAATTTGTTTAGGGTCTGATGAACAGAAGATATCGATCAATTATGAGTATCATGGGCCAAGTACACGTTTGATAATCGACATAAGATAATTAGTATTATTAGTGAATATATATTTATACTGAGATTATTTATTCTATGAGATCATCATGATTATTTCAACGTTTTGATCTCACAACATTCATATTGTTGCACTAGTTATGTCTAGTTTATGTTCAATTCTTTTTACAACCTACCCTTTCTCACTCTTTTTCTTCATTTTTGATTCTACCTAATTTGAAAAAATCGCAGTTGTGAACCGCGATTTTTTTTATAAAAAAACTGTGGTTTCAAACCGGTGGTTTTATAATCATGGTTACAAAAAATAGCATTTATGAACCGCGATTTTTCTTAAGAACCGCAGTTTCAAATCGCGGTTATAAAATCACCTGTTTGAACAATGATTTTTTTATAGAAAAACCTTTGATTCAAAATTGTTCACAACGGTTGGTCGATAATCATCCACAACTTGTTCACAACGTAAGTGTTCACAACGGATCCCTCCCCTATATATATATATATAAAACTTTTTCACTCTAAAATAATACATTAATAAAAAAAATTCACAAAAAGTAAAATTTGGGGACTATTGCACTTTCTTTGTCGATAAATAAAAACGGACATTTTTTACCTGACATTCATGTTGACGTACAATCAAATTTTGCTTCATTTTGATTTCCATTATTTTTTGTGCATAAAAATACTTCATAAAAATTGGACTATTTTTCGATTTGTGCATAAAAAATGGACTTTGGTTATAACTTTTTTTTCTTCTAAGAGCATTTTCAATTAATGAAGCTTCTTGAATATGAATAGATTTGTGTGTCAAAGTACAAATCTTATTTATCATGTTTATTATGTTTGTGTTGACATACAAGTCGGTTCATGACTTTCTGACATAGAATCAATTCATACAGACGAAGCATGATCACAAGTATGACTCGCAAAATCGGAGAAAACACATGAGAGAAATAAAATGAGTTCTTAATATTGATTTCATTTTGTCATGTTTAGTCAAGGTGAAAAAATCTAAAAAATATATCAAAACACTATTTAATCCAAATTATTTATCTTATAAATTTTCGTTTGTTTTTTCTCTCTCCCCTACTTTTGTTGAATCGAGCAAACATTTCTATTATGTTCTTTCATTTTTCCTTGCTCTCTCATTTTTATTGACCCAAACAACGCTTTAGTTTCTTTAAATATTTGACTCAAGGTCTTATATTATTTAATCTGACTACATAATATTATTTTATTTTAAATTTTTTATATTATGTTATGTATTTTAAATTTTAAAATTAAAATATAAACAGAAAAATTCATGTGTCAGGTGGTTGGAACTCAAAACCTCGTGAATGAAGAATCATTACCTTACCATTGGGAAACCACTAGTTTTGTAAAAACTTAATAGAGTAGTTGGTTAACGGGTTTTTTTTGTCAAATGTGGTGATTAATATTTTTATTGATATGATAATAGAATGATTAATATGTGATATTTTAAGTAAGTTATTGATATTAAAGACATCTTAAAAATTATTGAGTAACAAATAAAAATGAACAAATAAATTCAAATAAATGAGACAAGTAGAAGAGGACGGAAGAAGTACTCTCTAAAAAAACCTTTTTGTCTTCTGGAGACCCAATTGATTTGCCTTTATGAATAAATATTGTATAGATAATTAAAGGAAAAAAAAAGGATAACAAAGTTATTTTCAATAAACTTTAAAAGGTAAAAGAGACACATTTATCACGTGAAACCCAAAAGCACAAGAAAAATCAAAACACAACTAAATTTGACAATATCATATTTTATTAAATCTCTAAAAAAGGTAGGTATAGAAATGAATTGTATTCATTTTCATTTTTTATTCATTTCAAAGCTCAACAGCTACTCCCTCTGTCCTCTTTTACATGTCACTTAACCGAATTTTTTTGTCCACTTTTACTTGTCACTTAACAATTTTCAATGCGTATTTAATATCAACAACTACCTTAAAATGTCAAACATTAATCACTTCTTTATCATAATCAATACAAAAATCATTCATAACCAGTAATAATCTACCAAATTTACTTTTTGCACGAATTTTTATAAAAAAACACCAACCACCTACTCATTAAATTTGTTCAACCGCTAGCATTAATTCCACCTTAATCTACTCAAATTAACCTTAAACGACATGTATTAGAGGACGGAGGGAGTACATTATAAACCAGAAACATCTATCATCACACAATTCAATGACTAGAAACATCAATGAATACCACCCAAATTAGCAGATCATCAATTATTTTTTTATCCTTTCTGATCACTTTAAGTTTCGTGCCATTGTTCGATGCAGGAATTGACATCCCTCGCAGGACTAATGTAAAAGTTACAAACGTGCTGGGTAGGGGCACGGATCTGACAATCTATTGTCGAGACAAGAAAAATGATCTGGGCAAACAAGTGGTTAAGTTTGAAGAGAGTTGGGAATTCAGATTCAAGCCTAACTTCTGGGGAACCACCTTGTTCCATTGCACACTTCAGTGGGACTATGAGTTCAAGTATTTCAATATTTATGTGGAAATGAGGGACCTTGAGCGATGTCACAGGGAGTGTTGGTGGCACATCAGGAAAGACAAACCTTGCTTGATGGACTGGGACACCTGGCAATACAATCAGTGTGAAGTCTATGTTGATGGACCTTGATCATGAATTATCTATTTTCATCAAATGTGAACAACAATATAATTTGAAGCCTCTTGCTGTCAAATTTAATGATATGATCAAATAATATGATTTTAAACCTCGTTGCTGTTAAATTTAATGATATTGTGTATTTTAATCCAATGAACATTCTTGGATTCACTACTTACTAGTGGAGTGTCAATTTCCTAAATCTATTCAACAAGAATCAGATTCAGATCCATTTCATTCGGAGTGTATCTAGACACAAACTCAAAATTCTCATATTCATTTATTTAGATTCAAATTTAATACTCCTTACTAAACCCATTTGACTCAAATCCCTTCTTCTTGTATTCAATCATAAAAAGTTGAATTGTTAAAATTTGAAAATATTTTTATTAAAATAACTTTTTAAAATACAATTTTTTAAAAACTAATGCTTTTTCTAAAAAATATTTTTTTCCATTTCATTTTTTTATTTTAATTCAACTTTTAAAAAAAAAATTAGATCCAAATATAAACTCAAACTGATTTATTATAAAAGAAGCGCAAATTTTTGGGTACTCCGGGAGCAGGTGTTCTCGTTCGCGACGTCGTTTTGATCTTGATAAAAACGATGTTGTTTTACATGTTTCACATTAAACACACCTCTTATAAAAAATGACGTCCTCTTTATATATTCATCAGTTGATCTTTCTATATTCATCAGATGATTTGTTTATCAGATGAACATCTATATTCATCAGATGATTTTATATATTCATTAGATGAGTTGAATATTCATCAGTTGTTCTGCTATATTCATTAGATGAGTTGAATATGTGCATCAGTTGGCTGTTATATTCATTAGTTGACTTGCTATAGTTATCAAATCATTTGTTTCAGATGATCAGCTATATTCATCAGATGACTTGTTTCAGATGAGCAGCGATATTCATTAGTTGTGCTTATATATTTATCATTTGTGCTGCTATATTCATCACGTGATTTGTTTATCAGAAGAGCGTCTATATTCATTAGATAATTTTATATATTTATCAGATGAGTTGAATACTCATAAGTTGTGCTGCTATATTCATCAATTGACCTGGTATATTCATCAGATGATTTGTTTCGAATGCGCATCTATACTCGTCAGATGATTTTATATATTCATCAGTTCTGCTGCTAAATTTATCAATTAAAAACTTATTTTGACACAAAATTTGCAAGGTAATTTATTTCTTCATCACTTTTTTATCTTTTATTTTGAAGAAAGTTAAAATTAGTCTACTACTTTTTTATTCTTTATAGAATTATCTTATTTTGATATATTTTTATTTTTCAAAATATATTTTTAGATGTATAAATATTATAAAACAAAAACTATAGAGCCGCCCACTTCTACGAATTCGACTATTAGTGAACCTCAAGTTGACTTGGGAGTCTTACCCTGCTGATCTTAGATTGAGAAGACAAATATCTGAGTACCATCCAAATATTAGAGAAGGTTAGAATAACATACATATTGAAAGGTCCTTATCAACTAGTTAAGCATAAATTTTCACAGAGGGATATTGGAGGAGCTAAGAGAAAGTTTAATAAAGATTGATTTAGAGAGTATAAAGATTGATTAGACTATAGTATAGAAAAAGATGCAGTGTTTTGTCTTTGTTGCTACCTTTTCAAACCAGATATTGGAAAATAAGGAAGCTGTGAGTCTTTTGTTGGAAAAGAGTTTACCAGTTGGGACAAGCAAACTCGACTAGATATGTATGTTGGAGGGCCTGCTAGTGTGCACAATCTAGCTTTGCAAAAGTGCAAAAACTTTATGAAGAGAGAATAGCATATTGATGTTGTTATGCATAAGAGATCTGATAAAGCCATATATGTGATTATCGTACACACTTGCTTGCATCTATTGATTGTGTAAGATTTCTTCTATCTCAAAGCTTGTCATTTCGTGGTCATGATGAATCAGAGAGTTCAAGCAATGAAGGAAATTTTCCTGAACTATTAAAGTTTCTTGCGGATCATAACGAGTCAATTGGCAATGGTGTTTTACAAAATGCTTCAGGAAATCTCAAATTAATAACACCTAATATTCAGAAGGATATTTCAAATGCTGCTGCACAAAAGGTTATTTCTACCATTATTAAGGATATTGATGGGGACTATTTTGCAGTTAATTGATGAGTCTCGTGATGTTTAAATGAAAGAACAGATTACTATTGCAATATGCTATATAGTTTATAGAGTGAGTAGTTGGTACAATGCATGTCTCAAATTCTACAGCTTTGTCACTTAAGGGAACATTATTCACAAAATACAGTTTAACCATGTCAATGGTGCATGGACAAGGTTATGACGGATCAAGTAATATGCGCGGTGAATTCAATGGTTTAAAGACATTGATCATGAAGGAGAGTAGTTCAACTTTTTATGTTTATTACTTTGCTCATCAGCTTGAATTAACTCTTGTGGCAGTTGCAAAAAATTATGATGAAGCAGTAGCTTCACTTTTTTATTTGATTGGAATTTTAACTGGTGTTCTTGGAGCTTCTTGTAAATGTTAAGATATGCTACTAGACGAGCTTGCAAAAATTATTAGGAAAGCCATGGAGGATAGCGTGTTACTTGCAGGAAGGGGTTTGAATCAGAAAATCAATCTTAAGAAAGTTGCATATACTCGCTGGCAATCACATCATGGAATGCTTCTAAATTTGATGGTCCTCTGTCATTCTATGATCAATTTTTTGGATGCAATATGTGAAAGTGAAGCTAGCTCTGAACATGTAGTTCAAGCGAAAGATTATTAAAAAAATTATAAACTTTTGACTTTTATTCGGAGTGATTTTGATGAAGAATGTGCTTGGTGTGACAACTGAATTATCACAAGCATTGTAAAAGAAAAATCAAGATATTATTAACGGAATGGATTTGGTCAAGATTTTAAAAAGAGAAATTATAGATCATGAGAAATAACGAGTGGGACTCAGTATTAGAAGAATGCTCTTTTTGTAAGCAACATGATATTTCATCAATTTACATGGGTATAGATTCGTGCAGCGTGGTAGGTCAAGAAGGAGGCTCATGATATCATAAATTTGCATCATTATCGTGTTGAATGGTATTATTTGGTAATTGATATGCACATATTGGAGCTTAACAACCGTTTTGATGAGACAAACACACAGCTACTCCAATGTGTGAGTTATTTGAGCATAAATGATATATTTGCTCATTTTGACAAAGATAAGGTCTTACAATTTGCTGAATTTTATTCTTCTGAGTTTTCTAAAGTTAAACTCAAAGATCTTGACAGACAGTTAGACACTACATTATCGATATGTGTTGCGACGGTGGTGAATTCTTGGTGTTGAATGGAATAAATGAACTTGCCCAGATGCTTGTTAAGACAAAAAGGGACATCGTGTATAAGTGGGTGTATTTACTAGTGAAATTTTTACTGATCTTACCCGTAGCAACGACAACCATTGAAATGACATTCTCCGCGATGAGTATTATAAAAAAATCAGTTGCGCAATAGCATTGGAGATCAATGGATGAATGATTGTTTACTTACGTTCATAGAAAATGATATTTTTAAAAGTATTTCTAACAAGACTATTTATGATTGATTTCAAAATATGAAAACTCATCATGTACCTATATGAATGATTATATTGCTAATAATAAATTTTTATTTTGACCCCACTAGTTTACTATTCT
The DNA here is from genome assembly GCA_002312845.1 of Kalanchoe fedtschenkoi. Classification (NCBI taxonomy): domain Eukaryota; kingdom Viridiplantae; phylum Streptophyta; class Magnoliopsida; order Saxifragales; family Crassulaceae; genus Kalanchoe; species Kalanchoe fedtschenkoi. The sequence continues at coordinate 803,655 of NQLW01000081.1, forward strand.
GGATCTGCCACGGGTGGAGTTGTCATTTTGTATTTTCTTATGGTTTTTGATAATTTTCGTACGGAATATAATTGCCAAAAGATATATGAAAATAATAAAATCCAGTATGCTTGAATTTGTCTTTTCAGCACTTGACATGTGTCACCACGACCGGCCACATGATCTGAATTGTGCTGAAGAGGTAGCTTGGGGTGTGATGTCGTCTTTTTACTTCTAACACGTCCTGAGTCGTGCTGCATCACAATTTGGCTCGTGTTGTTGTGATTTCTCTATAACCACGACTGTGGTCGTGCTCAAGCATGACTCGGTTTGTTCAGGATCGCACACAACTTCTAAAAATTATGTTTTGACTAGGGGTGTAACGATTTGGTTTGGTTCGGTCTTTAATAAAAAATGAAACCAAACTATTGGTGGTTGGTTTGAAGAATTTGAGACTGAACTGAACCGCTTGTTTTAAAAGACTAAACCGAATCAAATCGTGCGGTTTGGTTCAGTTCGATTTATTTTTTTCATAAAATTTATTGACTAATTTAATTATTAAATAGGAAATTTCCATATAAATAATGATATAGATGTACTAATTTATATTATTTATTCAATTAAATTTAAATATATCTAAAATATAGTGAAACCGTTTGGTTTGGATCGGTTTGGTTTGAAAAATATCAAAAATTGAACCGAACCATTAGTCATCGGTTTTTAAAATTCAAAACCGTAACCGAATCACTAACACTCCAAACCGTCAATTCGGTTCGATTTGATTCGATTCATCGATTTGTCGATTTTTATTTACAATAATCCTAGTTTTGGCCACTAAAATTTGTCATTTTGATAAATTGAGCCATGAAGTTGACTTTGTATATAATTTTGATCCAAATTATATATATTTTTTTAGTCGTTTTTCTCTTCCAAAGTCACTTTTCTTCCTATTTGACTACATATGACAAGAACAACTATATATTACTCAAAATAACTGAAAAACGACTCCAATATTCTAAATATAGATATTTAAATTAATAGGATAAGTTACTGCCTTATCAGGGCTGAGGAGCGTTTAGGGTTGTGGAGATGAGATTACTGATATGTGGGAATTAGGATTTTAGGATGAGCGGATGGTAGGGGAGGTAGTCAGAGCAACTGCATTGGGCGGCATATATGCTTCACATACTAGGTGGTGAAGCAGGCTGTGGAGGAAGAGAGTGTGAAAAGGGGGAGAAGAATAAAAAATGAAAGTGCTCAATTTTGAATTTCATTTTTCTGATCAGGTTTCGACTATCTTTCGACCAAATATGTTTCATAACTGGCCAAAACATCCCCAAAATCTAACTGCAAACTTCAGAAAAGGTTGCGGCCAACTTTCAGGGAGTTTTCATATACTTATTAACTAGTTCATTTAATTGTGTGTCATACACATCTCGACCGATCGACGAATGTCCCAAAATTGGCCACGAATTTTCCGTAAAGTTTTCCGGGGCCTTCCGACCGGCTATTATACAAATTTGAAATTCAACCTAAAACTAATTTTGACCCAAAGATTGTCAGAAATTCACCTCAGATTTTCATGCATGTCATGTTGTGGAAGCATCATTCTGGCCGCAGAACGTGTGGTTTTTTTTGTGATGATCGGCAGGTTGGATGCCATGAAAAACAATCTTTTTGAGTATGTAATGACTGGTGTATGTAATATCAGAATGTTTTTTTCCCGTAAAGTACAGGTATATGAATTTTTAGATCCCTTTAGTGGCCGGAAAGCAATAGTTAAAAACAATTGATTTGAACACATGAGCTAAAAAAAGTTATAAATGAAAATGCTAGGTTGTGTTTTGATTGATATGAGTAAACTCTTGTTGGTTGAAGTGAACTAAAGTAAAGAGGGTAAAAGGCCATATCTTTTTTTTTTAAATCGAAAGAACCGTACTCTTTTGGGGCCGGACGAAATTCCGAGAGGATCCCACCGACTCTCCTGATGAGCTCCCGGATGCTGCAGGATCGAGAAGAAATGAATGCCCAGTTTCGAACTTAAGACCTCTTAATTTGAGAGTCTCAGTGTCAGACATCCACTTCAACTCGACTAGCCCTTGGGGCTAAAAGACCATATCCTTAACCAGAAAGTTGTGAATAATGTTTTATAATTTGTTGATATTGTTATTTTTTAGTTAAAATGAATTTAGTCTTACTTATATTGAACGCTAGTGAAGGTTAGAATTCAATACAATCCATTATGAGTTCCAATTAATAATCATATAAAGGTACTTGCAATAATAATGAAGATATGCAAAAGGTTATTGAAGATGAGAATTTTTTAGTGTACCAAAAGAAGGACTATGTCTGTAGGGAGTGATTTTTTATGTGCATGTAAACTGACATATAATGATTTTCTATTAATTTAAATATTTTTTAATTTTTTTAATACGATACGGGACGATTTACTATTAATAATCCAGATATACAATACATCCAAAAATCACTCAAACACAAAATAGACACACAGGACAGGGCCGCCACCTTGGGCACCACGTCCCCTCGTTAACCCTGCCTCTATATCAAACCAGCTGCATGGTGCATTGACCTCTTGCACCAGAAAGTGTCAACGAACTCTCGTGATGAACTTGCTATGAACACTTACAGCCAAAAACTTACACGTATATTGCTAGTGCTATGAACTTTGCTCTGCTGGCATGCGCTATCATTACCCACCTCGTTGACCTGCTGGTGAGCCGCATTCAGCTCAGCCTCTCCTCGGCAAGGCTAGCTCGGTACCAGAGTTAGTTAATGCTATCTTTGCTCCACAGTCCACACCTTCTTTCATCTCGTTCTGGTTTTGAGATGTATGAGCTGAGTTTTGCTATTTAGTTATGGCATAAAAGCAAGCTATTATTAACCATATCATGTGTGTAATGAAGACATGCAGCTAGAAGCATTTTTGCAGTGCACAAGGTGGCCACTGGAATCGCATGCAGCTAGCTAGCTAAGAAGAGTAAGACTGATGCAGATAGCACGAGTAGAACACAAGTCGTGTCTCTCCCTTCCTTTAATTCACCCAACAACTAAACCTGACAGCGAATTGATCACGCCATCCCTGAAAACCCTTACTGTCTCAGTTTCCAAGAGTCATACGAGTCCAAACCCAAAGACACTTATTTCACCTCAACCATCACCCACCCCATCTGAACCCTATAAAACGAGCTTTTCATGGCTCACAATAAGCACAAAACTGATCAACCGGGGAGAAGAGAAGGGAGAGAGAGAGAGAGAGTTACTTTTGAGTTGAGAGCGCGAGAGACAACAAAGATACAATAATGGCGGCAAGTTGGCATGTTATGTTGGCTGTTGTCATGGTCTTAGTCTCCCATGCAACAGCACGTAAGCTACTCACCTCTGAAACACATACAACAACCAGCACCAACGACGTCAAAGCAATCGCTCCAGTAGCAGGCGGCCAACAAATCGAAACCCTAAATGCAGCCGCTCCAGCAGCAGGAGCTGCTGCTCTTGCGACCGGCGATCAGAAAAACTTCATCTACGGCGGGATGGGCGGCGCTGCTGGCGTGGGTGGGTATGCTGTGGTGCCCATTCTAGGTGGGCTAGGAGGGTATGGGGTTCTAGGAGGATACCACGGAATAGCTGGCGGAGTTGGTGGCGTGGGTGGACTAGGTGGCGGTGCTATCGGTGGTGGGATTGTCAAAGGTGGCGCTATTGGAGGTGGCATCATTCCTCCCCACTTCCCATGATTATAATCACATTTTGCCGCCACCATGAGTAACGGCTAAGACATTCCGACCTTGTTAGGATGAGTTATCAGCTTTGTCGTTCTTTTTTCATTAGTTTAAGTCATGTTCTTCTGTGTCGTACGTCCTTTTATTTGTCTACTCTAGGGTTTGGTTTTCTGTGACGATGTTCCTTTTTTTGGCTCGTAGTGGTGCATGTTGGTCTCTTTTCATGTTTCAGTTGCCTTCACTATAAGACCGATGGCTCTATGTGATTTTGTTTCTAGTGAATGGATTGAATGCTCTCACAAATCGCCATGAGTTTTTCGTTTATCCTGAAAGATTTATCCAAACATGTGTATTGTCGTTTATCTTTTAATCCATTTTCACTTTTCGGGCCAGTGCATGCTGATATTACATGCATGCATGCCACCTGGAATTAAGGAGGATCTATTGATAGCTTCTTATTTATGGTATAATAATGGCGAGGAGCTATTGAGACTTTATCTGTGAAACACGGAGGCACTACTCGCACATGGTTCAGAAAATCATGACTTCTTCTCAGAAGGTTACAAGAGCTAGACAGATACTCCTCTTTAGCTCGAGAGCAAGTTATAGTGTTTTTCTTTTTGTGGTGTGTGTTAAAGTGTTGGGTATTGCTCCTTTTATAATGAGAAAAACGGATGGAGTCAATTACCTTCAAGGAGATGAGTACTTCCTCAATGAATCCTCTTCTTTAAGGTTTCCGCAACTCGGTACTCAGTCCGAGTATGCGAAGGAATAATTTAGAATCAGTCCATGTAAAGGTACTCAAAATCTGTACCCGAACCGAGTATTTTTGTACTTGAACCGGGTTCAATAAATGACACTACTCGGACCGAGTAAGAATCCTTCTTCACATTCACTCGGCCCAAGTGTAAGGAACATAACTTCATCTCTTCGGCTAGTCCGGTGTCTACTTGGTCGAGTAAAATTCTACTCAACTGAGTAAACACTGACTTGATCAATTTCTTCATTTCTTGCTCTGTTTTCGATCAAAACGCTTTCTTTTCCATTATTTTACTATTTTGAGAGTTTTTCTCTAAGTAAACAATCAAACCACAAATGCATAAGTAAAATAGTTTGAACACGTCTAAAATCACTAATAAATAAAACCTTAATTTGGTCGTATTTTTATCCGATCACACTACAATTGTTTTTTTTTACTGAATTGTAAATATTTGTCATTATTAATAAATAGTTGCGCCAATTAAGATGCCATCTACTTGATCAATTAATCTCTATATTACCAATTAATCTCCAAACTTTTTGTTCACCCCCTATCAACCTCTATAACACTGATTGTATAGACATTAGACACTATGAATAAGACAATATTCAAAATCATTTCAGTTGAATTAAATCGATTCTCAAATCTCAATTGAAAATCACAAGCTTACTTCCAAATCCTAACGGGCTGGCCCAGTCTACTGTATTTGTTAAGGAGTTCGGCCCGATAAGGTGACCAGGCCCATGAAGTTGTTCGGCCCACTGATAACATCCTATTCACGGCTCGATGCGATTGGAGGCGGGAATGTGCCAAGGACAGAAACGGAAGAGAGGGAAGAAGAAGGCATGGAGCGAAAATGCAGCAGCGCCGGCGAGCTTCTGGAGGCTATCAAATCCTCCGACGTAAGCCTCCTCTTCGTTCTATGCTTATCCTCCATCTCGATTCCTCTTCAATTTCCATATGGCGCGGTTCTATGCGCCGCTGCTTTGTAGCGTAGTGATTGTTAATTTTTACTTTTCTCCGGTTATCTTCACACATTTTGCCTCTTTCAGGTGGTAGAGAACCGTTCACAACTGGTTGAAAAGCTACGGGAGCTAGAACTATGCGATAAATCTGACTTGGCTTCTGTTGCGGAGGCCCTCACAGTATCCATAAACGTTTCTCAAACCAGTTATTTTGTGTTATTCGAAAATCGAATGGTGGAATTTAATACTTTCTACTTGCTCAGCCAAGACGATCGACGAATATTTTCTAATGTGCTGAGTTAAATTATGTTGATCTTCTGGGATTTGGCATTTGTGGTAGCGAATAGCCTGTTGTATTCCTGGCTGGTTAGGATTCTAACATGAGCAACTGCTGAATACATTTCATGAGGTTTGAGAGTGTAAGAAATGTGATCTTCCGCTGAGATGGCTCAAACAAGGATGTCTAATCACTTCTAAAACTGCTATATCATGTTGTAGTAGCCAGTGGCTTATGTTATATTACACGCAGAATATGCTTGCTTAAAGAGGATTTTGTCACTGTAGAGTCCTACATTTTTTGCTTCGTCCAAGTTGTAGCTTATTATAACGTTGATGATTATCATCTGTTTTCCCCAAAGAAAAGATGTTATGCAAGGAATTCGATCTTAACCACCTACTAGATATTTTGGGAAGATTTTACCTGTTTGGATGTCTCTCAGTGCATCTTAAATAGAGCAATCTTGCAAGTTGCTGCAAAATATGTGGATTCAGATACACCAGAATGTCTAGAGTGGCACCTTATTCTTTGCACAAAGGTACTCATATGATTTTTCATCTCATCAGTTAATACATGTTAGAAATTCTAAGTTTAGTTTAGATACCACGTACATGGCACTTGAACTCATATTGAATAGATAATGTTAGGCAAGCAAATGGTGTGGGAAACATCTTTCTATGACTCTTTTGTCGACAGAGGACTCTCAAGAAAAAGAGCACTCTAGTATGTTCTATCAGGTAAGACAGTGTTTAATATTTCCGTATTGTTGTTTCCAATTGAATTGGTGGTAGTTATTTATTTTCTTGTAAGACCAAGTTTCCATCTCTATGATCTGTACTTCTGTACAGAAATCAAACTGAGTATTTTAGCTGCCAACATCTTCATAATACTTTGGAAGGTGAGTGTAGGTCACAATGTTTGTCAGCTTTGTTTATTTTTTTTCTTCTCTGAGATAGTTCAAGTTTCTATTATAAAAAGCAAGAGATTAACTGCAATTCTATCATTAGATTATATAGTTCAACTTTATTTGCCTGAATTGAACAATAGTGTTATCTAAGCATTAAACAGTGATTATCAGATTTGTTCATGTTACCGTTGTGTCTCAAACTTTAGTTAGACATATATGACAATTGACACTATGGCAGCATGAAATTCTGTGTCCCTAATTCACCCACTGCCCTCCAATTGTCTGTCTGGGACAGATTTAGATTTTGTTGTACAATCGAAAATAGATCTTTTACTAGTTCTTCGTACAAGAATGTGCCTCATATTTCTTAATGTATCTTCTACAGTTGCTTCAATTTTTTTTGAACTTGGCCGCTACCACCTTTTCTGCAATGGCAAGACATCCTATTATTGGGAATCAAAGGATGACAGATGTTGTTGAACCATTCTTCATTGAGCAATTAGGATTTACCAGAGAGTGTGTATCAGAGAGCAAGGTAAGAAATTTTATTTAATTTAATTAAATGTCCAGCTTTGGCTTCAGGCTATCCATCGTAAAGTTGCCTGTCTTAATCTGAGATATAAATGATATGTACATCAGTACCCGGCCCTGCTGTTTTGTATACTGGGTTATTGAAATTCTCACTTAAGAATACTGGATGATGTCTCAGAGATTGTACATATTTGGCTCAGAGGTACTTAAGTCAGTGCAAGGAGTTCTTAATGGTGCTGTACAAGTATGCAAAGCTTATTCTCAATCTATAAACTGGGATACTGCGGATGGAATACTTGGGAATAATGCATGTGAGACTTATAATGAGGAAGCTGCTAAAGCCATTCATGCTGTTAGTATCATACACAGCACAATTGAAAAATTATGTGAGATTGGTGTTCTTGCGGCTAATGATGGTGGGAATCTTGTCACTGTTCTTAATGTGTCATGGAAAGGTGTGGTGAACTTGCTTCAGCTTTGCAAGGGTGCGCTAGCGGTAAGGGTTAAAGTACCAGATATTATCTTGACCCTTATTTCTCTTGCCACTGAGTCTCTAAGATGTGCAGCAAAAGCTTGGTCTGGCTTATCCGAAGATGGTGTGTCAGTTACAGAAGCAAGAAAAACCTTCCTTCCAGTTAAATTTTACCTGATTAATGCAACAAGGATATCTTCGCAGTATCCCAACCAAGCATTTCTTGTTTCGAAAGAAATTATTAAGTGTGTCTTGAAGATCTCAACCTTCAGATTATGCCTGAGCAGAGAACCACTCACTGTGACTGCAAGTGAAGTCCTGACAGAGCTTCTTGCGCAAACCTCCTTAGATCTTATCAATTCATTGCTTAATTCAGATCTGCTAAGGCAGGAGATGAAGTTTGAAATTTTGGATTGGTTGTTCCCAGATGATTTTGGTCCCAGGTCGGGGAATGAAATCTCACCTGGCATCCGCAACAAAGTATCAATGGAAGTAATTTTTTCTGTAAAATACGAGTCTAATGAGAAGACCTTACTGCTCGGCCGAGTTATCTTGCTTTTGGAGTTCCTAAAATGTTTGCAGCTTGAGGAAGATGGGCGAATGGGGATTACCAGGAAGCTTGGTTGGCTTTTGGATGCATTAGTAGATGAGGAGATTTATGCTTCCATTTTTATATTGCAAATTCCTACCGTATGCCATCAGGGAACTAAGGTTGAATTGGTATGGCAGTCGTTGTACTTTTATGTTTTAGATGCCTTGAAGATCTCCATGCTCCTGTTTTATCCCACCATCGGATGGGAGCAATATTTGTCTTTCTTGCTTGAGAATATTTTTCATCCACACTTTCTTGCCTGGGAGATAGTCATGGAACTTTGTTGCTTCATGATTCGTCATGCTGAGATGGAATTTGTCAATGACTTGATTGATAAGTTATGCGTGTTATATAAGTCATTGGCATATTCAGATCCAAGCTTTTCTCCGTCTCTTGGGCTAAGAAAAATGGCTAGGTTAATCTGCATGCTTCTTTCTAACGAACTTGAGTCCACTGCAGACCGAGTATACAAATTTGCTGTCGAAGATGATAAATCAGAAGCGTCTTCAGTCATGTTTGTGGCATTGCTCATGGAAGGGTTAGATTTGGGTATGTTATCTGATGACATCAAAACAAAAGCTAGGTCAAGGATCATGGCAGATTATATTGGCTATCTAGAGTGTTTTGATGACACAGCTTCTGCAAGTGTTTTATCCGGATTGCAAGGATCACCTGTCTTGGCTCTATCAGCTTCCATTCAGTCAATGTAAGTATTAAGTATTTTACGTTCTTCCTAGTGCGATGGGTAATCCAAATGGTATGAAGAGGCCAATCAGCCATTAGGAAAAAAACCAGACATGTCCATGTAGCAAATCTGTGTCTTTGATCACCAATATTTTCTGCTGCTCGTATTGTGATGCATCTTGGATAGCAACTGTTTGATCGGATCACTCTAGGAATCTGACATATGTTCTGTCGTTTTGCAGCCATGTCAACACGATTGATATTGACAGCAGAACCTTGAAGTTTTTAGTTTCTGTTATTCGCTACTACAGAAGTACTGAAGACCGTAAGCTGAAGGACCTTTCTAGGAAGCTCCTGAGTGAAACATTATCGGTTGTTTCAAGGATGAATTATCTCTATGAATCTGATGATATGGATAATGTTATTGTGGAACTTCAGAACCTATTCGTGTCATCAAAGTCAAGCAGAGATGGTCAACTGTATAAATGCAAGCCATATTTAGCACTGTTTATGGCTGGCGTTGGGCATATGACTTTGGCCGAAGGGGACGAAAGTGCAAGAGGTACTGCTATCGGGGAGTTGTACCACATGTTATTGAGAGAAAGACATTGGGCATTTGTTCATCTAGCGATTTCTGCATTTGGTTGTTTTGCTTCCCGTACCACTTGCAAACAGCTGTGGAGGTTTCTGCCTACTGACGCAACTCTGTCATTTGATTTGGGATCGGGATTGAATGCAAATGAAGAGATGTTTATGCACGAGTTAAAAGCAATCCTTGACAAAGAAACAACTGTTTTCGCCCTAAACTTCTCTTTGGAGCTGCAAATGGTGCTTATTAAAGAAGGTTTGGTACTAAAAGAGCTGCTTAATAAGATTGTTGATATTGATCCAGAAGCTATGTTATGTGAAGAAGTGAACACTGAGACTGAGAAACATACAAACAAGAGACGGAAACTTCCAGAAAATATTAGTAAAGGAGTGGAATTGCTGCAAAGTGGTTTAAAAGTTATTGGTGATGGCCTTTCCCAGTGGCAACCAAATGAATCCGATGAATTTGAGAAGATTTTGACTCACTTTTCTTGCCTTGAAGATGTGATTGGTCACTTGTCAGGCCTTGCTGGGAGTGAGTAATGGAGATTTTCGGTTTCTGGAAGAAGTCTTGCTCCTTTGGCTGTCGATGTAATGCCGTGTTAAAATGCTGCAGGCCGGAGAGAGATAGGTGGTATGCCTTTTTCCGTAACAGAAGTCTCTCATATAAAAATTGTTCCATGCATATAGTTGCGAAAAGATTACGATATAAAAAACTTTGCGTCAACTTAGAAGCATGCACATAAGATGGAAGAACCTTTATTCAGCAATGTTTTGGAACTTCTGTATGCATGTGTTGGGAATGGGGGGTCATGAAATACAGATTATATAGCCGTGTGCATTGTGCTCAATGAAAGGTAAATTCTCAAAATTTCAGTGCTGTGACCACTAGCAAATATTACGTACTGATTCCATTTCCTCTTGTTTGTCATATCCATTTGTTACATAATTGAAAAAATTTTAAAATACTAAACTTTTTGGTATTGAAGGGGTTTTTTCAGAAGAAGACCAAACATCTATTTGAACAAAAGGGTATTCACAAATACAAGACTGAAAAATAAAACAAACAAATTGATTAATTTTTTTTTCTTAATAGGTATGTTTGTAAGAGAATAACGTTAATAGTTACTCAAATATTCAATTATTTTTTTTAATATGTAAGTTCTTACATGAAACCTAATATATGAAAGGATGGAGCAGATCTAGTACTTTTAATACTGTAATAATCTCCTCCAGGCTCCAACAATGGCGAAAACGGCAATCGGCGACTAGCCTCCTCCTGATCACCTGCTGCATGGTTGCACCTAATTTGTCACCCTCTCCTCCACAGTGTAGCACTCTCAGAGCCCACAAACTTAGCGCCACCAATCTGAATACAAGTTTACCGTCAATCGTCATCCATCCACCCCCATGCCGACATCATTGCACTGCAATGTTGAACATCCGCTACTTTACTGACTGGGAATTGCTTCAGCCCCAACGACTACGATGAGCACCTCAAAACTGTCTACTGGTTCCTCAGACAACAAGGCATCTAATCTATACGCCGTCCTATGGAATGGAATGCTCCTCAGATTTCAAATTTCAAATGCGTTCTATTTCTTCACTCAAAATTAAAATAAATACATGTATTTTTCAAAATTATTCACGCCCATCAACATCATATATATTGTTGCAGATATACTTAGATTGAGGGCTTGGTATGAACCTGTTTGAAGATTATAAAATATTTAGTCTGATTGCGAACATTATTAAGTATGATTTTTTGATATGGTAGAAAATTACTGTCACCTTAAGTAGAGATTCAAGTTATAGGGTAGAATATTGTTGCTACTTTAACTAACAATTTGTAACGCATTTTGTTACTTAAGAAGTAACCCATTCACTTAAGAAGCATCACATGGTGAATAGAAGAATATTGTTGAATGAAGAAAAGGAGTATCAGCGTAATAGTGTGGTTCAGTTTGAATGGGAGATTGCACTCAAACCCTTTAGATTTCTTGGTGTAGTAAAATTATCGTGCTTTACATCTTCTCTTTTAACAGAACGTGCTACAAATTACAATGGGTGCCAATTTTCTGTCCACATGAGCAGTCCAGTGTGTAGTAATTTGAAGGATTTACCTACAAACTTTTTTAATATTAAAATAAATGAACTGGTATTAAGAAGAATTGACTCGACTGCTAAGCCACACATTCATCCAGAATTAACAATCTGGAGTTCGATTTTTATTGGTACCGCAAGCAGTGGACAAGGCCCGATTTCCACATAGCCATGTGACAGACAGTTGGGAGACAATTTTGAAAAGCCAGATAAAAATGTTTCTTATGGGCACTTCTTGCTGTGGACGCTTATTTATCTTTGGTATGCCAACATTTCCTGAACGATTGGGTTTAGGTTCGTTGATTGAGTTCTCAAGGGGTGCAGGGTGGCTGACCAAACTGGTTTGAAATGCCAAAGACAGAGAGCAAAAGCTTTGACCACAACAATCCCGCTCATGGGTATCGCTGGGTTCTCCGCAATCAAAAAAATGTATAGGTCAACATTGCTTGTTTGGTCAATGGTCATCGTGATAAAGCAAGATGGATCTTCCTGTCAAATCAGGCTGCTACATTCACTCACATACTCCACCTATTTCTGTGTATTTTATATTTTCAACTCATAATGTACATATTACAATATCTATTTGATCCCCAAAGCCAGGAGTTGCTTAGGTATGGTGGGTGTGATCAAACAAGCTTGCTTGTCCTTCTCTTTGACGGTCCTCCGGGAAAGAGCTTCATTATCCAATCAAGTACTCTCTCCACAACCTATTTGCACAAGGCCTCATAAGTTCAAAGATTCATGGAAAAATGATGGCAATGAAAAAACGGTTACCCAAACACAACTATTACAAACCATAAGCTCCTCCATTTAATAGAGGAAGAGAGGAATGAATCAGAAATGAGATAGTCTTGAGTTATAGAAAAGATATATAATGATGTTATAGTAGGACAACGAAGGGGAAAATGTGACGTGGATGCATTTTTCAGAGTTCTGAAACAGAAATTGAAAAGCCAAATATAAGTACATTATTTGATAAATAAGCACGGCAATTCGGCAAAGGTAAAAAAAAATAACAAAAATAAATTAGATTCTATAGATCATTACCTCATCTCCTTCATCCGCGTAAATGATGGGGTTCTCCGTAGAAGGGAAATCAGATTGCCTTGTTGAAACATTCTCCCCAGCCATCCTTTGAGCAGTCAAAAGCTCTAATCTCTGAGTTTGAAATTCAAGCCTCTTCGATAACTCCTTGTTTAATTCCTTCACAAAGAGTGTGAGCAAATATTCAGGAGAAAGTACCCGTAACTAACTCAAATTCTATCTCGTCAGTAACGAGAAGACTTACACAATGATGAGCAAAAAACTTGCCTTCCGAAATAACGAATATATGAATAAAGATATTTACTTTTTATCGAACCGTAAGAATCAGCGATCCTTCACGGCATTAGTATTTTTTATGTAACAGAGTATTACCTTTGGTGTGTTTATCATGGAGATAATAGCTTAAGGGCTGAGACATTCCTATTCATTGACAGGGGAGTCCCAATTCAATATGAGAGATGCTTTGGTTACTGATTGCAGGGTAGTGAAGTCATCAACAAAGCCCTTTTAGATACGTAATTTGGGAGGAAGAAATTGGAAGAGACTAGTTTTAGTTGTTTGCGTTTTGGTGTTTCTTCCTTTTCTTTGGTAACTTTTGTATGAAGGAAATAGAGTACATAGGTTGACTGACAAAAAATAAATAAATAAAAAATAATCAAGCGAAGGATGAAACACTGAAATTTAAAGGTGTACCTTAAATTTGGAACACTCCAATGATTCAGCTTTTAAGATTCTGATCAACTCTTCTTTCTCCAGCGCTAACTGCAATTAATAAGCACGACTTTTATAGCTGTATAATTTTTGTGTGGAACCCAATTATAACATATTTCAAATGACGTTTTACTACAATTTTGCATTTGATTCTTGGTTTTGGCATTGAACTTTCAACGTCTACGCTTGATATAGAAACAATACCTCTGACAACAAGGCATTGATGTTCTGAATGACTCCCATTTGATCAGCAGGAATAGACACATATCCAACTTGAAGATTTACTTCACTATTTTCAGGAGTGAGAGACGAAATCAGGCCATTGATCTCAGAAGAGGATTCTGTTCTGCCAATAAACGTATCTGCGCTGTCAACTGTACCATCCGCGTCTGCTCTGCCTTCGTAAACTGACATTGGCGATCAGAACCAAAAGGCATTAGCAAGGTCATAGGATATAATTCTTAAAAAAAATGTTGCAAACTTATCCTCTTCCCTAATGCCTATTTGCAACCAGATGTCGCTTCTCGAGCACATGGATTTTTCACGAGATTAACAAACAATAGCAAAACCAGAGGGTCAATAATAGTACTTTCATAATAAAATAGTACGACGAAAGAGATTTAATTTCAGCACTAACCTAGATCGTCTGTCGAAGTTGAGGCATTTTTCTTATTGGAAGGACCACTGTTAACATTAGGACTTCCACTGGCAGATGATTTCCGAAGCTTACCTTGCAAAAGTTTTTTCTCTGTAGGACATCAACAACTAAGATCACACAGGAACCCACATATAAAAAGTATCTGACACCATTAAACATAGAATCATATATTTCTTGAATAAAAGAACGCAAGTTTCACAAATTCATCGAGTGACTTAGCAGGGACAAACACAAGCGACTGAATAACTGGAATTGTCTGGGTGCCTTGAGTTCATTAAAGTATACAGCTATACATAATAAGGTGTACAAAAGTTAGATATCTATATAACATCTTTTGATGGCTTTAGGCATTTTTTTTGCTATTTTAAAATGAAATATAATTCTGTCCAGGTCTTTCTCGAACATGATAATTCTTATAAATAATTATAATTGGCAGACATATACACTCAAGTACCTTCTTGAAATGCAGCGATGCTTGCATGCAAATCTTGACGCTCTCTCTCTAGAATGGAAATTTTCTTTCTGTAAAACATTAATCATATTCTTTTAATAACCATTTTCCATATAAAGAATTTATAGTTAAAAAGCAAAACCCTCCTGAATGTTTATCAGGCAAAAGCTAATGTCATAATCACATCACATCAAAGACTCATTTATTGCAAACATAAGTGAATAACAAGACCGCCCAGTGAAGTATTCAAATACATATGATACTATACCTAATCCTAGATGTCCTGCCAACAGTTTTAGTCACAAAAAAGAACACACATGCGTAGCTAACTTGTATGCATGATTGATAACCAAGTTGTGACAGTCCATTATGATATAGCAAACTTCTTAACAGGAATCACGAGTCTGAGTTCTAGACTAAAATAAACTAAACATACTTCAATGAAGAAACCTCAGAATGAGAAGTATCCAATTGCCGCTCTAGCTTCAGCTCATTGGATCTCAGTCTAAGTGCCTGGAAACAAAAACAACCCAAGAAACTTATCAAGCTATGATAATTACCCCCACCCAAGATTCATAGATATGGCAGACATGTCATAATAATACTACGCAATGTGGGTTTCAGGGTTTCTTTTCACTATCCTGGAAAGGAAAAAATATAGTTCTAAAACAAAACATCTTTATACAAGACTGAATAAAATTCGGGTATGGTAATCAAGCAAAAAGAGGTAATACGGTAGAAAACACACCTTTTCTTCCAAGGAAATTACTTCAGATGCCAGCAATTTTGCACGTTCATCAGCAGCATTACACTCTAGTAAGGCATCATGATACTCATGTTTAATTGCCTCTAGTTCTGCCTGAAAAAGTAAAATAATATTATTGCAGCTACAGGTATTATTTAGCAAAAATGTCCAAATAATTCAAAATATTGTGTAAGCACAAAGATGTCATTTATAGGATCTGAATGAATAGAATCACTCCATCTGGGGTATCATGATAATAGAAGCTCATATTACTCATTCTCCACCCCCGTACTCGTTTAACTTCTTTTTTTTATCTAAATTATACGGAAGGTATATTTTCTAAAGGGGCAACCACATATCAGGGCACCACAAAAAGTTCAAATGCAGTCAAATAAAAAATAAGTCGGTTCAAACTGTTAGTTTAAAAACAATGTAGTTTTGATCAGTGCCCATAGACACCGGTTAAGAATTAGAAAATAATTATAAACGACACCGTTTTGTAAATATCAAGTATAACGACGTTGCATTGTCAATTTCAAGTATACGAAAGTAGTTTTTTTAACTGCCGCAGATAGGCTATATGTGGGCACCCTCATATCTTATTTTCATTTTCCCTTTTCTTAAATTCGATTGGTTCTACTCTTTTTGCCCTCCCCATAATGACATGTGAAACCTTTGTATTTGCAGCATTAGAAGCATTCAAACAAAGAAGTGTTGATTTCTTTTAAATGTCTTTCTCATATAGACTTTATTATTGTGACTATCTATTTATGAAATAACATAATACAAAAGTTTATAAAATATACGGGACATCCATCAAAATAAACAAAATATGAAGAATAATCTGAGAATGGTGAAATCTGAAGTACACTCTTAACTTAAAAATTCAAGAAACTTTTTAAAAATAATCGTTAAGGAATACTTGACAGGGTGTTTAAAGGTTCATTGAAGGGTATTAGGGCTCAAAAGACAAATATATGAGTAGAATGCCATTTAGAATATCAAAAATGTGATTAAGGAAATTATCATACTGTAGTGGCTTAGTGGTAAGACTTCCCCCGCTAATGCAACGGCATAAGTGATCCATTAAGAAAAACTAACCGATTGTCCCCGGATTTCCTCCTGTAGCTTCTCCATTTCAAACTTTAGCTGGCTGGCAACAGACCCCTATATTTATAGAAAAATGTAAGTAACTAGAGTTGTATATATCAGACGGATGTATTTTCAGTTTTTTTTATTCAAGCTTATCCATACAAGAAGCGAATTAGCAAATAAGTTTTTGGTTCTCAAGAAAAGAGAATAGTTTGTTGACGGATGAAATAAGATACCACTTGCTGCAAGTTACCTGTTGGTTATAGCTATCAGTTAGGGCAGAATTTTCAGCAGCCAACGACTCAGCCAATGCTCGAGAAGCCTCAACGGCTTTTTGCAAAGAGAATTTTTCTTGAGTCAAATCTTCAATATGCTGTTTAGATGCATAAGGTAGCAAGGAAAGTATTCTAAATAATACATCAAAGATGCTGCGACAATCTATATTTAATATTTCATATCAATTTTTTTTATGCATGAAGCAAATGAATTTTTCAAATAGTACACCTGCTCCAAAGCAGAGAAATCATCAGTCTGCTTCACTGAATGGAATGTGCTTTCATGTTCTCTCCAGTTCCCATTTGAAAGGCCATTGAATTGGTAGCTTCCATTATTAGCCGAATTCGAGAAGCCAGGGGATTTTCCAAAGGCAGTTTCAGTACTTGCAGAACTATAACTTTCTAATGCTTCCTCTAATTTGGACTCATTAGATAAATCTGAGGATGCGGGAGTATTATATACATTGGTGTTGGTTTTTTTAATTTCGACAGACGAAGGAAATGGTGTAGGAGATGATACTTTAATTGTGTCAAGAAACGAAGGACGGGACCTCCTACTGGTAGACTGAGTTTTGGCTGAATCTGTGAGTTCATGGTCCAAAACGCTTCTGTTATGTTTAAAATTAGAGTGAAGAGGTTCGGATGTTGCTGAAGGTGCACTGTAAGGAGTGGGTACAAAGCTAAAAGAACTGTCAAGCTTTCCTTCCCCGATGGAGCTACCAGAACCTACAGGAGACACATTAGTCATAAAACTTTGACTACTGTCAGGATGACTGAAACGGAAGCCGCTGTGTATATCAATTTCACCTGAACTGATGCTCTTCTTATGGGATGCTGATTGGTGATAATAACTGGATTCAGAGGTTGTATGCCCCCTTTGTTGTACATCAGAGATACTAGGTTCTTCATGGATCTCCTTATCTTTTTCAGTGACCTTGAAATCCTCTTTAGGATTATAGCTCCAAGCCTCATTTAGTTTAGGCTCCTGATCAGTTGTATGAAATTTGACAGCAGTTGAGTAAGGACTGCCATTATTAAATGGCAGAGGGGGCACAGATTCCAGTCCATTAGATGAACCTTGGTCATTAACCTGAACTGGGTCAATAGCCTCACTTCCACTAGAATTTGCCGCCAATGATTCATCAGCAGTTCCATCAGCTATGCTTGACGGACCTGCCTCATCTGAATCAGCCGGCTGTACCTGGGCTGTTTGAGCTAATTGGTTGTCATTAGCATCCCGGGACTGACATGTTGAAGCAGAATTCTTCCCTTTTTCTAATGCTTTTTTCCTGCGAAACTCCTCCAACTACAAGGAACAAATGTGTAAGTATTGGCAGCATCAGAGAACACAACATAACACTAAAATCTAGCTCATGCAGTTTGTGATGCGTTCTAAGACACGGTCAAGTATGAATAAATCTGATCAGCGGTGGAATGACATTAGCTACAATGAAGATGCTAAAATCAAAAGCATGGGGCGGGGCATCAACTATTTCTTGGACCTAATTGGGCATGATTTTAGAATCATATCTAATAATTTACATTGG
Source organism: Kalanchoe fedtschenkoi (assembly GCA_002312845.1). Taxonomy (NCBI): domain Eukaryota; kingdom Viridiplantae; phylum Streptophyta; class Magnoliopsida; order Saxifragales; family Crassulaceae; genus Kalanchoe; species Kalanchoe fedtschenkoi. The sequence goes on from NQLW01000081.1 coordinate 821,773, forward strand.
AAAACCAACCATGTCAACTTGGCTACCTAGAGATCAACCTCGAAAACACCAGAACTCTCACCATACGGTAATCCATAGTCCATGGAGAAAAACACAGGTCAATATATATTGTTGGAAAAGAAAATATAAAAAGCGTACCCGCCTCTTTCCAGCTGCAAGCAGCTCCTGTTTCCTGGCCGTAGATGCTGCCGCATTGGGCAACACCTGGGCAGATGCCATGACCGGCAAATTCTCAAAATTTCAAACTCCAGCCCGAAGTATAAATCAAAAACTGGAAATCAACAATTTCCTCGTACAATCCCTAAGAATCAAATCGCATGAAACAATGCTAATACCAAAATCCTGCAAAAACCCCACCGCCCCCGACGATATCCAGATTACAACCGGAAATGAATCGAAATTCCAAAACCGTTTAACGTCTGTGAACATGAAATTGAAATTCTGAAAATGGGAATTCGTAGCAAATTGGAATTGGAAGACGTCGAGAGTGGTTCGATCTGGGCGGTGACGGTGAAGGGCTCAGCAGGTGAAATTTGGTGTTTGGAAAATGGATTGGATCTCTGTCTCATTCTTTCGCTGTCGTCCTCCTTCCTCTCATTTTCAAACTATTTTCAATTGCTTCGTTATTTTTATTTCTCTATATTTGCCGACATTTTTTTTTTTTTGGTTTTTGCCATGAAAATTTTGAGACTGCCACTTTATTTGTGTTTCTAATAATATTGTGTTTTAAATAGAGTTCTAAAAAAATTTTGTCAGCAATAATTTTTTTTGATTGTCTTCCAATTAACATTGTTGATTTGTTTTCAACAATATTCTATTTTTTTTTATTTTAGCTGAAAACACCAGTGGATGGATACGAAATTTGTTGTTATCAAAAATGGATTGCACATATCACGCTAAAGGTAACAGCAGATTTAGTATGGTGTTATCAGTACAAATAAAAAAAATATGGTATTGTTGAAAATTAATCAAAAGGAGGGCAGTGTTCATAGGAAACAACCAAAGAAGGTTATCGTTGGAAAAAAAAATATCAAATCGGCGTGTGTTTTTAAAATGAGTCTGAAATTAATCGAAATAAGAAATTAAGATTTAGATAAGGTTATATATATTAATAATATATTTAATAATTAATTATGAAATACATGTTTAAAGATAATTATTTAAAAAAAATAACTTTCAAATAATTAATTGACTAGATGGCTAAATAGAACGTTTTAACAGTGCCTATCTATTCATCGGCGCCCACACAATCTAGACCACCAATACTTTTAAATAATTTTTTAATTATTAAATTAATGATCTTTGTAATAACTATTTTTTCGGTGTCTTTGAGAAGGTTGTACACGACAAATAATAGATTGGTGTAACATAATTATGTTCATGAGTTGCGGGAAGTATCTTTTCGAATGATAGTTAGGCCAGGAATCTGAGATGATGGGTTAGACTTTGATTCCTAAATCAAAGAGAATAAGAGATAAAGATTTTGAAAGTAGAGGAGGGTAAAGAGAAAATTGTTTTTTGTAAGTAGAAGTAAAAATAATTGTTGTCGAGTCAATGAGAGATTTGGAGAGAAGTGAGATAGAAAATTTGTTTCTTTGTATGAGAGAAATGATAGTGTATGTCCTTCTAATAATATAAGAAAGATGAAGTATAAATCGTGAAATGATATATCGTCATGAAATACTTTCAAATTCTTCAAAATCGAAAAGATTTGAAAATTGAGATAGAGGAATTCAATACCTTCGAATGATTCTTTTATAAATCCAAGAACAACTCATGTCTCTTAAAATCCCTCTAGCAGGACCGTCGTTGTAGGGCTGTCCTGCGCAAATTTATATCTGAACTCACTAGTTACCAATAAGTTTAGGATCGAACCACAGAGACTGAATTCATGAAACATTAGCAACTGGAAAATTTTACAAATAAAATACTCCAAATATTGGGGGTTTAGTTTGAAGAGATTGATAGCCTCAATATGCACACAGAGTAAAGATATCAGTGAGATAAACATGTAGTTCAGGTTACTGTACTTGTGAAATTGTTGATCATTGATACTAAAATTGAAATTCTATTTATGAATTGAATTCAGTAAATGTATATGCACTTATCATTCATAATCATGTGACTATACAATTACTCATACTCTACATTCATCATACTCTTTGGTCAATGATATGAATCATATATGTCTAACATGCTTTTAGTTAGGTTGTTAGCCTAACAACAAGATATACTGCATAGTTGAGCTATAGTGGTAGGAAATTCTATCTAAGTTATTAACTCACGCAAAATTTAGAGTTTGTTTACTTTATCTATGATTTTTTTATTTGGTATTGGCTCATGACCACACAATTAAATCAGCGCCTAGAGTTCATGCAACAACCAACTATATTCATTAAGTTTTGTTGTGCAACAACACAATTATTTAAAATTATGTGCACTAAACATATTATCATAAACAGAATTTATAAGCACAAATATATGAGAACAATCGTCACTGTACTTTTCATCATTTGAAGTACACATGAGATTTAGCTACTAAGATCCATAAAAGTAGACATAAGTAAAGATGTAGGAACAATCATTACAAATCGACTAGAATCTATTATAGGACAAATCTCTTGCTGCTTTCCATTGTCTCTCTGAAAATCGTCGCCTCACATAATGAAACTAGCACCCGAAGACACGCCGTTGTACACTGTCGTGTACGCTCTTGTCGATGATTATTTATAGCTCCATTGAACTCTATTTAAATAGACATGAAATAGCTTAGAGTTCAAGCAATGAATTGATGTTGATCTCTGATGAATATTTTCAGGAGATTATGATCGAAATCGTACTTATCGGCTTATGGAAATCAGAGTCAGATTTTGAAAGTCAAAAGAGGAGGCATATCTATCCACAGAGTTTGTTGGCTCTTTTGACATATGTCCATTGAGATTTAGGCTCTGAATTTTTATATAAACTTATAGATAACTATTCGAGCTTTCCACAGTCTCTTGAAACGTGTAAATCAAACATTTTGTGTCAAAAATACATCCCTCGAAACTTGAAAGAATTTTGCAGATCGGATTTGGCAACTTCAATCCATCGTGTACATGTGTCATTTAAGTACCTTGCGCACGGCTATCGTGCGCGGCCAATGTCCACATCATCTTCTCTCTTCTTTTCTCTGTGTGACACGTGTCACTCCCTCGTCACGTCACCCCCCGTGTAGCAGTTGTTCACTGCGTGCGGCTCTGCACTCGGCTGACTGCTGTTCTTCTGTCCAATTTTTTTCTTTGTCTAAACTTTGCTCTAGAACTGTTCTTTCTAGCACGTTTTCATACTAAGATCTAAAATCAACGTAAAATATAAAAATAACTAAAATCATTAAATAACATTCAAGAACATTCAAAAAATAAGTGAGTTAAATACAAATGAAATCAACTAATTTGATCTCAATACCCTCCAAATCGTTCCTTTTTATCTCCTAAAAAGGAGATAAGGCTTTTAAGATCTTTTCTTTAAGCAAATCAATTATCCACACACAAAAATATCAGTGGTGGAAAATAATTTTTATTTTAATGAAAAAAAGTTAGTTAACAAAATTACGTACACTACTACGGGCTTGAACTAATATTCCTGATACGCTAGATCAAGTGTGCAAAAGGTGGATTCTCCGTTTAAAAAAACATAAAACTGAAAAGGACCCTGAACTATCACCGCTTATCTAAGAGTAAAATTCAAAAGGGGGCCTGCACTATCACTATTTATCTAATTGTGGTCAAAACTACCACGATTTTTAAAAAAGATGCGATGAAAAAAATTGTACTAATTTTCTAAATATGAATACATTCCTAAACTAATATTATTAGAAGATTTAGATTTGTGTGTGAAAATTACGTCATTTGGTTATCAAAATAACTTATATCATTTTACGTACATAAAGAAAACGAAGTCATTTGATAACCAAACGACGTAATTTTCACACACAAATTTAAATCTTATAATCATATTCATCAAAATAACTTGTATACTCATATTCATCAATTACATATATATATTCATCAAATTTATATATAAATATTTTAATGGATATAAATTAGAAAAAATATGAATTTAAATTTTTTTATTATTTTAATGTTTATAAATCAAACTGATATTTTTTTAAGTTTTTCTGATTTTTATACAATTTTTTCAAACATTTTTAAATTCCATGGGTGGTGTGTACTAATGTTCAAAACAACGTCGTTTTGAACTAATCAAAACGACATCGTCTCTGAGAGCAGGTGCTCCTGTAGCACCGAAGAATTTGCGGAACTAAATGACATGAATGGTTTGATTCTAAGTAAAGCCACCAAAATGATTTAGGAGACTCTCTGATCAGATTACTACTTACTAGCATTTGTTAAGCTCATCGAGACTCATGAGATTTGTCCCAGTAATGGATACATATCTTGATTTACGTATATTTTTCTAAACAATGAACCATGAAATCCAAAGTCGAATATGGGACTACCATGTTGTGTATGATTCAATCATTCCATAGATTCGGTAGCTTAAGGTGTCGTTCTGTGAAATTAAGAGTTGAATACTGTATGCTGTATGAGAATCTGAATGATCAGACCACTATCAAGCCACAAGTAATTGCTGAATGATTTATTTTCATTTGGTAATGTATATATAATGATTTATTAGTATAAAATTAAATTATAATTATAATTTTACAACATAAAAATAAAAATAAATTCTATAATCATTTAATACAAATATCATTTATTTATAAAGTGTGTGATATTTTGATGGAAGAAATAATTATAATAATTGCATAGATATCGCCTCTGAATGATTCAGATATAAATTTGGTGACAAATCATTCAAACTTTCCAAATATTCATTAAGAAAAAAAGAATAAATACTCGGTTCACTAATGATTAATATAATAAAAGACCATTTTCTTAATAGAACCCAATAAGTATAACAAAACAAGACCAAATATCCTTCTAAAACGCCAACTCACAGACCAAATCCTTGGACTTACCAAAATGCTTTTATTGCAACTAAATGAAATTTCTCAAGAATACAAAATTCAGAGGTAGAAAACTGCAACAGCAATCTTCCTCATGGGGAAAAAGTAAACAATTGCAAATGGAATGAAAAATACAGTAATATATAAAAGCGAACCACCAGTAACTAGATATCTATTGTGAAGAGGCTGAATCATGGGTGGCTTTCTTGTGCTCTCACTTCTTCTCATTCATACCAAGGGTGTTCTTCATGGTGTCCACAGCACCTTGAGCCATGTTCACCATTTGTTCGCCAGTCTGTCACCGCACAAATATGAACCCAACTCAGATATAAAGTAATTTTCAAAAAATCATACCAGTCACGCATAACATAAAATAGAGGCATAGCAAGGACCTGATGAAGGAAACCTGCACTCTGCTCATTACCCTGTTGGGCAGACCCCTTGGCAGATTGTGTCATATCTGAAGTCTTGTCTCTGGCTGAATTTGCCGAGTCCTTAGCCGAATGGATTAAGTCCTCAGTCTTAGACTGCTCAAGAAAAACAAAAACATGGTCAAAGAAGGTTACCAAACAAGCAGCTGCCAATCGCAAAACTTCCCCTACCCGAGCCTGGCCATGAGCCTGGCCTGCAGACATCTGTTGCTGGGCGTTTGAAGACATCTTCACTATAACAGAACACGTAACAACACACTAGATATAATGCTCTCAGATTATTCTCCTTCCTCAATCTTGCAACAAAGCATCAAAGCAAACGAAACTATATATAGTGTTATATAATCCATGGTTCTCTAAACGGATCGATCGGGGAGTAACCAAGTGTCAGGTCATGGAATGTTAACAGACCCACAAAAATCTCCTTCTTACCTGGTAAACAACTGACTATGTCTACGCAACAGCAATGTCGGGTACACATGTGGTTATAACATGAGAGAAAATTAGGAGAGACACAGTCCAATCCCAACCAAGAGTGCACACCTCACATATACAGAACTGACATTATTTCTCAATGAAATCCATAAACCCAATTATGACAATGTAAAGAGGCAAATAGCAGACAAGATGAAAAAATTCATATAATTTCGCAGTAGCCAAATATAGTAGAGTTCAAAG
>NQLW01000081.1:828030-920708 GCA_002312845.1 Kalanchoe fedtschenkoi
AATACGATGTGGATGGATGTCAGGGTTTAGTACGACACCGTTTTGTAGAAATCTCGTTGACGTTTAGTTGGACAAGACCATGCGAAAAGTCGAGAACAATTGGAATCGAATATTCGAGAAGCACCACCGCATTCGCGTGCGGTAGCTGCTCGTGCCCAACCGTAGACGACTCGACTGCATCATCAACGGCCGTGGCCACTTTACCCTCCGCTGCCGATTTCGTCACCCTTGCCGACTCACCTTCCCGTTCTTGCGTACGGGGCAGTGCGGAATTAGAAATTTTAGTTTGAGAGTATGAAATTTTTTTTTTTGAATGAGATATAAAAATAAAAAATATAATATTTTTAATTTTAATTGATGATATAGTTTTTTTAAACTGATTGAAGTATAAAATTAAAAAATATTATATTTTTAAATTTAATTGGGGGTATAAAAATTAAAAATATATTATTTTTAAGATTAATTGAAGTATATAATTTTTTTAATGTAACTAAAAATATAAAATTAAGAGATCATATTTTTAAACTTAAGTACAAAAATTAAAAATATATTATTCACTAGCAAAATCACCTTCAAGCTAAGGGCGTAAACTGAAATTTTATATTTGACCCCTTATCTTTATCAAAATTACAAAATCACTCCGTATCCTATTTGAAGCCGAACTCTTCCGATTTAGGGCTTAATTAGTTTCAGATTGTTCTCTTCAACGCTCGCCGTCTTCGGGTTGTGATATCGTCGCCTCGTCGGTCGTCAGCTCGTCTGCAAATTCGCTTTACAAGGTCAGGTTTTGTCACTTGAGAAATTGTCCTCGTTTCGACGCATGGATTTGTACTAGATTGCACTGCTTAGGGTTTAAGGAGGACTTTTGGTAGTGCATCTTAGTCGATGGTCGCCATGGCTATTCTGAACTTCGGAAAATGGTCTGCTTGATGCACCCGTGTGTTCGACGCTGTAGAGTATTTTTTGTTAGTAGCAGCTGTTGATTTCTGCGATAGTGGGCTAGAAAATGAGCCGCTTGGTCAGCACTTTTTTTTCCCAGCTTTGCTTGTTCAAGAAACTAAACTTGGTTTGTTTTGATTATTGTACTGTCCTGCTAGTAATTGATCGGTTCAGATGCGTTACTCCGTTTGTCCACTTACTTCTCTGGTTGTCTACTTATTCATGCTGTATGATTGAATTTCGTTTGGTAGCTCGCATTTCGTTTTCTGATATTGGTTATGATATTAGCTGGGACTAGGAGGTGTAATCTTTTCACTTCCACCAATTATGAACAAAAACACAGTGGTATACTAAGGCTCTGTTTGGTTTCGGGAAAATAATAGAGAAAGGAAAATTTCGAGGGATTTCTCAGCTTAATTTGATGTTTGGTTTAGAGAAAGTGGTGAGGAAAGGAAAATAGATGAAAACTAGAATGAACATTTAATTAAATTAAGGAGTATTTAGACCTTTTTCCCTTTAATTTTCTGTCTCTAACCAAACAAGATGAAATGTGATGGAATTCACGGAAATTTCATTTCATTCCTGTTTTCTCTGAATCAAATAGAGGGTAAAAGAATGCTATTGTGTTATATTGATTATTGTTTTGGCTTTGTAGCACTCTGTTTTGTCTTTATTTTTTGCTTGAAATTTCGCAATAAAATATCTGAATATATGTCTGCATCAGGGGTCACTTCACTGATTATCACACATGCCTTGATGGCTTTCTAGCATAAGTTATCATTTCTTAATAATGCTCTTCTTTTTCCCTGCTTTGAGATACTTTTTCTTGCTACTATTTATAGGCGAGCAAAAACAATTCGAGAATGCCAATCCCCTTGCTTTTTTGTTGAAATAAATATGGATTATTTTGAGTATAAATGTATTCTTTTTGTTTACATCTGTAGAACTAAAGTGTGTTCTTTTTCTTAACACAACCTATCCAACTTTCATTCAGGCCCCTGCAGTTACGTAGACTTTTTGTAACACTGATACTACACATTAAACAAAATGCAAGTTGAAAGCTCATTATCACTTGCCACAACAAGGCCGGGGATGGAGCTGTCTTCTATTTCATTCAGTGCCCCTCAAGCAACAGGGCCTAATGGAAAACCACGAACTTCAAGTTTGGAGTCGCCTATCATGCTACTAACTGGTCATCAGAGTGCCATATATACAATGAAATTCAACCCCGAAGGAACTGTCATTGCTTCTGGCTCCCATGACCGAGAAATCTTCCTATGGCATGTTCACGGTGAATGCAAAAACTTCATGGTACTGAAAGGACACAAGAATGCCATTCTGGATCTTCAGTGGACCACTGACGGATCCCAAATAATATCAGCCAGTCCTGACAAAACCTTGAGAGCATGGGATGCAGAAACAGGAAAGCAGATAAAAAAGATGGCTGAGCACTCTTCTTTCGTCAACTCTTGCTGCCCATCCCGGCGAGGCCCTCCTCTTGTTGTGAGTGGATCGGATGATGGAACTGCCAAGCTATGGGACATGCGCCAAAGGGGTGCCATCCAGACTTTCCCTGACAAATATCAAATCACAGCTGTCAGTTTTTCAGATGCATCAGATAAGATTTACACAGGAGGAATAGATGATCTTGTCAAGGTATGGGATCTGCGCCGGAGTGAAGTAACCATGTCCTTGCAAGGCCATCAAGACATGATCACAGGCATGCAGTTGAGTCCGGATGGTTCCTATCTGCTCACCAATGGCATGGACTGCAAGCTTTGCATATGGGACATGCGACCCTATGCACCACAAAATCGCTGTGTGAAGGTACTGGAAGGCCACCAGCACAATTTTGAGAAGAATCTTTTGAAATGTAGCTGGTCACCTGATGGGAGCAAAGTCACAGCTGGTAGCTCTGATCGTATGGTCTATATTTGGGACACAACATCTCGAAGAATCCTGTATAAACTACCAGGTCACACTGGATCAGTGAATGAAGTCGTCTTCCATCCAAGAGAGCCCATTGTGGGTTCTTGTAGCAGTGATAAGCAGATATATCTAGGAGAAATCTAAGCGGCGCCACCAGTAGGTAGGCTATTTCTCTCAGATTATGAGTAGAGCCTGCACATTTCATGTGGTATCTATTTCTGCATTCAGGCATCCCTGATGAGCCATGTTGGCATCAGTTTTGGTCTATTACAACTAGAGCCAGGGTCAGTTTTCCTCTTAAAGAAATCTTGTAGATGTTGAAATGATATAACAGTTTAACCAATGAGATAAAGAGTAAGAATTTGTTATGGTAGTCATTCGTTTGCTGACTGGCGCTGCAGTACTCAGACACAGCTTGAGAGTAACAGGATAAATAACACCATCTACTTTGAAGTATAAATAATTTTAATTTTTAAAGTTAAAATCTAACTGTTAATATTTATTCTATTTTGAATCAAACAAATTAAATTGTTATTAATTATCCTATTCCACTTTTCATTCGAAATACCAAATCGTGAGCTTAACATAAGATTAACTTATCAAAATGCAACCTAAGTTGATCTATCTGGATACATTGTCATGTGCTAGTGAACTACTGTGAACGCACACCGATTCAATCAGATTAGGTTCAGACATTTATTACTCCGGAAAGTTTTCGGGATGGCTTTTCGCCAGCATGTGAGGGCAGAGTGGCTTTTGATTGTCCTGCTTGCTTGGTTGTCTCTGAGAGTTAAACATCATCAGATTCTGGCAGGAAATGTTCCCCTTTCTACTTGTTCATCCCACCTCTCTATCTGCAAAATCAAACCCCCAGATTTTGGCTTCTTCATCATATGCCTTTGGGATACATAAATTCTGTTCTCCAAATTGGAAGTCACTTCTTAACTTGCTCCTTACCAATTCAGAAGGACATGATGCCATGTAATACTTAGCCAGCTTACGGCATTCGGGCGCCTCTTTGCCTCTTGCCTTTCTGCACCTGAACTCATATGAAACCGTTCATGAGTTATGTTCAGATATTAATGGAGAAAAGATACATAAATGAGCAGAGCTGGATCAAAAAAGGTGATAATTAATAAAAGCAGCCACACATTAATCTTAATCTTGAGACCACAATTCACTTACTTATCCACTGAATGTGGAACTAATGTGCTTGACGAGGACCTCAAAAAATCAAATAGAGAGCTGCCAGTACTGTGGGGCGAGGAAAATGCAAGAAAAGGTACTGGTGAATTGTCATGTATGCAATTGGGTGTGGTGCATACGGTTTGCTAGAATCATCAGATGTCTTGAGAAAGGAAACTGATAAGATAATTGATATGGTTTTCGAGCTACTGATATGAGGAGAAGCCTGGTGAGTAAAGCGATAAGATTCAGGGGGGGTGTCAATTTACATTATCTCAACCACTGAAAGATGCTTAGCTGAAGTAAGGGAAGATTGTAGATCTATGGTCTTGCAAATGATGACGTAATGATTGAGCAATCCAGTCTCTCGGGATTTTTTATGTCCAAGGGCTATTTTCTGTATGGCTTTAAACGCAACTAATAACAGCAGCTCAGCCAACCTCTGATACTCCAAGTAATGAGTGTAGCAATGGCGAGAATCCGGTGGGGCTTCCATCACCACGTCCTCCTCCTCCTCATCATCATGCTGCCCACAAATGCATACAACACAACACACATAAGTACATAACATGACGAGACTGAGTTCAAGTCCATAAGCTGATAAACTTAGGTCCATCTACGCAAATAGACCTTGTGCGAGGATTTGGTATCAGGCTGGGATGCATGCTTGGTTGGCCTCGTGGCTTGTTCACCTCTTGCCACCTTGCTGATATCTCTAGCTCTCATGCTGTTGTGTGGATCCATCACTGACCCTGCGGTTCCGGACATGGCTAAGCTCCTCTCTTCTTATCTTCAGGTTGCAGCTATCAGCTTCCTGCTTTGGTGCCAAAGACGAGGACCTGCAGTACTCTTTCAAGTGCGTGCTGCTTTCATAGTTAGATGGATGCCATATACGCGTGGAAGAACAGTAAGTAAGCGGTGCATGTCCGAGTAAAGGTGATTCATACACGTGTCCACATTGCTCCAATTTGACATGGACACGCTGCCAAGCAGCAATGAATTGTTACTGTCCGAGAACCAGGGCTACTCAAATAAGTGGTTCTTAAGTGAAGAAGAACAATATAATCGGTGGAGGAGGAACGTGGGGCAGATTCTACTCCTTGTACATTATAATGCCTCAACCTTAGATCTCCGGTCTCCCAAAATCAGACCACCGGTCTCCACATTTCAGACCTTCTGTCTCACTTCCAGATAAAGTTTTCCTCTGCCTTGCTCGCCCAGCCGCCTCTGAATCCCTGTCCATAGGGTGTTTCGATTGCCCGCGCGCTTGGTGCAGTCGCCTCTTACCTGGTCCTCGACACAGTTGGGGCCCGCCTCGTAGTGTCTCACGACGCCTTCCCTTCGAAGACTTGCTTGATCACCCCGCCTCCGCCGCTGTCACCAGCACAACTCTTGGAATGACCCGCCAGTAACCTCTAGGCACTAGATCGGATCACCCCACTCCTAGCCGCCGGCCTGACGACCTCGCCACTCGCTGGGCTAAGTCCAATCTTCTCGCGACTCCCCTATTTTTGTTCAATTAGCACCCTTAAATTGGATGGCCACAATAGCATTATATAGATGTTACATAATACTTATCCTAGCCGTTATTAGCTAGCCGTTATAAATATAATTATCCTAGCCATTACAAATCTTGTTTCTTCAACACCGTTCTCTAAGGTTCCACCTCCGACTGCCCTTTGTCTAGCTCTAACTGCGCTTGTCCCTCATCGATGTCGGTTGTCTGAATTGTCGAATAAAATTTTCAATCTTTAAACAGGCACATTTGACTTCAATTGACCCGCAATTGGATTTTAAATTCGTTTGGGTAGAATTCTGCAGAGTTTTATATATCCCTAGTGAATTTGCATCATTATGATTGTGAAACTTGCCATCAGACTCATCGAAGCTTCTCATGATTGAATTTGTGTAGGGGTAAGATCAGACTCATCATAGCTGAATTTGTGAAGGAGCGTAAGATCGTGGGTGGAGAGGAAAAATGGTTAAGTTTCGGTTTTTAGGTCAAACTGAATCTATATACATTTTTTTCGGTTCATAATAATAATTCTACGTAATTGATGGAATAATTAGTATGGATTTAAAAAAAAAAATCTTGCAATACAACATTACTAATGAATTTTCAATTTCTAACCAAACATATTATACCCTTATAGTGCCTTTCAAACGTGGGATGAGTTTTATAATAATGAATACAGTTAGAGAAATAGAAATAAAATAACACATTTTATTACCCTTGGAGCCATCCTACACAAATTGTGTTTCACACTTTTGATGGGCCATTGTTCTTGATGTGCTTTGGTTCAGCTAGCTGACGGTCATCAGTGTTTTCTTTGATCTTCACCTCTTCAGCAAGATATGTTGAGTGGACGCCATACATAACATAGAAGATCGTTATAAGGCATGTCCAAATGCCAAACCGCAAGTAGGACAACTTCTTTAGGGTAGTCATTAAGAAGACGTTGAGGAAAATGGATATGGCAGGAGGCCATGGCATGAATGGAACACCCCATAACTCGCTTGGTTGGCGGAGACGCGGCACTATGTAGCTATACAGTGTGGTGATTCCAAGCGTCATGGCGATGAATAAGATGCAAAGTAAGTTTTGTTGATTGTGTTTCCATGAGACGGAGAAACCAAGTGAGGTTGTGGAGATGAGGAAAAGGAATGCTAAAACTTTCCATGGTGGGTTCTTACTTACGATCACATATCGGCGATAGATTAGGGCATTCGCCACCAGGTAGAAAACCACTAGTGTTCCTATTGAGATTAGCTCAATCACTATTTTCAAGTCCGTGAACAACGCAATTGCTGCTGTGCAGAATCCTGCAATATTTTTAATGATAATGAAAACATTAGGACCATGAACACTAATGCAAGGGTTACGGTTGTTTTTTTTTTTTTTTTTTTAGATTTAGAAAATTGGTTTTTTAGATCGCGTACATACCTAGAAAGAGAGTGGCATTCAAGGGGGTGCCGGTTGAAGGATGCACTTTAGCAAGCCATGCCGGAACCAAGCCTGACCGACCCATGACGCATAGATATCTAGCTTGACCTAGCATCGCAACCAATAGTGAAGCCACGATTCCCAAACTCGCTCCTGCACCCACTATATTGCCGGCCCACTTCCATCCAATCTTTTGAAAGGCTATTGCAAATGATGCATTCTCCATTATCTTCATCAAAAATCATATACTATCTCTCATCACCATACCATCTCTTGTGGCAACATTACTTTATACATATATCTGTTCCAAGTCCTACTCTGACAAAGGTTATTAGATTGTTTTGTACACTGTACTTACCTCATTGTATGGGACCATAAAGCACAAAGACAGTGCCATGAGGCAGTAGAGCACGGAAACAGACATAACGGAGCCAATGATGCCGACAGGAAGAAGTTTTGAGGGGTTTGTGATTTCTTCAGCCATGGTGGAGACGGAGTCATAGCCCAAGTAGCTGAAGTAAACAATGGCTGCACCGTCAAAGACACCTTTCACACCGAATGGGGCTAGTCCGCTAGGTTTAACCAGGTTGCTTGCGCTGCCATTGTAGAAACCGGCAGCTATGATGAATCCGAAGAAGATCACGTGAAACACGGTCATTAGAAGGTTCACTAAAGAGCTTTCCTTGGTGCTGCATTATTGATTAATGAAACATTAATAAGTTATTGTCACTTCTTAAGTCAGTGTTTGCAACAACGAACCCAAGTCACTATCTATGTTAAACTTAAACCCCACTTATAAGACAAAAACATCGTTTCATTAACCACTACATTGAATGCTTGAAAAGAAAAAAAAAATCATATTACGAAAAGTGAAAGGTTCTGAAAATAAATATTAATAGTAGGGTTAAGCAAGAGAATGATATGATTAAGTTAACGAGATGAGAGAGACCTATGGCAAAGGCAGAGAGTGAGTAGAAGTATGAGAGCCACTGCTGGGAAATCCAACATGTTGTATCCTTTTATCAACCCAACAGCTTCAACTCTCCATGAATTCGGATCCTCTACTCCAAAAGTATAACTTATGTACTCAGTGAAACTCCTCCCTACGGCTGCATTGGAGAGAACATACTCCATCAAAATGTTTGCGCCAGCAAAGTATCCAACAAACTCTCCTACAACAAATGCATCCATCAAAAAGAGAATTAACACATTAGTTATTATTCCCAGCGAGACATCATGTACAGTTAATGACAAAGCTTACCGAATGTGACTCTAAGGTAGCTGAAGGCACCGCCGGCAACGGGGACGTGAATGGAGAATTCAGCGTAGCACAAAGAGGAAAGCAAGGCCGATATCCCTGCAATGATGTAGGAAATGAAGACAGCTGGACCTGATTTGGAATGAGCCACGAGACCTGTGGTGACAAAAACACCAACACCCAGCATTCCTCCAATCCCAAGAGCCACCAGATCATACCATTGTAGCTTTCTCATCATGTCTGCTCCAGACCTCTGTCTGACTTCGTTTGACTCTTGTTCTGGTGTCCATGTAGCTAGCACTCGTTTCTTAAGTCTGTGTGGTGTTTGTTTGAGAGTGTGAAGGTACCTTGAGAAGAGGGTGTTATTGACATTATTGTTGTTGTTTGGTACAGAGCCATCAACTGGTGCAGCCACAGCCATGTGTTGAGAGAGACCTTTCTTGGTTTGGTGCTTCTTACAGATCACTCTAGGTTTGGAGTGAAACGACCAACCTGCCATACGTATATATAATATGACATAATACTCCAAAATAAACATTAGAAATTATTATTCTTTTATCACCGTAAAGATCTAGTATTATTATTGGTTTACTGTCTATTATATAATTATAAAATTTGAAAAAAAATATATTTAATACCATTTCATTCATTAACTTAATACTTATATTGTTCACTGAATTTTCATGATTCGTAAGTTCGTATATTATAACATGGTTTGTTTTCAAACTAATTTCTAAAAGTATACTCCCTCTGTCCTCTTTTACATGTCACTTAACCGAATTTTCTTGTCCATTTTTACTTGTCACTTAATAATTTTCAATGCGTATTTAATGTCAACAACTACCTTAAAATATCAAACATTAATCACTTCATTATCATATTCGATAAAAAAATATATTCCCCACCAGTAATCATCTATCAATTTTACTTTTTGCACGAATTTTTTTATAAAAACATCAACCACCCATTCATTAAATTTGTTCAACCGCTAGAATTAACTTCACCTTAATCTACTCAAATTAACCTTAAACGGCATGTAATAAAGGACGGAGGGAGTAGGTCATTTAAATTTAAAGTTTGACTAGCTGAAAAGAGATTCTAGTTAAGTGATGGATTCTCAATTTTACCAACCCAAAAAAAAAATCCAAAGCCCATATATATGTATATATATAGGGGCGGTTCCATTGAGAATCACAAATCCGATGAGAACTAAGAACTCAAGGTTAAAATGGTGTGTTGTGTCTTGTGTTTTCTGGATACGTGTTGTGTCTTGTGTCTTATGTGTTGACATATGTCCTCCCAGCCATTAATTAGATCATCTCATCCAACAGTCAAGATTGAGTTCTCAGTTCTCACCTGGATTTGAGGTTCTCAATTGTGAACCTCATTCTATAAATATATATATAGTGAGGATCAATTGAGAGTTTCGAAAATTAGTGAGAATTTCAAATTCAAATAAAAACCGTCATATGTCCTACTACATAAGGATAATTTGGGATTAATTTTGCAGACAATCAGAAGTTGTTACATGTCGCACTATGTACCTACACCTATAGATCAATCTCTGACTGTCACATATTCCACTAATTTTTTCTCAACATGTCGCACACTTTATCTCTCTTCTTACACAAATTCATTAATTTTTAAATTTAGTTTTTAAAATTAATTAATTTAATTATTTTGATATTATTTTTAAAATCAAATTTCATAATCATTTATTAAAAGTATAAAATTTAATTTAAGATTAATTTTTAATATTTTTTAAAAGTAAAAAACTATAAAATACAAAGTATAATGTACAAAACGGCGACTTCAAAGTTCAAAATTAATAGTTCAGAGTTCATATTTTGTCCTTTGAACATTAAATTTTATATTTTATACTTTGAATTTTGAACTATGAAATACGAAATCTAAAATATGAATTTTACTTTAATAAAAAATGGATCCTAAATTAAACCTTAATCATTTTTTATAAATGATTATAAAATTTGACTTTAAAAATAATATCAAAATAATTACATAAATTAATTTTAAGAATTGAAAGAATGAGAGAGAATACAGGCGACATGTGAAAAATACATGTAGAAAAAGTACATTTTCTGATGGATCATTATACCTCACCACACTACAAATTCTCATATGATTCCTCTACACCTTCATCCACTACCTTTTCCGACAAAAGGTATTTATGGGTTCGGATGATAGATGGCCAATGCTTAGTTCTCAGGTATCACACTTAGTAGAGTTCTCTCATGTACCTCACTCTATATACATACTGTTTAGGCTAGCAAAAAGGGCATTGAATGAAATGTCAAGACATTTGATTTAAAAATCAAGTGTCTTGGATTTGAATCCCCTTGAAGGCATCTGGTTTTTAACCGTCTATGAGCCTTTCCTCATATAATACACATGGAATGGGCTAAATCACCAATTTTACACTTTATACTTATAACAACGCTTGCATTAGACGACGCTACCTTTAGACGACACTTACGAATATTAAGCGCAGTCTAAAATTCAGAAAAATAAAACTGTATCATTTTTCTTAACTTTAAACGGTGCTTATGGGGTATTAAGCATCGTAGAAAGTCCGTCGTCACACTTTAGACAACGCTTATTCTTAATAAACACCGTTAATTGTTGATACTTTAGACGACACTTTTGGCTCAAGAGCGCTGCCTAAAGTCATAATAATTGAATAAAAAATGTGACTTTAGATGATTCTTTTCCTCTATGTATATAAGTATATAAGTGTCATCTAATATTTTAGACGGCGCTTGTAATCCACAAGCTTCGTTAGTTAATATTACTTTGGACAACGCTCAATACTGAGAAGCCGTCTAAAAATATACCTTTCACAACGCTTATAAGTCATAAGCATCATCTTAAGTGTTTATTATATATATACGATGCTTGAGACCCTTAACTTACTAAGACGGTGAAAGACTTTTTAAATCGTCATCTAATGTCACAAATAAGCACCATGAAAAAATCAATCTGTACTACTACATATATAAAATTATATATATATAGTTTGAATTGTTATTATTTGATTCAATCCGTACGTTTGAATATAGAGACTTAGATTTTAGATCTCCACATGCTAGTTTGACTACTGAATGTTATGAACTTCAGCGACCATCTCATTGGGAATGATTTCAACCAAAGGTTCTTACAAAGCCATATGTCCCTCTAGGTTTTCTTAAAAGTACACAAATGTTCCTATTAGGTCAATGTTAACACAGCAAAATATATGCTTGTTCACATGGCATATTATAGAACCCTTTACTTTGATGGTCCCAAGACATGAAGGGGGCCGGATTCCTTCGTATAGTTTAAAACTATTCGTACATATTGCAGAAGGGTTGAGGGCTTAATTACGACCAAAGTATGACATATAGTAAGCAGCTTTACAAGAGGAACCAGAGTTAGTTCAGGTGAAGAGAGAGTACCTTGACCTAGTCTCTTCAACAAACTTCAAATAATTAATTATCAATGTACGTATACCCGGCTTTATAAAAGATGTGACAAAGCCAAGGAAGCATGGGGCATCGGCCTGCTGCTTTAAGAATAATGACCTGATTTTCCTCAACCAAATACAATGCTTTTTAGATTCTGGTTCGTCCACAAATTAACCCTACATATGTCCAGAAAGACAATAAGCTGGACTAGGAGAAAATTCGAACGGGAACTAAGCAGCACAGCACACGGACGATTCTTTCAATGGAGTGTGATCTTTGTTTTTTTAATTATGATTTTACTAAATAGAATTAATTAGTTACATCATGCGAAGTCACACTTAAAAGATAACGGGGCAATGACTTCCATGTCATTCTTAATTAGTTTCATCAGCAAGTGTTGTACAGTTATTCTTAATAAAAAAGAAAAAAAAACTTGAATGGGGTTCCGAATTACTATCATCATATATCCGATCGGTCCAAACTGTCACGTTTCCCAAATAAGATCCAGATCGTTATTTTTTTTGATAAAAATTCTAACACTATTTTTCTAAATTAAACACAGTAAAAATAATAAAAGGAAAAAACGTGTGTCCCACCAGCTCCATCTTCTTTCGATTAACCCTCATATCCTCCCGACTGGCGCCCAATTGGAGCCCTCCCCACCATAGTCCCTCCTCCGATTGGGGTTTGATTAATTTTTTCGAGAAGCTGATCAGATCAGTTGCTGGCTCTACTTCGAATAGGGTGAGCTTCAACTCGCTCAGGCCATGTGCTCTTGTGCCTAAATCAACGCGATCAGATGAGATGGAGATTGTGGGGTTCACTTGGTTTTTTATTTTCTCTTAACAACGGTTTGATTCTGTTACTTGTGTTTATTTTTGTGTTAACAATTTGAAGAGTTTCATCTAAATTAACGGTCTTTGCATCTTATTTGAAAAATATGATAGTTCGCACCGCAATTGAATAAATGATGATAATTCGGAACCCTATAGTAATTTGTCCCTGTTTGAGTTTTACATAGTTGAATTATTGGTATACTAGTAACTTAATTAGTTGGGCACTTGCAAGTCACAAAAGCCAAAAGGTTCAAGATATCATTGCAACTATATTAGCATCTTTGAGCTAGCTTAGCTATGAAAACCCTAGCGTAAAGTCATAATGGGAATTCAATGAAATCAACCCTACTTTACTCTCCAGTAGTACGCTAGCATACTTTTCATATATGTTGGGATTTCATAGTGCAGTGTGAAGGTCTGTGCACCCTTTTCCCATCATTTAGACATCTAATAAAATAAATCTAATGCTGCTAGCCCCATATGCTATCCGATTTCATCAAAAAACTGTTGTCTATATATAGTAATAATGTAACTGTAACCCAACTAAAGCTGTAAATTAGTATACTCCTACACTACGACGTGTACACAAGTAATACTGGAATGGTAATGCATACAAAAGAAAGATGTGAACGATTAGTAATTTTGACTACGGGCATTCATATTTCCCGTTAAGATTCTCTCTATCAGTTCACAAGGGAGTATGGTATAAGTGAAAGCTACAGTTAAGTTTATATACTACAAAGAAGACAGTTGATTAATTAATTGTTTGCAGTTGATGCATTTTAATTTAGGGTTCGGAGTAATTTTTTGACATGGGTAACTAACAAGACTTTACTTGTAACAGCTAGCTTTAACGAGAGGAAATATTGTGGACATTATTTTAAGGTTTACTGATTTATGGCCTTCACTATATATATTATGCCTAAAGGATGATTTAATTCAGGTTTGTATAAACCTGCCCGGTAACAATGGTGTTCCAGCGGCTCGGAAATATTAGTCCTTAATAAGGTGCAGAATTCTAATTCTGACTTTAGTAATTGTAATTTCTCTCAAATGATGCTATTTGCTATATTCAAAGGAGATGTCTTCACAATAAGGTTTGTGCGATTGCCCTTTCTTCCTACTGTAACCTCTACTATACTATTATGCGTGATTGGCATATCCACATAAGTCAAAAGGCACATTCTTAGGCTAAGAATCAAATCATTATTTTTCGCCGCTGTATCAGGAAATGGCCTACACTCCAAACCTTACCTTAATTAAAATGCTTAGATGCCTCTTTCTTAGCACTTTAAATTAAATTTGGGGTGTCTGCACTAGGCATTCTCTATGATGCAACTGAAGGGTGGAAAAAACTTTATCACAGTAACCAATATAATTCAAGGGGAAGTGTCCCGGTTGAATCGGCTTTATATATAGCATAATGTGAGAGAAGCAAAATAGTGAGAATAAGAACCAGATCAGTAGGACTATAATAGTTTGTTTTTTTGGTTCTTTACATGTTGCAACAGAAAAAAACGAATAGTACGACCAGGGTATATAGATTATTGTAGATGACGAATATGAAAGAAAAAGGCCGGAAGCTTAGAAAAAAATTCTGCTAATAGTTGTAAGTGATTGGTGGATCGGAGAAGAAGAACGATTTCTAACATTGATCAGTCTAAAAGACAAGGAAGAGAGATTGATCAGGATATGATTAAGAAAAGAATTGAATTCTCATTCCCATCTCACTAATCGCTTTTTCATGTAGTGTTTTCTTATTTATAATCGACACTATCCTGAAAAGTGTTCATATTATGCTCTCTTTACTTCTTTCGTTTTAGTATTGAAGTGTATACAAATCAAAGAAATGAGGGGGAAAAGTTAATGACCCTGTGGAGAAAACAATCAAAGTGTCCCTCTTTTTGCAATAATGCACTATCCCTATTTTGAGGAATCACAAGGAGAACTGATATAGCTAGTAGGATTATCCTACTTCACTATTTTATTTGCTGCTCAAAGCGTAGGTAAAAAACACATCAAATTTGGGGCTGCAAACTAAATTATGGTACATATTATTATCGACTTGTTTTTCTTTTGAGTTCGTGTTTGCCTGTGTACTCTAGCTAGGGCTTCTTGTGCCTCCATAGGATTTCGGAAGAGAGAAATGAATGTGATCAAACTGTATCCGTTTTTATATCTGAAGGTTTAGCTTGTCCTCTCATTATCACTTGATCTTATTCTACCCGTTTAGCAGAAACAATAAACCCTAGATCGTGGAAAGAAAATTGCTTCCAAGACTATATATATGTTGTCCATTTGTATTGGTGTGATGATCATATTTGGCTAAAGAAATCAAACCATTCAAGCAAATATTGTAAATTGCGAGTGACATTTTAAATCATTTAACCTAGGAAATTCAATTATTGTGGATACCCTAATTAACACGTCTACCTTATTGGGTCATTAAGGAAAATCTCTCAAACAGATTGCTTCAAAGCATTTTGCCATATCTTATATATATATGTTCACAAATTAACAATAATATTCAAATCCACAAGCTCATCCTATCCAATAATTCATCAAAACAATATCACCCACAATGGTTTTCAGCCTTAGACTGTTAGTGCTTTCATCGTATCATTTTATTTTATAATTAATCAAAGGTGTATCAAACAACATATATGCCTTGGTAAAATGCTTCCCACTTGTTAATCCTTTATCACCTAAAGCCAAAAATTTAGGGTAGGAAAAAGATTATTGATAGGTTAATTGTTCGTTAACCAATCTCGATTTTAACATCATCCTTACGTATACCATGACCAGCAAATTATTTATCTTTTATTTTCAGAGCAGTCTACATATACATATATAGATCATGTTCAATTGAAAACTCCCGAATTACGTGAGAATTAAGAATCATTCATCCATCAAATCTTAGTTCTCAACTCGCTACATGTCCTAATCTCAAAAGAAAATTTTGAGATTAAATTTTGTAGGCACTCAGATGATGTCACGTGCTCCACCATCCAACAATCACGAGCTACACACAACTCACCGCTTGTCCTACTATCTCTTCCTTACACCACTCTCTCTCTTTTAATCTAACTCATTAATTTTTATTTTTAATTATTAAAATAAATTTATGTAATTATATTGATTTTTTTTTAAAAAAATCTATTTTCATAATCTTATATAAAAATGTATAATCTTTAATTTAAGACCCATTATTTCTATATATTTTTTAAAAAAATACTAAAGTAAAAATACAATATACAAAGTGACGGCTTCAAAGTTTAAAATCTATAGTTCAAAGTTTATATTTTAAATTTTGAATATTAAATTTTGTACTTTATACTTTGATCTCTGAACCATAAAATACGAACTTTAAACTATGATCTTTGATATTGTAGGAATTTTTTAAAAAAAATACTGAAAATGGATCTTATATTAAACCTTATAATTTTTATAATTGATTATGAAATTTGATTTCAAAATATTATCATTATAATTACACAGATTGATTTCAAGAATTGAAAGAATGAGGGAGAATATGGGTGACATGTGACAGACACGTGACAGAAAATTATAATTTTCTACTGAATCATTATACCACCACCTTTTCTCAAATTGTAACAAGTGTCATTTCCACATACCCCCACTATCTTTGTCACAATTAATCAACCCCTTCTAAATATTGTTTGATCGGAAGGATGCCATGAAGTTATCAGTTCTTACACCATTTGGAGTTCTTACATGAACCTCACCATATATGCAGTGTATATCAATTGAGAACTTCTAAAGTTAGTAAGAACTAAGATCTCAACCAAAACTCGTCATGTGTCCCACTATATAAGGAGTAATTTGGGATTAATTTTGCAGCCAATTAAAAGCTATCACATACCCCACTACCTACACTTATGAGTCAATCTTTGGTTGACACGTGTCCCACTAACTCATTTCATATGTTACACATTCTCTCTCTCATAATACAAACCTATTATTTTTTGTTTTTAGTTCTTAAAATCTATTTATATAATTATTTTGATATTATTTTTAATATCATTTATAAAAATGTATAAGGTTTAATTTAAGATCCGTTTTAGTTATATTTTTCAAAAAGGTTAAAAAGTACAAAGTACAAAGTACAAAATGGTAATTTAAAAGTTCAAAATTCATAGTTCAGGGTTCATATTTTAAACGTTGAACATTAAATTTTATACTTTAAACTTTGTACTTTGACCTTTAAACTATGAAATTTGTACTTTTAAAAAATCAAAAATATTTTAAAAATAAATCATAAATTAAACCTTAAAGCTGTCTAGTTACAGTGTCAAAGGAATAATTAAATCTTAAAATTAAATTTTTGAACATTACACGATTAATAACTTTCCTACTTACGACAATCTGTCTAGTTACAGTGTCAAAGGATACAAAGTATGACTGATATTGAGGATGACACAGATTCAATGAGACTATCAATCACATGATCGTAAATATGTTTACACCTGGTCACAAATGATTTCTTCCACGATCACACCCATATTACGTATATATGTGTCTTATTTCATCGATAAGCATGGTATATTTACAAATGTGAGAAAAATATGGTTTCTTTTAAGTTGTATTAGCAGTCGGAAAGTGTAATTTGTTAAACCATTTGGGTGTATGTTTGAATATTAATACTGCTTACTACTACAAATTGGCTGACTTTCGAAATTTTGCTTGAATTTTAAGTCGTGAATATGTTTCATATAATGTTTGAATGTAAAGGTGTTTTTATCGTTATACTGTTTTTTGTCTTTGAGTTATTTTTAGTGTGACTTGGCTATCTGATTGAGTTTTTTGTTTGTTTGACTTGCTATTAATTTTATGTTTTTTATCATTATATGTTAGTCAATATTATACTACTAGTTATTATGGTAATTTAATAATTTAATACTTATTTAAAATAATATTATATAATTATATAATATCAAGTGTTAATTTTTTAGTAATATAATATCTATGGGAGACGTTATGACGAATCAAAAGACAGGAGGAAGAAACTCAAAAAGGGCGTGGAACAGTGCGAAAAAACTCGCTTAATCAATTATTGTATTTCTGGGCTGTTGGATTCTTTGGACAATGTGACAAACCAACAGACCACCCTGAGCCTATGCCAAAGTGATTGAATATGAATGTCGGGGTTATGAACTTATCACCCAACACATCATCAGCAAAATTGGGTTGTTTGAAGGACTCTAACAAGTATACTGCTTCTTCCCATATATAAGCGATAAGACCGTCGTTGGATTGTCTTATGCAAATAAATTCATAATACATATGTTCACCAGTTAGTCGTAAATACATGGTAGATCCGTAGAGACTGAATTGTCAAATGTTCAACAACTAGACAATTAGACAATATAAATATAAAAGACATAAAATATTGGAGATTTCAGAGATAAATGTAATCAAGATAATTAAAAAGAAAAATCAGATAGATATGCATGTAGTTGGGAGATTGATGATCATTGAATACAAAAGATTAAATTCTATCCATGCATTGAAATCACCAAAATATACATATCACATTTCAAAGTGTAAACAATTGCTCCTAATCTACATTCATCATATCCTTAAGCGAGTGATATGAATTCTATATCTAATATGCTCTAATAGGTTGTCAGCCTAGCAACATACAAATTGTGCTACTGTGATAGAGAATTCAAATTAAATTATGTTGCTTTCATAGAACTTAGAATATGTTACTATATGTGCTCCTATCTAATTGGTATTAGCTTTCACCCTCACAATCTGATCCAAACGCCTAGGCTTCATGCAACGAGACACTACATACATTAATTTTGTCATGCAGGTTAATACAATCATTCAAATTCAGTGCAGCAACGCTATCGACATAAAAAAAATTTATAAGCACAAATTATCTCTCAATAATCATCACAAATTTACAGCACCTAAACTAAACAAGAGAATTAGCCACTGAAGGCCATAGACATAGACATGATTGAAATAGTAGGAATTACCTTTACAATCTTACTCAAATCTAAACTAGGTTGTGCTCCCTTGCAGCTCTGCACTGCTCCTTGAAATTATCACAAATCAGATATCTGGCCTACTATTTATGTAAAACTTACAATATTGCAATTCACAACTCTAATTTTGAGAAAACAAACTCTGTAAACCGTAAATTTTTCAAAAAAAAAGAAAAAGCAGAACAAAAAAAATTAAAAGATATTTTGTATTAAAAATGAAATAAGAGAGCTACCAAGATGATAGTCAAATGATTAGTTACTGCGTTATTCACCCAATAGATCATGTGATTGAGTAAAAAATGAAATAATAGAAATAGACTGCATCTTCGTTCTGTGAACAGGAAGTACGACACCCTTGTACCAGTTTTAACCAGTTTCTCTTGAGATATGAAGTCTCCCTCTGATGTGTGAGTAAATGCAGTGGTCAAGATTCTATGCTACTATCATAATTCATAATACAAGGATGTATCCACAACTACTACCCATCCAAAATTAATGTATTTGATTCTGGCCTCTAAAAACATATGCGCCTTAACAGTACCAGGCAAACCTTGAAAATCAAAACATTACTATATTCGCACTTGAAACATACAGTAAGAAAAAAAGTCTGCAATTCATGGGTAAAAGTGATTTTCTAGGACCATATGCCGAGGAAGTTATTTACAGACCATCAAAAAGGGACATGCTTAACAAATCAAACTCTTAATACCATCAAACATTCTTCATCCAGGTCTCTTTTAGTCGCTTAAGATACCCTCCTCTTTCTCTTCTCCTTCTTGTCCACAGTGTTCTTCAACTACAATATACACAATTCAAATGTTCAGGTATGTCGCTTCGGATGGAGGATTAATCCTTTAAAAGCAATTTATATATATAAAGCTACTGATACTAATAAAATATAACCAGTGCTTTGCAGTACACCAAGCTTAAGATGAGTTACTCGACAGACTCACCATAAGTGCAAGGATCCGCACAAAGAGCGCAACAAAATCGGTGAACAGCATCAGGGCATGCTTTACATAATCTAAGTCCCCAAAATGTGCTTTCTCAATTATTTCCTGGGTGTCAACCACTGTGTACCCCACAAAGACCATCAGCCCAAAGTAAATCTGCAATGGTCATTCAAAGAGGGAGAGAAACATTTTAAGACCAATCGTCAACAAACACTAGTTATAATCACTATGAAAAAAATGATGAAAAGTACAACTGTATAAATTCATCATCACTGTTTACCTCGAACTTGAAAAGTGCCATGGAACCACCAATGATCGCGGAGCCAAAATGCAACCACATGAGGATGGAGAGGCCAGCAGAAACCAAACCTCCCAAGTAAAGATACTCTCTACGTCTCGCCACCATTGCTGCTCCAGAAAAACAGCCAAATGCAAGGGCAGACCCCACCAGTGCCCCAATTAGAATGCTGTGAATGGACGAGGGTATATTAGAACCATAAAGAAGCTCATTATTTGGATAAAGGACAGACCATTAAGCCTGCAGCAACATGACCATATGCAAAGATAATTTTGTATGCCAAGTATACACTGAGTTGAAATAGGCTGGCACTAATTTCCCAAGCTAGCATATTAATAAAACCATTTGAAGTATATAAATGACATCAATGTAACATGCGTTTTCGAGTATGAAAAATGATACGAATGCAACATAAGTCTTGCTCAGTAAAAACTAAGTAAATGTATAAGAAAAAAATTCTATATGACACTAGAAAACCAATGTTCTTTAATAGATGGCAAATTGAACAAAATGAGGCCAACTCATTGCTCAATTTTATTTTTTAAGGTACACCCTCAATTCTTTGAATGGTATAGCACAAACTTGCAAGATATGCTTTGAACCATGAAAAGAAGTATTCGGTTAACTGAAACTCACTAACATCAAGCTACACGACTCATGCTCTTGATAAGACGAGCAAACAAGGAATAAAATCTATAAAAGCCACGATTTTGCAAATTTGTTGCTGGTGACCAACTAAACATAGAAGACACATTTGAATTTCTCAGTGGCTAGTGTGCAGGGGCAGTCACTATAGACAAACAAACAATCAATTCACAGATTTCACCGCAAGCCCCATCAAGGATGAACAAAGAAGAATACAAGGCGTAACAAACCTTGGGTCAATTTCAACTGCCAGTTGTGTCAGTGGGCCGATAGAAGCTCCTTCAAACAGGGCAGACAACATCAAAAGAGAAAACTTCTTGTTCTGCACAAAACAAACCACAGTAGATTATGTATATTTGAATCACCCACGTAATAAACAACAATCAGACGAACACAAACATGTTAATTACCTTATCACGCGATGAAACTGCCAAAGTGAAATTGAGGGCTACCAGACATAGAATAGTAGTAATATAGCCTCCAATGTTCCATATGAGATGCAAGTATGCCCCAATAGCTGATGCAATCAGTGCACAACATAAGGTCAGATACACCTGGAAAAAAAAAGAAATTCGCAGGACTCAAAATCCAATAATACTAAAGAAAATTGCCATAAAAGTAACACTAATGTTAAAGCACACGATCCCATGGCATAACACAAATACTACTCTGATTCCTGAAGATAGCAAAACTAATAAACATATATCTACAGAACTATACAGTTCAACCAAAATCAAAGATTCATGTATCCAAATTAAGCTACATAACAAAGTAAGACATGAAAAGGTTCTCTAAGATTTTTTTTGTGATTGAAACAATCTAAAGCAAAAAGAACAAGCCACCCAACCAAAAACCAAAACTCTGCTTTTTCCCAAATTTCAACAAACCTCTTCACCAACAACAAATGGAAAAGGTAATGGAAAAATAAAGCTAAGCTGCGACGCGTTACTCAACAACCATTCTGTTGGACAAACAAACGGAAATAAAAAATAAATAAAAAAAATCAAAATTACCAGTCTGAGATGATTCTGAACGACGGGAGAGATCTGGCGGAAGTTCTTCAGCGGATCGTAAGTCCAGCCGTAGCGTGACGACGCCGGCTGCGGCTGGAAGAAGGAAGAGAACGACTCCATCACCTGCTAAAATTTCCCTGTCCAGATATTTTGCTTTCTGATTTTATTTTTGTTTTTCTTCTCTGTTTATTCTCCTGAGCCGAATCTTCCTGCTTAATTTTATACACGGAAATCGAATCAGAACGACTCCTTTCGGTGAATCTTTCCAAGCTTTGAGAAATGTCGAAATTACCCCTCCATAAGTAGAGGGAATGGTTTCTTTTCGGATATGTACAGGGGCAGTTTGGGGAGGGAGTTATTTATTTATTCTGGAGTGTTCGAGAGGGAAAGGTACGATGGGGATTATTCATATAAAGTGGCGACAAATAAAAGTATCAATGAGTTGTTTGAATTTGAATGTATGAAGCTTTTATGGGACATGTCGGCAAATGGTAGAACTTAAGATGTGATGTCAGGTTTCGTATAAGTCAAAGAAAGGGAATGGATTATTCTTAGTATTGAAGGTGAATGCGACAAGGTAGGATTGTTCGAGCCATAAGTTTTGCCGTTGGGCGTTACATAGACGAAGGGATATGAGAGGGACGTTTGATGACTCGACTCGAGCCATTACAAGCAACCGAATAGATATTTCTTTGGGTGATCTCGCCACGTATTTGGAAATAAATTCGTTGGGATTTGGAGGAAGAAAATCGAGTAGATCGCCTTGTTTTCTACCAAGTCATGATTAAAATAGTATGAGTTGGGAAATTATAACTTGCGCTGCAAACAAGGTTGAGGTAAAGTAACAAGGCTGGGAATATTTGAAAGGCCTCGAAGGAAAGGATGCACCGAGAGGCAAATGATTATGATACAAGAAGTTTGTTCTCTTTCATTGTCTATAAAGTTCTAATATTACAAAATTTTATTAATACAATTTGTGTGTAAGAGCGTCACTATTAAGATAAAGGATGTGCGATTTCTGATCATAAAAAAAAGGAAAAACCCAAAAGGGCCCTGAACTATCACCGCTTACCCAATTGCGGTCAGAACTACCATGATTTCCAAAAAGGGTGCGATGAAAAAAAAATTGGACTGATTTTCTAAATTAAAATTTACCATTACATTCCAAACATAATATTAGTATAAGACTTAAATTTGTGTGCGAAAATTACGTCATTTGGTTATCAAAAGACGTCGTTTTCTTTATTTGTGCAAAACGATATAATTTATTTTGATAACCAAACGACGTAATTTTTGCACACAAATCTAAGTCTTATAATTATATTAGGTAAGGAATGTAATGGTAAATTTTATTTTAGAAAATCAGTCAATTTTTTTTCATCGCACCCTTTTTGGAAATCGTGGTAGTTCTGACCGCAATTGGGTAAGCGGTGATAGTTCATGGCCCCTTTTGGATTTTATCCCTAAAAAAAACTAACATTACAAATGTAAGTGTCTTAATAGTTTTTTCATGAACTTTTATAGGGGAGACATTAGGATGAATCACTAAAAGCTTTCAGAAATGGATGAGATGATATATATAATAACTACAACACATGAGGTCCTGTATACAAAAGTAGCACGTTCATACATAGATGCATACATGTGGAAGAAGCTTAGATTTGAGAATGGTTACCGAGCCTTAAGGTCTGCCTCAATAGGGAATGTACTAGATGGTCAGACATGAAAGCATACTCATTTCTCCCAACCAAAATCATGGCATGGACTGGAAAACTTTACGACGGATCCAGAAAATATAATAAGAGGGGTTAATTCTTAAATAATCACATAAAGTGAGTATAAATGTTATAAACTTTTTATTTTAGAGTGATCATTATTTTGATTTTTAGAAGAATCATTATAACTATTTTTGAAATTCAAAACATAAAATTATATATAGAGAGAGGATCAGTTGATAACCTCCTTATGTTGAGAATTTTGTGGACAATTCTGGACCAATCATTTTGTATATAAAACGACTATGTTTTGATTACGTTATTTTCTTAGTTTTAACTTTATTTATTATACTTGATAGTTATGCTTAGTAAGAGATATATTCATAAATCCTTTCATTTATTTAGAAAGAGCAATTACCTCCCCTGATTCTCACGCCAATCTGCATTTCATATCTCTTTCTTCCACAATCCCATATTTTTAGATGTAGGAGCATCCTTCTCAATTCTCACGCGAATTGTCCCCGATCTCTTATTTCTTTCCCAATCTGTTCAAGATCATGATGAAGCTCGCTGTCGTGAAGGAGAAGGTTGTGTTGATCTGTGACGATGTCTTCTTTGTGATTGGATCGCGGATGGTAATGCTGAGTGCTCCAGTCCTCGGATCGGTCGTGCGGCAAGGGCCAAGGGGTTCACAGTGGCGACGATTGCCGACATCTCGAGCGCTGTCAATAACCTAGAAACTAAAGCTTTCTAGGAGGCCACCACGCCTCCATTCCACTCTCCTTGCTGATACTGCATCCAATCCCGCAGTGGCCGTCTAGTCTAAATCTGGTGCATTCCAGGTGATGGTCAGCATGATATACGTCCGATTTGGTGCGTTCCAGGTGATAGTCGCCTAGTCCGAATTTGTTTGCTTAAAACAAGTATATATGAGCTGGCGGAGAAATAGGCCTCGCAAGGCATTATATGTTCTCCCGGCTAGATAGGATGCTGATCTGGTTGATGCATCTTATTAAAGTCATAAGTTTTAAAATAAGATGTGAACCAGTGAATATGTTCACTAATTCTGATGAATTGATGTGAAGCAGTGAATATGTTTACGAATAGATTTTGATGCAATGAATATGTTCATTAATTCCGAATATAAATTTTTTACAATGAATATTTGTTTTTCAATAGTGAACATGTCCACTTCCAATATTCACTGTCATAATAAAAAAGTGTCAGTACAAAATTCAAGAAAAAAATGTTCAGTGTGAAAAAAATAAAAAAATCACTATTTTATTTTATTATTTTACATAAGATTATAAAGAAACAATTATAACTCAGAAAATATAAACCTGAAAAAGTGTTCACTATTCGAAACCTAAAAAAAATTAAAAACAAATCTCATATAATTAATAAGACATAATGAATAAACTCGAAATAGGAAATCATGTAACTAATACATTGTTGTTTCATGCATAAAATGATTGATCCAAAATTATACACGACGATTCTCACTTAAGGAGGTTCTTAACGGATCCTTTCCATATCTATATATATACATATAAATTATTTTTTTGAGTGAATTCATCTGACCCAACTAAACAACTTCTACATCTGCCACATCTTCATCATTAATTTGTAGTCTTGGGTAACACTTAGTAAAGAAAGGTTGAAAAGTGCATCTCGCACTTCACTTTCAAATGATAGTCTGCATTTGACATCAGTCGCTCAACTTCTCTCAGCAGAAGAGTAGTACAGCTGTGTTTCATCCTCCTCATCATCTGCATTTAAGCTAGTTTTTTAATATGTCTCGCGCCTGTTTCAAACAGCTAGCATCGTCTTACTTCCCCTCGAAAATGGCCTCGCGCCATCTTCTGATGATGATGTTTGGTTCTGATGTGCTGCGACACCCTTCCCCTCTTCTCTTTCTCTCCAAGTAAAAATATTCTCTTTGCTTCTTTCTTTATCTTTATTATTGTGTGCATCGATAATGATAAAGGAGTTGCAGATTTATTTAAGTTTCTGTGTGACTGTTCGTTATCATGATATCAGAGCTTTGATTCTTGTTACCAGAAGATTGATCGAAATCCTTGATGAAAATTGCATAATCTCTTAGTTGTTGTTTGCCTTAAAATCTTGATTGAATCCAGTTTTAATCTTGAAATTTGAATAGCTTCTTTGTTGAGTTTCTTGCCAACTATATTTCGCTTATAATTTGGTGAAAGTCTTATGAATATATTCTACTAATTGTGATGACTAATCCTACAACTGATCAGGAAAAACAATTGAATCTACTCTAATTATAGTCCAAATGTTAGGCTTCCAGATCAAGTTGATAATGGATCTCATGCTAATATTTCGTCATCCATTCTACATTACATCATATAAACAATAAGGGTGGAAAATTGGATGGAAAGAAAAATTTGGGCAACGTAGATTTTCCCATGAAATTCATCATATTTTTTCTTGTTTAGTTAGGAAAAAAAAGGTGAGAAAATGCTAAGACATTCTTTATTTAAATAAATTTTCCTTCCTATTTTCTATCTAATTTTTTATAAATTTTCCTTCTTATTTTCTCAAAATTTCTTTCTTATTTTTCATAAAATTTTCTTTTCCATTAAATTTTTCCCAAACCAAACACAATCTTAAGTGGTGTTCCTCAATTGTATTTTAGAGAGAAAGAGAATGATATGAGAGGAGAGGAGAGGAGAGGAGTGTTCTTTGAGTTTTTTAGGAGGGAATCGCGAGGATTCAAAGGGATTTGAGGAGTAAACCCTCCATTTCCTTTCCACCCTATTTGGGTGGATTTGGAGGAGAATGGATGTAGAAAGATAAAATTACCATTTTGTCCTTCATTAAAAGGATTATTTATTAACATGAAAAATATTATGTAAGGATATTTTAGTCAATTTTTTTTATTTTCTTCTCTTATCTCTCTAAATCCTTCCTAAACTCGAGAACATTCATTCCTCTCCTTCCCTTTCCTTACATTTCCTCTCATTCCCTTTTCCTTCCCTCCAAACTTAGGAACAGAGCCTTAGATGGCATATGCCAAGGCTTATGAAGCACAATCATCCTGGATCGGGCGACCGACGAACAACGGAAAGCTATGGTGCAAGAGACAAGTCGGTTCACTCAAATAATATTTTGACCGAGCAAACTAATTTGGTCTGGTTGAACCGTTGGACCAATCTGACCCTTTTTTCAGGTATTAAATTAATTTTCAATTTCGTATTAATTATTTTGATTAATTTTCTTATTTGATAGTTAGACCAATAAATTAACTAGCTTCAATTTGATTTAATAACTCAAGGTTTATATAATTGTCTCATTTGTTGAGTTAAGTAATTAAATAAGATTCATTATTTGAATTATTTAATGTAGTTGTTTAATTAAAATTCTTCTTCTAATTTGCATTCATTTCACTATTTTATTTCGATTGTACCCTATCTGATTATTTTATTTTAATTTTACTCTAGTTGAAAGAAAACAGAAGTAGCATTGACATTTTTATTGAATCAAACTGGGAATGATATACTCGGTTTGATACGTAAATAGACATGCGGTATGACATTGTGCCAGCGTGTCAAACAGAAGATTCAATTGATGCTTTCTTCATAAAAACCCGGGGAATGGGGGTGATAGTATGGAATTCCTTCCGGTCAAAAGCTCATTGCAGTAGATATTATGAAAAAAATCCCATCCACCACGTTGTTATCTTGATTGAAGCCGAAGCTTTTTTGCTAATTATATTGCTCAGGTGAGTTTCTCCTGACCTTCTTTTAATTTGCTGGTGAGCGAGATTGACGGGCGGAAGATGAATTCCAAATGTCTTCCTCAGATTACCAAATCACCATCACGGGCTTCCGCGTCAGATCATTTTAGTAAAAAGATATAATGGGTTTCCAGTAGTATCATAACCTTTTGTTGGAAATTGGCTCACTACATGAACCTAAATGGTTTGATTTAATTTTAATGATTGAGTGTTTACCCAAACATGGTTAATAAAGTTTTATCAATAATGGATATGAGCCAAATTATAGTTGAAATCTTTAGATAAAGTTATTTAAAATAAACGTGAACTTGACCAGTTCACCTTTATTTTATTTGTTTGGTTCATAAAAGCAGTTGAAAATTCGTGGCATAACCAAAGCTTACTTGGTTTTCTTTTAAGTATTTCTTGGTTCAAAAAACATCTTTATTTTCTTATTTATTAAGCAATTGAAGGTAAGAATAACTCTTTATATCGTGATAAGAACGGTCTTTTGACCGTTATGCTTCTTTATGATGAGAGATCTCTTTTCTTGATAATATAAATAGACCTTTCTGTTATGAAAAGGTATGTATTGAAAAATAGAAAAATACTCAAAAGCTCAATTGTCCTTCTTTATGAAGAGTAAGTTGCTTTCAAGCTACATGAAGAAATTTTTGTTGAGATTTATGCTGAGTTGCGCTAGATTGAATCTGAAACCATATTATTTTGGGAAGAGTTCGCAGTACCTCAAGTAAATAATAGAGAACGAATTATCTTCAAAGGAAAACTAATTCATTCGGTTATTGGATTTATATACCCTTTGTTAAAAATCAGTTCATTGTCACATTCTTGTTTAAAAATCAGTACCTCAGCACACCGGCATATAGCATGTCATGAGATCCCCTGCATGGTCTCCGCCCAGGAAATGTCATGGGATTTGTATAAACTCCTTGTGATTAATTTTGAAACCCGTGTGAGCAAGGTGGAGATGAAGAAAATGTTAGGGGCTATTGAAAGCTGGCCCTGAACCACACTTTGAAGAGAGAGCGAATATAGTTGTGTGTAGCTTTTTTAAGTCCTAAATCCCAAAGATCTCAGGACTTCTCTTTTTGACAGATTTTGGCACGTGTTTCCAAGTATTTCTGACGTGTGTCTTCAATAAATCTAGATAGGATTCAAATTTGTAAGTTAACAAAAATAGGACTTCTAGTTTGAGCCGAATTAAGAAACATGTTTACCACCGACTTTTTCAATCCAGCTAGCGGAAATCCGTTGAGAAATAAATCTAACTCCTCTTTCAAAAGTATAAATTATTGTCTCTTCTTTATATAGTAGTTTGAATCATCAAAATCAGACATTGGACGTGGAAGTTATAGTCTCGAAAGATAACCCAAATCTACTGACTCGAATCAGAAAATATCGTGGGTCGCGCACATTAATTGCTTTCCCACACGCTCAACACATGCGCGTGGCATGTGCTACGTCAGTTCATGGTTTCTTTCTTTTTGGTAACATGTGTTCAGTCCTTGATGAGTCACTGTGTGCGCAGCTGCAGTCCACATCACGCGGCTCCCGCACTCGGACAAATGATATCTTCTGTTCTTCAATCTGAAGTTTATTTTTCTTTTGCTCCAAAAAAAATTTTTAGCATGTTTTCATGTTTACACTTAAAATAATTCTCAAATACAAATATTAATTAAAACCATTGAATAACTCTTGAGCGATCAGAATTAAGTTAGTTAAGTATATAATGGATCGCATAATTTGATGCCATCAAATTTTTAACGTGATCCCTATTTACGCCTATTACGAAAAAATCAAAAGTTGGTTACCAACACACCACCACATGCGTGGAAAGGAGTTTGGACATACAAAATAGAAAGAAAAATTGAATTTTGGATGGAAACTAACAATTCAAATCATAAAGATAAGTTGGATGAGGTAATTAAATTTGAAATGTTTATCCGGGATAGCCAAGCCCTATGTCGACAAAGAAATTATCATTTTTATAGCAAATCAGCAAAGTACATGGGTATATTTTAATATAAATAAAATAAAAAAAGTAATTATTAAACACATTGTCGTGGATGTTTGGTTATAATTCAAAACTACGTAGTTTTTACTTGATAACAAATTGTTTGACTCAATGGAATAAAATTCCTTAAATTTG
The DNA here is from genome assembly GCA_002312845.1 of Kalanchoe fedtschenkoi. Lineage (NCBI taxonomy): Eukaryota > Viridiplantae > Streptophyta > Magnoliopsida > Saxifragales > Crassulaceae > Kalanchoe > Kalanchoe fedtschenkoi. The sequence continues at coordinate 857,136 of NQLW01000081.1, forward strand.
CCAGTGTACAACAGCCGGTGCTTGACTGGTGCGATCATCCTCGGAGTTTTTCCGGCTCAAAAAACGAGATTTAAAAAAAAAACACACATTTCGTAGTTGATTTGTATATACAAAAACGTAGGGGTAAATTCGTAATAACACAATTTTCTGACCAAGTGGCGTAATATGAGTGGCTGATTAGTACGTACAGCGTGGAGTAGAGAAGCAGAGGATAACTGGGGCGGAGAAAGCAGCGCAAGTGTTGAGTTGGGGTTGGACGAAGCGATAAATACCATCGAAATCATCGACGAAGCAGTTGTTCAAATCTGCTGAGCCTTCATCTCCTTCCTCGCATTCTCTGTCATTACCGCCTGCTGTTCCACACCTCCGCGCAAGGTTTTCATGCTCACTGTCGGATCCGACTCCGCCTTTTTTGCCAATTTTGATTTAGCACTTTATTTTGCTTCCGCATTTTGATAATTTCTGTCTTCTTCTTTTCTTTCTGTGTGATTGCAGGATGGACGCTACAATGAATGTATGCAAATCTGTTGCCGCGCCGCAGGCGCCGGTAAGTTTGATTTCCGGATAATGAAAGATTGTGTGGTGGAGGAAGGGTTATTGAGCACGCTATACATTCTAGCAGGGACGGAGCCACCGGGGGGCAATGGGGTCGCCGTCTCCGAATCCCACTTAAAACACTTCTAAGTAAAAATTAAAATTTAAAAAATGTATATATAAAAAAAATAAATTTACATGCTTAATTTTAACTAAATTTTTAATTTTGCCCACCAATTCAACTAAAATTTTGATTATGTAATTTTTAATCTATGTAGAACCTCCGATCATTTGGCCTTTTCTACAGGTTAAATTTAAATATGCAAAACGAAGTGAATCTGTTGCTGCATTGATCAGAATAGTTTTGAAGCTGAGATTGTAGACTTGTTAATGATATGAACATGAAGTGTGAAGCTTGATTGTTCGCTTGTTCATTTTGATATCCTTGTTGTGTAAAAATGCAGATGTTTGTTCGGTGGATCTTTTTTTGTTGGACTATTCTGCATGCTCAGTAGAGCTAAGTTTTAATGTTTATGAGCTGATTGGACATTCTTATAATTGCAGGGGCTGTTCGCGGGGAGTTCCAAGGGGTTTAAGAGTTCCCAGTGTAGCTTTATGATGGGAGGAAAGGTAAATTTTCCTAAGCAACTTGTCCAGGCCCAGTCTGTTCGTGTTAATAGTAAGTCACGGAGGCAGCGAGGTGGAGCTCTTGGTGCTACGTGCCGTCAGGAAAAGATTCTAGTTGCAAATAGAGGGGAAATTGCAGTTCGAGTAATCCGTACTGCTCATGAGCTGGGAATCCCTTGTGTTGCCGTTTATTCCACCATTGATAAGGATGCATTGCACGTCAAACTGGCAGATGAGTCAGTCTGCATTGGCGAAGCACCCAGCAGCCAATCGTATGCGTTTTCCTTTCCTTCTTATGCATACACCACTCACAGTTCTTGTTTTTGAGGAATATGGCCTAAAGTTTATTTTCAGTTTGTATGAGACAAATACCATTTGGTCTGAACAGGTATTTGGTGATCCCAAATGTTCTATCTGCTGCAATCAGCCGAAAATGTACCATGCTTCATCCTGGATATGGATTTCTCTCTGAGAATGCTGTTTTCGTTGAAATGTGCAGAGAGCATGGCATCAATTTTATTGGCCCCAATGTACGCGCCCAGTCTTAACATTATTTGTTATGACACTTCCCGATATCTTTGAGTAGATTTAAAAAAGATTATTCTACACAAGCATATTTGTTATTTGGTGTACGACTGTATGCCCATGCATCCTATGAATAGTTAATCTAGCAATATAAATGTTTGAATGTTTAAATGAGTCACTGTGAAAACAAGTTTAACAAAAAAAATGCATTTACAGTGACTACTTTTCTAATTGGAATCTCTTGTCATTGAAACTTATGCTTCAAGCCTGACAGCATTCGCGTGATGGGTGACAAATCAACTGCCAGAGAGACCATGAAAAATGCAGGTGTACCAACTGTCCCTGGCAGCGATGGTTTGCTGGCGGTACTGTTGGTTTCTGAATCACAGAATCTCCTGAATAAATTCTTAATCTGCTAATATAAGTTATGTTCACACATGTGATGCTCATACATTATCATTTGTACAGAGCACTGAGGAAGGCGTCAAGCTAGCTGCTGAAATTGGATATCCTGTGATGATAAAGGTGATTATGTCAACAAAATGCTTTTGATATTCTTTAATAAATCATTTAGCTTCAGCTCACACCACTAGTCCTTTTTTGTAGCTCTACATATTCACCAAAATTTGGCATCAAAGTTTTAAACTTGCATCTTTGAGCTCTTTCAGACATACATTATGCATAAAAATCATTGTTTCCAAGTTGGCTTTCATATCATTGCATCTAGAAATGAATTCATTATTCGTTAACCTGAAGATTCACATGACTTCAGTTGATGATTGGCCCAGTTAACACCTTTCATTTTCGTCTGTATGGCTATTTGTCAATTTTAAATAGAATGACTGTTAAAGGTGAAACACACAGTAAATATTGGATGTGTTGTGTATATGACCCATTATTGATAGAAAATCTATAAAAATGATTCTCTTTATCATTATTTATTTCCCCTTTCACTGCATTTTAAATTTGAGATGACATCAATTGGATTCGCAGAGCATAAAAAACAATGTTGGTTATCTTCATGTAGGCAACAGCTGGAGGAGGAGGACGTGGAATGCGTCTTGCTAAGGAGCCTGAAGAGTTTGTTAAACTGTTACAGGTAACTTGGATCAGATGGGCAAATATATTACTTCAGAAACAGATTTTTTAATACTTTCTTTTTAATTTGTAAGTGTCCTGGTTTTCCCTTTTAAAGTGTTCCTATATGATTTTCAAATTTTATGTGGTCGTGTTTATGTTGGATTTCACCCCCCGATGAACAGTCAAAAATCTTACATGGTGACTAGTGTTAATTAACAGCAAGCTAAAAGTGAGGCTGGAGCTGCATTTGGAAATGATGGTGTCTATCTAGAGAAGTATGTTCAAAACCCAAGGCATATTGAGTTTCAGGTACCACTGCTCCTCAAAGTTGCTATCTCCTTTACTGTATTGAAAAATGATGTAAATTTACTACTCACCTTTTTAGGTCCTTGCCGACAAGTACGGTAATGTTGTTCATTTTGGAGAGCGTGATTGCAGTATTCAGGTACCGCTGGCAATTTTCACTTGTTCTGTCTCAAAATATCCGTGTAATTGTGTAGTCATTGGATCAGTAGGGCTTGATTAGCTTACAAATAAAGTATTTCATGCAATATTGCGCAGTATGAAATTGGGTTGTGTACTACCTTTTAATTTATATATTTTAGTAACTAAGCCTAATAGTTGTTATATATTTAGAATGGAATTGCCATTTCCCAGCCTTGTTAGGAACTCATTTGCATGTTGGCTAACATCTTACGGTAGAATTCATAGCTGGAACGTCTTAACTTAATTGTAGTGAAGGTTTCATATTATCCAGTATGTCTAAGCTATATCCTTTGTGGTCTATCTAATTTACAGTTATTACAGTAGTAGTTGTTTTCTGCTATTTACAGAGAAGGAATCAGAAACTACTTGAAGAAGCACCTTCTCCTGCATTGACCCCTGAGTTGAGAAAAGCCATGGGTGACGCAGCTGTTGCTGCCGCTGCATCCATAGGCTACATTGGTGTCGGAACTGTCGAGTTCCTTTTGGACGAAAGAGGCTCCTTCTACTTCATGGAAATGAATACTCGAATCCAGGTAACTAACTAGGTAGATTATTTCATTAAACTAGCTTCGGTGAGGAATCATGGGAATGATATATGCATTATATAGTATTCTTTTGGTTTTTACGAGTAGGTTGAGCATCCTGTGACAGAAATGATTTCCTCCACTGATTTGATCGAGGAACAAATTCGTGTTGCAATGGGGGAGAAACTCCGTTACACTCAGGTTCGTTGGGAAACATCGTTTGTTTATTTTTCCTTATTAGTGAATGTAATATGTTTATTTTTTCAGGATGACATAGTTCTGAGGGGTCATTCCATTGAATGTCGAATTAATGCTGAGGATGCTTTCAAAAATTTCAGGCCTGGGCCAGGTACGGTTTATTTTCTGCATAATTTCATGAATTGATTAAGGATCACTTCCATATCTAGTTGCATTTGCACGGTCTGATACGCATGTTAAGTCTAGGTTCATGAGATACTGGGGAGTAATTCAAACATTTGATTTCTTGCACGGCATAACACCTAAGCCAAAAGATCTTAACACTTGTTATATGTATATCTTCAGCTTATTGCACCAAGAAATCTTTGTCATATTGCTGTTCAGCTTGGGTGAATTAAGTAACATCTCGTTTAACCAGTTTCCTCTGGTTTTTATACTGCTGCTGCTATTGCTACTTATCCTGTAATCTGTTTTGGTCATTACCGTCTTAGTTAAACAGTCGTTGCCATATTTCATATATGAATTGTAAATTCAGTCGCCTGATTTTTTGTTTTTTTGATGCCTACAAACTATTTGAGTGAGTCGAAGCAAAATTTCATAATTCTAACTATTGTTTGCATCCTTTTTGACCTTTGGGGTTCAGGGAGAATAACAGAATACCTGCCAGCTGGAGGTCTATTCACAAGGATGGACAGCCATGTTTATCCTGATTATGTTGTTCCGCCAAGCTATGATTCATTGCTTGGAAAGGTTTGTCTGAACTCCTCATTTGAATTTCTGAATACTTGTCGTGTGCTCTGCGCAGCAATTGCTTTTTTGTTATTATGCTGATCAAGTTGTGTCAAGATCTCCATGTTAAATGTTAAACCTCCATGTTAAATGTTAAACCTCCAGATTTTCGTAATAACTAAAACGGCCAAGCATCAACCACTTCATAGCCTGAAGACCCTAACTTTAATAACAGCACCTCATCATCGATGAGTTGGCGTTATGGCACCAAGTATCTTTTGCCATTGTTATCATCTGTATTCAACAGCTTTCCTAGTTCATCCTATCAAAGACTAGAGAAGTGTATGCGTATCAATCATATGTCCCTTGTGTCATCATACATTATCAATTCTGCAATTGACTGTTTTTCTTAAATTGTTTAGCGGTATTCAAAGTGTAACTATATTACAGCTTATTGTATGGGCTCCAACTAGAGAAAAGGCCATTCAGCGCATGAAAAGGGCTCTGAACGACACTATCATCACAGGTATCATATCAGCAAAGAAGTTCTGATAAATAGTAGCATGCATGTTTTTTATGAGTACTGTGTCTGCTTGCGAGATCTCAATTCCTATGTTCCCTGTTATATAAACAATATTTTTGGCTGCCCATATGCATATTATGTTGTGCAGCAATTAAAATTTCATATTACTCAACTCCCGACAGTACTCTATAGATGTCTTTATTCGGTTTGATTCTTAGCTAAATAATATGTACTGTCTCCCTCGGATGTTGAAGTTAGGTCTTGGAAATTTAGTGAAAGGTAGATACTGGTTCCAATCCTGATAGAACCCACTTAAAGCCCCCAAGCTTCCTGTTCCCCACATAAATGGGTGATGTTATAGGATACTTTTCTTGATTGATTGTAATTGCATTAAATTCATTTGACATGTCATTCCTTGTTTTTGTAGGAGTTCCAACCACCATAGAGTACCATAAGCTTATCCTCGAAATTGAGGTTTGGAAACTTTCATATTTGATTCGAGAAATCCTTTTTTATTATTATAAATTGTATTTCTAATATTTTCATTTACTCTTCCCTTTGCTCACAGGACTTCAAGAATGGAAAGGTTGACACTGCTTTCATTCCAAAGCACGAGAGTGATTTAGCGGCGGTATGATGTTAACCATAATTAGTATGATGCTTACAAAAGGCCACTCACTACTGCCACTTGTTACAGGCTTAATGTGTTGATATCAAACATATTTGCAAGAAAAGAGACTTGCCATTTCTGTACAAGAAAGTGCTAATGTGTGTCTCTCCTTACTTGCAGCCCCAGCCATTGGTGCGTGTTAATGCAAACTAAAGACTTTTGATACAGAGGGGAACAGTTTGTGAGGATAGAGTCCATACCCAAGTTTGTATAAGTTAGTTTACTCTTTGTATTTTTTACGACACTAACAGTCTTGATCCTTTCTAATACATGAAATGCAATATTCATAATAAAGAGGGATACACATCTCCTACTTTCACAAAAGCAGGTCTTTTTGGACTCTGAACTTTTCTTGATTAAAGTCTTCTCAAATATGGTCTAAAGTTTGTAAAAACTTGCAGGATAAGTATGTATACAAAAATGTCTAATTATGGACTATGGCTACCGCTTCCAAAAACACTTGAATTTACGTTTTGTTTACGAGTTAAAACTCCGCTCAATCTTACACAACCTGAGCTGCAATTGAAAACATCACTTTGTTCGAGCAGCGAGGGCGACTGGCTCTGATTCTGGTTTCCCACTTCCTCCTCTCCGATTCATATTCATTTGTCATCTGCCTTGCTCGGCAATCTGCACTACAAAAGGCCATATCTCCCCTGCAAAATCCATCCCAATTAATTACCCGTTCTCAGAGAAAATAGGGAACTGTAGAAACCACATTCTGTTGTGTACCTGTACATAAATATGTCAATGCCTTGCAACTTTTTCCTGCACAAAAGACAAGAGCTCAGAAAGCTCTTCTCAGACCCAGCGTCTTCAAAAGTAGAGCGCAATATTAGTTTGGCGTCATGGGTAAGAGCAGTCGCCTTCGTAACTATATTCGCAGAATATCCTCGCTTCCTTGGTTGAGTGTTAGCCTTTTCCGAATCCTGCAAGGCAGCCACCATTGCTAGACCTGCGGGGCTTTCTTTCTCTACAAAGTTTCTTGGATTGGAACTTGTGGGTGTGGTTGTTGTGACATCCAGTGCATAAAGCCAACAGCTCAAGGCCAGCACAAGTCTCCTCAGATCCTCCATTTTCTTTTTTCTCCAAAGTAGGTAATTGAAAATATATGACAAATCTATAACTTCACACAATTTAATGGTGCTTCACTTTATGATGCTTGGAATCGTTTGAAGGTATTGTTAATGAACAGGGCTGGACAGAGGAATTCAGAGACCTTTTGTAACATAAAATTTTGAGGCCTTTTCAATTTTGAAGCCATAACCAAGCCACATGATTTTGTGACTAACAAGGAGGCCAACCATATAAGTTTACACAAAAACAAACACTAAGACAATGAGCCAATGCATCAAGTATGTCTCCACACACTGCCACCAAATATATGCTTAGACTATGGATGAAGCCTCACTAAACCTAAGTGCTTAAGTAAAATTCTACACAAGGTTGGAGAATTACTTGAATTACATGCCGGATACGAGACCAGTCACTTAGAAGCTTGATTGGTGGACTTCATTGCTTGTTATTTCATAATGAAGTTTCTCACCGTTGTTTTGACTTTTCATCGATGTGGGATAATGACAAATACTCTCTTTAACTTCCCCCATCACTTAAATACAATTTACATTTAAGAGTCAGCAACTTCATATATAGGGACATCCTTTAACTATAAGCTTACCTAAAAGCATCATAAATATGCCTGTCGTGGAAATTTCTTTGAGTGAGTTTCTTGCTATCACTTCAACTAAAAATGAAGCAATCATATCTGAACGGATTGAGCCACTTTGGTGCGATAAGTACCACTGCCGTCATGACTTATGTTGATGCAAGACAGCATGTCTGTGGATGCATGGATTCTTGTTCGTCAATAATCATTTGTTGTCTTTTAGAGTGCTACTACTCGGACATCACTTTTGTAATGGAGCCAAGCTGAACACAGGCCAACACAAGCCTATGTCAACAAGGGCATGCACTTTCATGTGCAAGATTTCTCCAATTTTCAAATTTTTAGCCAATGTGGGATAAAAATATTTTAATTTCTAGGCTTTTATCTCACGTCGGTCAGATTACTATTTCATTTTATTTACAATTCTTATATATCTGGGACCCATTAACCTATGACTTCGTCAAGATTGCATTCAAACTTAGAGGCCTTTCATAATTAAAGGATGGCTTCTTTTCAGGCTTTCATATAGAGGTCTTGAGCGCGGGAGGCCTCCTCAAAGTGTGGTTTTGCTTGAGTGGGCCTCCCAAAAGTGGAGGCTCAGTAAGCACTCCAAAAAGACCGAATCTATTGAGGAAGTCCTCATACCATAATTATCCTACACTATTATTGTTTCAATTCTTCAGAGTAGTAATAGACTTATTTGCTAGCGTGATTATGTGGCTGTCGTGCACAAACTGACATGGTAGATTTTGTTCATGTGTCACTATTAAGAAAGTATCCAAGAAGCTGACTTATCAGCTAGCCGAGCGGATAGCCAAGCGCAGAGGCGAGCACTGATCCACATGTAGCAAGCTGCTATTTCTAAAATTCGAGACATCAAAAGTTAAAAAATTTTAGAAGTATAATTTACAAGTGTGACATTTGATTTTGATGATTCAAATTGCTACAGAAAGAGAAAATAAAGATCTACACTTTCCTAATTAAATTTAAAGTCTATTTCTTGACGGATCACACTACAAACAGTGAAATCAAAGTCAATGTGCAGAAAGTTTTCTTTGGTAAGACTACTCTAAGTCTGTCCAGTAAAATGAACAGAAGTTTTTATTCCTTCTCATTTGGGAAGTTTGAATTTAAAGAAAGCTGACCTTTTATATTGTGCTATTTTCTTATCTTAAAATTGGGATGTTATTCGACAAATGGACACTTTCTGGTTAAGAGGATTCATCCATATTTTACTAAGGATAGTGACTGGTGGAATACTCCCATTAGACCAGCAACTCCATGGCCAATCAAGTAGATTCTCAAGTCAAGGAAAATTGCCTGCTAAAATTATGACAATACCATAGACTGAAGAAAAATTCCAGGCATTTCTTTCTCATCTTCCTCAGTTTATAACATTTTTTATCAAACAGGTCGTAAGTCAGATTGGTATTAGTTGGTGTGGAACAAGCTTAATTATCCAAAGTGTTCTTTTCTCTTATGATAAGCTTGTCATAAGACGCTTTCTACAAAATATAGGCTTTGTAAATGGGGTCTTCAAGAAGATAATATATGTCTGTTTTGTAAAGCTCACTCTGAAGCTGAAGATCACTTATTCATTTGCTATTCTTATATAGTAAATTTATTTTTAGAAGCTTTGTCCTTATGTTGTTTTCCAGACCAAATCACATTCTCTTCATGGGATAACCTCATCACATTGTCTAATTCATACATAACTGATTCAAAGAAGCTAAAGGCTATAAGTTTTTGATATATTGCTTCTCGTGCTTATGATATATGGTAGACCGGAAATGCCTTCATATTAAGAGCTGAAATTTTTGGAAGGTAGGAAATTACTCATAAGATTAAGATGAAATCATTACTTCAGCTAAGTTTGATGAATCATTTTTTTCTCAAGTTTTAACAGATCTTGGGCTTCAAGGATGTATCTTTAACATTTGATAGATTTATTTTTTTATTCATATTTATTCATTTGGTGTGCATACAAGTTTCCTAAATCGGCTCTATCTCTTATGTTTCCTAATTATACATAATAAAAGTCCGAGTTTTTCAATAATTACCTCTGGAATTTCGTCGAGAGACCTTGGTAATATGTAAGAAGAATTCTTAAAGAGAGAAATCCTAATTCTCTACGTATTAGGATTTGAAAAATAATTATATAAAGAGAGAGTCTCACCCCTTTTTTTATATGTCTTCAACAAATTAAGTTACTCTTTCTCTCTCTAAAATGAAATTCTCAGTGGGATACACTCCCAAATGCTAGTGGAGGTCTGCAAGGGAAGTCACTAGAAGAAGAAGCAAGTTTAGTTTGTTAGGGTTAGTCTCACTTATTTCACTTTATGTTCTTCCATGGCCATTCGTGGTTGGATTCTCCTGCATAGTTTGGATAGAATAACTTGTGATTTTGGAAGTTGAGATTATCGAGTTCTATATGAAATTCATATTTGTATGGATGTTTGTTGAACTTAACGTTTATGAATTTTTTTAATGTCATTGCCTAACAAATTATGTTTTTTTGTAATTATTCTATCGCTTATCTAATTGTGAAGGCTAGGGCCAATACATATTAGTTGAGTACCAAATAAACATATTCCACACATGTTAATGTGGTATGCATACGCTAGACTAAAGTATCCATTATTGGTCATTAGCACATATATTCTTTCTCTTAACTGCCATCTTCATATCATTAGCTAAAGGGTATGATAGTACAAAGGTAGGAGCAATTGTTTATGCCTTGTCATAGTTTTCTAATACATGAGATCGTATACTTTACTAAGTTTGATTCATCACTTGAATTTATCCCTTGAATCGATGATCAACAACTTCACAAGTTTATTATTATTATTTTGTTAGTTAGTTATTTTGTAGTTTATGCTATATCCTCGTAGTTTCAATCCTGACTTAAACTTGCTAGTGAAGTTAGGAAATTTATTTATTTAAGAGTCTCAATGACGGTCTCATCAAATTGCCGTCGTTGCCGGGGATAGGATTTCAAGTTTACTTCCACTTTTAGTATAACTTCCCGTTTATAAAAAAAATTCCAAACATATGAATATTACTAACCCTATCTTTTTGTGAGTATTTTTAGCAATATATTATTTGTTCTTATTTCTTTTTTAGTTTTGTTGCTAATTTTTATTATGTGAATGTGCAAGGAATTTAGAAACAAGACACATTTTGTTGTTTTCCTTGCTAGTGTAGATATTTTCGGAGAAGGTGAAGCATGAAAAAAAATGAGGAATCACTACTATCAGACTTGCACACAACATTATGAATACCTCAGATACAAGACAAATGAGGGCTTGCTAGGACAACAAGAGAACATTTACATAAAGCCAAGACCTAAAATCTGAAAGTGTGATTTATGCTTATAATATGGTTATAATACAAAAGTTTGTCCATGGCGATAGGATTTAGATGAAGAAGAGGAAATCATGTGAAAATACAATTTGCAGCCACAATAAATACCAACACTACCAGCGGCTTATCCTTGGGGATTTCAAAATTGGAAGTCATGATGCATGAGATGATGAAGTGCATGGATTCCATAAATTTTCAATAGTGATGACAATGCTTGTCAATTAAACACACTACTGATGCGTGTTATTCATTGCAAAATCTGATAGGTGGAACAAAACAAGTGATGACAATAGGATTGTACCATCTAGGTCAGCCACAAGGCGATGAACTACCAATACCTACCTTCAAAGGCTTTGGAACTATCCCAACATGAGCAGGACCTAATAATTACTTACAGCTGCCAAAACCCAGAATATATGAACCTTAGTACCAAGTCGAAGCCTTCATTGACTTATATAATCTTGCTAGTATAGAAGCTAAGATAGTAGCAACTCTTGTTGACTACTAGACAAAGCAAGATCTATGGCTATTAATAATATGACACTTTGAACAAAAAGCCACATATGTCAAGAAAAGGAGGAACTAGATTTCCTTCCATCTGAAACTCAGGTAGATTCATAGAATGATATTAATTCTCTGACTTGAGTTGTGAAGTAAAGGTACCCGAGGTCAGAATCAAAGAAAACAAAGAACCTAATGACCTGATATAGTAGTTGTTCGCAGAGCCAAATACAGAGGAAGGTCCCCGAGCGTGCAACCTGCCCATAAATGGAAGATTTCTCATATATGCGTGAAATGATGCACACTGAGGAAAACCTATTTGTGCATGTGGCCTACCTAGATGAGCTGAAAAATAATGAGGCAAGTAACAAATAATTGTTATTGTCATAGGACTTTGCTTCTTTTTTACTCCCAAACCCAATTCTTAACCCCTAAATCTTGAGGCAAAAGATTTCTATCGTTGCCTTCACTTACTCATTAAATTGATGTTAGTAACATTAACAATATGAGCATATTAAGAATGCAACAATTTTATTTTTTTATGTTTATACTTATATTTAGTGGAAATATCTATATTTATATTAAATATACCATATATAAATTACAGGTTTCAATTTAATTCAAAATAACATGGTGGTGGTGTAGTGGTCAGAGTCTTTAGCTTCTAAGTAAGAGGCCATGGGTTTAAACCATGTCTAAGATAGATTTTCTTATCCAAACCTTAAACCTTAGAAATTATATTTTAAATACTTTTTATTTTTTTATTTTTAGTAATTGTACAAACCTTAAATAAGCCTTGGAAACGCTTAGAAATCCTTGGAAATTCTTAAAACGAAAATAAAAATACTTTTAAAAAATATATTATAATATATAGAGTCAAAAAGCCTGAATCAAGGCACTAAAAAGGAATGCTCAAATGGCACAAAAAAGAAAGGAATATTGCAAGAAGAAAGGCTAAGAGGGGGGTGAAACCCAACCATAAAGCCAAACACAAACAAACACAAGCATAGGAACTACTGTAGAAAATGGTATGACTAGCATCTAATCGAAGAGCCAGCATCTCATACAAAGAGAAATCAGTACTTGAGAAGAGATAATGAACCCAAACTCATGAGCAAAATTTACCATACGATTAGCAACCCCATTAGCCTCTCTAAGGACATACCACACATGGACTACACCATCCTTGGAACAAATCTTGCAAATAACTTAAATGCATTTTTAAGGATAAGAGGCTCCAACGGGTAAAGAATTCACAAAAGATTTTAAATTCACCTGGATCGTCACCGACACATCAATACCTTTGCATTGGCAATCATGATCTCAAATAGAGTAGCCCGAAAATCTGCCTCCATATTAGTAACTGATGGACCATAATCTTTTGACAAGTGCATCAAAGGAGAGCCCCTAACTTTCTGAAAGACACTGCCCACCGACCTTCCTCGATCACAAGCATACCCATCGAAATTCAGAATAATCTCCGTCCCCTGGTTCCCACACCATCCAACAAAAACTTTTTCCTAGGAACCTTCATTTCAAAGATCCGTATGGATTGAAGAGACAACACTTAACATGATCTGGCACTTAATTGATGGCCTAAATAAAGGAGTAAGATCATTAAGCCATTAAGGGATCCACTGCCGAATATGACTCTGAACCCCGTCTCCTCTTATATGCACCTATTTATCTTACACCAAATCTCCTAGGAGCCACATCTCACCACCATCGAGGCCACAAAATCCAATCGGCTGCATGCCCCTTGGCAAGGAACCAAACTCCAACAAAGCTAAAAGACTCTGGAAACCCGGGGCTTATCAAGGATTCTGCTAATGAAGCTCCACACCGAATTAGCCAGCTCCCCTTGAATAAAAGATGATACAAGGATTTGCAACTAGGTTCCCTACAACATCTATTGCATGCGAGTATCAACAATAATAGCTCTAAGAAAGAGTCTATAGAAAAAAGTAGAAACCTTCATCGCAAGCCATGCAACCCAAAGCCAATCAAACTTAGAGGATGACCTACAAGGTGATATCAAATCTCTAAATCCCGCTAAGAAAAACCAGCTAGATGTACTATCAGGCATAAAATTCGTTGTGGAGTATTTTTATATTTTGATTTTTTTAATTTGTATGGATTTTCTTAAATTTTTTATTTTACATCATGCATGAGGTATGTTGCTCCCCCTACTTAAATTGTGCTTAGTCCCTTTAGCATTAAACCTCAAAATAAATACATAAAGAACGCATGATTTGATTGTAAGAACTTTAAAAAGTTCGATGGGAAGAGTGTGGCATATGCATGGTAGACTAAGTGTAAGTTTTTCAAAATATTCGTACTGCCTTGTAGTTGATAGAGTATAGTTCCTTAAGAATTTTTACTCGACCGTGTACGAGACAGAGAGCTTAGAGTTCTATCTGCCTTGTTGAACTCTGTCCGAGTATGTTCTTGAGAGGAAACATACTTGATCAAGTACAAAGCCAAGGAGGTCATGATATCATCAATTCACCCTATCCTAATTTCTCATAGATCAAATTCAACCCTTTATGCTCTTTCATGCATGTGATAGTGGCTTCTGATGATTCAATATTTAGAATGAAACCATAACACTCAATAAACGTTAGAAACTCACTCAAATTAGTTTATCCAATTTCTAGACTAAAATAAAAAGAAAACTTATAAAGCAGGCTACTTTTCTTAAAGTCCTAATTTAAAATCTTTGGAAACAGTTATTTTTGGCTTAAGAGGGGCCTTAAACCCACCTTAAAGTCCCACTTGAAGAAACGTCCACTTTTTTTGGTGTTGGCTTGTTTTTCTTGGCGGACCTTCTTCTTTAGATGTTTTCCATTGAAAGCATGCACATTGTCCACTCCAAGAATTTTCTCAACCTTGGTGATGTAGGTCCAAAACTTTTTTGGAGTCTCGAGGGGCGGGGTAGGAATCATTCTTGTATAAGGAAGCACTCCTTTCTCACATCCTTCAAATATATCCTTGGTTGTTTCGGGCTCTATTTGTTGTGTTTGTACAATAAAATATAAATCATCATTTAAGTTCTTGGGTCGGAGCCACTGGGCCTATGTAAAAAAAATTATATGCTTAATTTCAACTAAATTTTTAATTTTGTCTCCTCAAATTCAAACAAAATTTTGATTATGTAATTTTTCCTACCCCGAAAAAAAAAATTCTGGATCCGCCACTGGGTGCACTAACCTCCACTCCTTCTCTTGGGATCTCTTTTTTTGTATCAGAGGTTTCCTCTAGTTTGCCTTTAGGTTCTTCAATCCCTTCCTTATATGTACCAAGCTCTAATGCATTCCTTTTTTGTATGTGTCCTTATATTTGATCCTTGAGTCATGTCATCTTCACTGAAGAAGTATTAGTCATCTTTTAGCTTTAGTTGCTCCATGAGATGATCTTCAAGATGTTTTCTATCAGTTTGAGATTTCTTCTATTTTTTTATATAGACCGATACTTTTATAGAATATAACAACTTGAGAAATATATCTTTAGCTTAATACATTGAGTCTTCCTCAGGATCTCTAAGCTAGTTTGGGATGCTTGGGCAAATTTGTTAATCATGTGGCATATCAATTTCTTAGTAATCCAGAACTGGGATGTTCAATTCCCATTCTTAAATCACCAAGTCCTCATTTCTCAGCTCTAAGATTCTTTTCTACAAACTTCATTCAGACCTTAACTAGAAGTCTGAGTTGTTAAAATTACCACTCAATAATGTACTTCTCTTTTCTTTTATGTTCATCCTCAAGCATATTAAACAAATCATGAGCTAGTGGTTGATTCTGAATTTAATTGTGTGTAAAGGAGTAGTCTATTCTATTTGGTGATATTAAAGCTTGGTATGTGAGAGTTTTTGTTTTGAGAGGATATGGTGTACAATTTTTTGAATCTTAGTTCTCCCTCTAATTATCATGCTGGTAGGAATCCAACCTATATATCTCGCTCCAATAGTTATTGGCTTAATAATCCACAAGAGAGTAGATGGTATATGATTCTTTCTTAGGCTGCCTTTCTTCATAAGACCACAAGACAAAACTAATTTTCCTTGATGATTCTTGAATGAACATCGTGTCCATCTACTATTATTGTATCTCAGCTAGTGTTGACTCTAAGGTTGAAAATGTGGTAGGCTGATAAGAAGAGAACAGCCTTACAACTTAAGCAAGAAAAGAAGTAATATTTTTTTTGATAAATTTAAGAACTAAGCTAGTTGAACTAGAAAAAAAAAGATTCAGATAATTAAACCATCGCTCTCTAGAAATAGTACCACTTTAATGTTGGATTTGTTTCCCCCCTCGAAATGTGAGGATTGAACAGTAAAAAAAACAAAATTTATAAATAATAAATCCAAATTGATTAGCAGAAGTAGTAGACTTATCTAAGCGCTAATATTTCAAAAACTAAATATTCAGTTCTAAAGAAATAATTAGGAGGTAAAATTTAAATAAAAGTAGCTAATCCTAGGGAGCAATTATAACGAGCCATCATGCATACAATCTACGAATCAACAATAAGCTACCATCATTAGTTATGCCAGAAGGGTATGTCTAATAGAATTAGCTCTAACTACAAAATGATATACTTATCATATGTAAAAACAAGCACTACGTCACTTCATGCTTTTTTTTTGAAAAAAATTATCAATATAATATTATAATGCACACACCCGACCACCTGGAGATTAGAACTCCTGTCGTGAGAATTGTCAATTATCACTTCTCACCCTCTTTACCACCAGGCTACACCCCCGAAGGTTATCACTTCCTGCTGATACAATAAAGCAAATTATAATCATTATCTAAATATTTATACATGCGAATAACAAATTTAGACACAGCAAGCAACTGGAATAAAATTAAACCTTAGAGTGGAGCATAAAGCATACACGTATCATATCCTTGTAAACGTCATGAAAAGATTTTCATACTCAAGAGAGCTAACTTGTTAGGTGAGTTCTCACTTGTTACTCATTTAAGTGAACAAGTGGTGTACTGTGACTTTGCTAGGATGCAAGGAAACACTACTATGATAAATAAATCTTGAATAATGAAATAATTTATTTAAATATACTATGTCTAGTGTCAAAAGAACCCTAGGATCTTAGTACACTTATCACACATGGCTATAAGGAAAGAGATGGTAAGCAGAAAACTAATTACTACAAGAAACATAATAAAAATACAAATAGAAAGCAGGCATTCTTAAAGCATATTGTTTCAGACCCATCTCTTATCGTAATATCATTTATAAGCTTTGTTCAGTGTTAACTACAAATAAAAAAAAATCAGTTGTGGATATTTTGGTTGATAAGAGCCAAAGGGAATATATACAAAAAACAGCATAACTCATAGTATCAAAACTTATTACATGGCTATGCTAGAAAAATATCAGTGACAAGTGTGCCCTTAAAATGGATTTATGGAAAATCTATGACTCTGTTTCATGGAAATTTATCATTTCTTGGATAACATTTTCAAAATTGCCCATTAGGCTAATGCAATGGATAAAAGTAATTATCTCCACTTCTCCTTTATCTGTTAAAAATGGGGAGCTTTGGAAGGGTTTAACATAAATAGGAAATTTACTTTTTATCCTAAATGTTCTAAACATAAAATTACCCATCTTTGTTGTGCTAATGATCTCATGATTTTTGTCAAAGCAAATAAAAATTCTTTATTTCTTATTAAAGAGGTCTTAGCAAAGTTTGTAAATGTGATACGGCCTCATACTAACTTAAGCAAGTCAAAAATATTTTTGGCAGGAGTAGAAATCAATTAAAAAACATCATTGACCTCTCTCTTAGGTTTTTCTGAGGGAACATTGCCAATAAAATACTTTGGGGTATCTTTAGATTCTAAAAGACTAAGGGTGAAGAATTTCAGGCCTGTGATTGACTCAATCTTGGGTAAAATTAACTCATGGACATTGAAAACCTTAGCATATACAGGAAGGCCTGTTTTGGCGAAAGCTGTCCTAAATTCCCTCTCAGAGATGTTACATGACTTCAATTTGTTACTGGCTGGTATTTTTAAGATGAAGTTGACACAAAAAAATAATTTGGGCGGCAAAAAAGCGATCAACACACCTTTTCAGCAAGAAAAGCAATCTGCCAGTGAGGATAAATCAAAACCATGAAATAGGCACTATGCTAGAGCAACAATATCCCATTATCACTAAGAAAAAGAACATTAAAATGGTTGTATTTTTCCCCGATCATGTCGAAATATCTCCTTTTTTTACTTATAACCAACAATTAAAACATTTGAGTTTCCTCAAAAGTTGATTATGGGATTTGCCTGCACATCTTCCTCCCAAACATCAGACAACAGCGTGTAGAACCATTGATGGGTAGCCCTCATATGGTGGCACTTAAAAGAAGATTATCATTTCACTCCCTCTGTCACCTGAAATAATAAAGGAGCATGGTTAGTATGAATATGGGGAAGATGGGTGACCTGCATAGAAGGAAACTTTACAGAGGCTGCCCCACTAAGAAGCAATTTGTCAAGCCTAAGCCGAACGCATTTTTGTGGCCTTAATTATAGCTCCAATTGAAAGGGCCAGCCATCAACACTACCAGAATTAAGAAATTTAGAGGAGATGACGTTTCGGACCAAAGGTGGTCCGAAAAAAAATTTCGGACTAATTTCGCAATCTGAACGTATTTGTACCGGTATTGAGTTTTCAAAAAACCCTAACCCTAATTTTTTGGATCATTTTCGTACCATTTTTGCACCATTAGTGGGTTCAATTTTTCGGACCAGTGGTGGGGAGTTTGTGGGTGTGCTATTTGAGGACTATTTTCGCATCATTTTTTCACTATTTTCGGAACATACCTAATTTAGATTTGTTAAAGTAGACAAATTTAATATTTGATTCTTTATCGCAGTTTCGTTCACATCATTTTCGGATTATTGTCTCGTATTATTTTTGTAATATTTTCACAATATTTTCGGATTAAGCATAATTTATTTTCGCACCAATTTTGGATTTTTTTCGCACTATTTTTTTTCGTAATTTTTCGGATTAGGTTCGTATTTTTCCAATATTTTCAATTAGTTTTCATTAAAACTAACTTGATTTTTCGTATTGCTTTCGGATTTCTTTCGCTTAATTTTCGTATTTAATTTAAATTAAAACTAATTTGATTTTTTGGATTTTTTTCAGATTCGTTTCGCACTTTTTTCGTATTTAACTTAATTTTCGGTATTTTTCGTATTTGGTTCGGATTTTTTTCGCATTAATTTTTGAAATTTGACAAGGATGAATAGTAAAAATGGTGCGAAAAATGATCCACAAAAGATCCTAAAAAAAAGTAGTCTGAAAATACTCCTCTACCGATCCTCTAATTTATGATTTTTAAATTCCACCCCATTAGATCCGAAACAAGTGCGAAAAAATTGCAGGAAGAAGTCCGAAAAAAAAAATTTCGGACTGCTTTCCGGACAGTTTTCGTGTTCCTTTTGTAGTTCGAAAAAATAATTTTTTCAGATTCGTTTCAGACATGTTACGGAAATTATATGGTCCGCTAAAAAACAAAATTCGTGTAGTGCAAACCCGGTGTCAGGCACACAAGCAGCCAACATAAAATCACTGAAGTTTGACACGCTGCCATCGCCTCCAGTTTGACCTTCTTTCTTTTCTGTCCAGTCAAAAATAATGTTGAAGTCACCAGCAAGATTCCATGGAATAATATTATGTGGCACCTCCTTGATGAACTGACCTACCAACTCCTTGTAGAATGCTGACACCATTTCTCATAGACAAAGCTGACCCGTAAGATACTATTAAGAGTAGGGGCTAAAACCATGGATGAAATGTATTGATCATTAACACTATTTTATTACATGCTGACTTATTACTACATGTTAATCTTGAGACAATACATATTAACATGTACATTAAAGAGATTTCATGGCAATTGCAATAGGAAATAAAATTATAATTGAAACATGAGAAAGTAGTAATACAATATGATCCATATATCCTTCAGAACAGGACAAAACTACTCACTCTTGGTTTTAAAGAAAACTATGATTTCTTCTATGAAAACCATAAAAATTATATGGAGAGAAGCTCCTCCTTGCTAGCCCCTCCTTGGATTGAGTGTTTTTAAGTGCTATTGAGAGATCTTTTTATATTTTAGAAATGAGAGAAAAAAACAGATAGTAAAGGGCCTTCAAGAGGTGGAGAATTTCCTCCATGAATCCTTTCACTTAAGTCTCCCGCAATTCTTACTCGAACCGAGTAAGCCAAGAAAAATTCATGTACTCTGACCAAGGGAGTCTAATTCGACCAAGTGAGGTGAGGCTGAATTTCTACTTGGACAAAGTAAGGTGCATGAAATACTACTCGGACTGAGTTAAACTTATGTGTTTTTGGTGATTCAGCCGAGTGAAGGATCATAAATGACCTTTACTCAAATAGAGTAAGACTTCCTCTTCATATCACTCGGGCTGAGTGGAATTCAGAGTCTTTTTTCTTCAACTGATCAATAATCTACTCGGTCAAATAGAATTATACTTGACAAAGTAGACATTGACATTGTTTAATTTTTCAGCTTTTACTCTCTGTTTTTTTCACGAATCAATTCCTCTTCCATTTTCCCACTATTTTAAGAACTTTTTCCTATATGAGCATAAAAATCGTAGAAACAGAGATATGATGATTCAAAGATGACTCAAATCACTAAAACATGGAGCCTTAAAACAGGTTTATCTTTCCTCAATCACTGGTTATCTGTTTTGTGTTTGTGTTGTGCCCTTAATTGGGTGTTGTTGTTCCTTTTCCATGCTTGGAAGCTATTCAGTATGGTGCCTTGCATGGCCTATTCACCGGGATGCTTCAGATATATGTACCGATTGAATGTGTTGTTGTACTCTCCATAAAAACTACAATTAGCCGTATTTGGCCAAAAACTTAATATCAGTAAAAGAATGTCCACATAAGACAAACCTAACCTTATTTCTAGATTTTTATAGAATCTAAGTAAAAGTAGTTTTAAGCTAGGATCAAAGATATTTGACCAAAAGATACAACTTCTGTGGACTTTGAGCATAATCAGCTAATAGAAGTAGAAGCATCATAGATAAGCTTTTAGATTAGATAATAAATATATTGAAGTGATTTTCTTGTGATCAAAAGTATTTAAGTAAATACTGTAAGACAGTTATGTATTAAGAAGGAAATTTGGTTTCTATAAATATCTAGTCTTTCATCTAAGAAATTTTCAGAAATTCACCTCTCTGGCTATAATATTAAAAATTGGCATTCTTTTTTCTATTTTATATTTTCAAAAATCACCGCTGCAATGGACAGTAGAAAAATTGTAAATGAGACAATGAAGAAACACTCGTGGCAACACAAGAGGGGGTTGTCGGATTGAATATTGTGATCACACCTGAAAACAAGTCAGTCTTTGACCTTGCATGCTAAAAAATTGAGATGGACGATAGACATGTTTTGATGATTTTTGTATCAAAAAAGGATGTTGTTACAGCTCTTACCTCGGCACCCTGACATGTTAGAACATCTCTATTCTGGCATTTTATGTGGACTCTAGAGTTTCACCTTCAAAAGGAATCAACAGTGATTACTGTATGAGTGAGGTTTCTCCATTAAGACTTGATCTCTTCAATGAAAGAGTTCTCAAATTTGTCTGCCAGCCATTTGGTAGATACCTAGAGATGTGGACAAGCGTATAAACTTGAGAACCAAATGTTCTTTATCAAAGTTTTGTGTTGAGATTGATCTGACAAAACCTCTTCCTTCAGAAATTTGGATTGACTTGGGAGATTGACATGGATGGTGGCAGGAAATCATCTTTGAACTTTTATGTTCCCTGCAACTACAAGCTTTCTGGGTTGGATGAAAATTTTTTTTACCGAGCTGGATCCCTTCCATGTGTAGTTGCTTTATTTGGAAATGTCTCTATAAAGCTGTTCCAGTTGATCAAATTATTTTAAGAGCTCAGATCTTCTTGGTGTCTAAATGCCTATCGTGCATTAGTCATAAAGTGGAAAACATCAATTATTTATTTTTATATGGTGAAACTATAAGATTTTTATGGGAAAGATTTTCCAAATTAAGTGTCCTACAAGATTCTCTAGTCAAGTTGTCAAAATTGGATTTATAATGTTTCAACATTTTATTGGGCTTTATTCAGATGTGGTCTCTTATTATATTAAGCATTCAACGAACCGAGTACTTGTTGAATGATTTGTTACCAATTTTATAACTGAATCATTCAGAGGCGATATATATACGATTATTATAATTATCTCTTTATTTTTTCATATATTTCTGGAATCAACTCTGCCCGGATTGTACTTCAATCAGAATCGCATCAATGCTGAACGCAACTAGTTTCTTTAATCAGAATACCACACACTTCAAAAATAAATTTATAACATGACTATACATTTTATTTTTATGTTGTAAAATTATAATTATAATTTAATTTTATATTAATAAATCATTATATATTAGGATACTTAAAAAAATAAATTACCAAATGAAAATAAATCATCCAGCAATCAGATGTGATTTGACCAATGGTCTGAACATTCAGATTCTCATATAGCATTCAACTCTTAATTTTACAGAACGACACCTAAGTGTCTCGGAATTTTAATTTTTATGATCACCATCTGGGAAATATGGAAGTAGAG
The DNA here is from genome assembly GCA_002312845.1 of Kalanchoe fedtschenkoi. Taxonomy (NCBI): domain Eukaryota; kingdom Viridiplantae; phylum Streptophyta; class Magnoliopsida; order Saxifragales; family Crassulaceae; genus Kalanchoe; species Kalanchoe fedtschenkoi. The sequence continues at coordinate 879,250 of NQLW01000081.1, forward strand.
GAGCACCTGCAAATTTGAAGGCTTGGTAAGCAGCAATTCTATCTTGCCAACAGTTATATATCAGCTTCAGAAGCAATCTACTTTCATTAAACCTTCTATGAAGAGTACCTGTACTGAATCGATGGCTACTGAGTCTTTACACATTCCAATTGCTCAAACCTAGCCTAAATTGGTTAAATGGATAAGATGGAAATCTCATGTCAAAGGAATTATTTCCAATTGTGGTGGAAAATTTTGTTGACAATATATCTTAAGGAGGTAGAATTTTCAGAAGAGGGGATGGTTCAACTATTAAAGCTTTCTGCTGCAAATCAATATTTGGCTCGAACAGTGATTGTGCAAAATTCTTTACCTTATCAATTTGTCTTAAAATAACAACTCTTTTCAAGATTAAGATAGATTTTGTCTAGTGTGATTCAATCACATTGGTGAATATTTTGCGGGATATGGGGAAAGCTCCATGGGACAGCTCTATTTTGGTTAGGGAATTTCTATCATGAAATCCAACATCAACTTTTCAACACATTTTTAGAGAAACCAACTTAGTGGCTGATGAATTAGCTAAAAAAGGAAACCTTTATGATTTAAAAATTTTCTCAGAACCTCATCAATTCTTGATAAAACTTGAATCCTGCATAGGTAAGATGCTTTTTGAATATTGCATGCTGGGTTTAGGAGTATCTATCAATTTTATGTCAAATATCATTTATAAAGCATCAAATTTACGGCCCTTGAAGAAAGATAATGTCACTATCACACTTGTTGATCGTTCTAACATTTACCTGTTAGGGGTTATTAAGGATGTTTTTGTGCGAGTGGATGGTCTAATTTTTTTGTAAAGATTTCTACATATTGGAGATGCAAGATGACAAGACATATCATATTTCATCATTTATTCATGGGTGCCCATTCAGGGCTACCACAAAAATTAAGATAGATGTGGCTTCTGGTACTTTATCAATGGAGTTTGGCAATGAGATCGTACACTTCAACATCTATGATGTTATGAGACACACATCAGTTGATGATACTAAGTGTTTTATGAATATCATTGACCATAAACTCAAGGAGATGTTTGAATAGATCACTCAGGACCATGAAAAAGATGAGTTGGAGGGATTTAAAGAACTCTCCGCCATATATGACACAATTCCACACAGTAACCTTGATAGTTCCATACATGTATCTAAGTTAACTAAGTTTTTTCCATTAATAATGTAGGCACCAATGTACGAGATCGAAGAAGACGAAGAATTTAGAGACCTGTTGGAATATGAAGAATCCCTTTACCTGAGCATAGCACCGTGCGTGGATGGAGAGTACCTGAGCGTGCGGTCTTCCCAGAAGGATTGATTTTCTCTAAGCCAAATTTGGATGACTTCTTTGATAACCTCACTCCAGAGTTTAATGAGCCTTAGATGTAGATGCCGGTTGCGAACAGATTGAACCATGACTCCATTCTTTCATAATAAGAAGCTTTCGCTATGTCTATAAGGTCAGAACATCAGGTATCTCATACTAAAAAGCAAAATAACTTTACAATTCCATGTTTTTATCGATATAAGCGCATTGGTCATTGCATGATGGATTTATATGTAGCAGTTAATGTTATCCCTTACTTTATGTGTTCCGAATTGAGGTTTTGGCCACTTAAGCCATGCCATACAATTTTTCAATTGGCTAACTTCCCTCATGCGCAACATATGAGAGTTGTAAAGAATGTTGGAGTGTAGGTGGATCATTCATCTTTTCTTATAGATTTTCATATACTACAGATGGATAAGAAAGATGATCGAAGTTATCAACATATTACCTTTCGAGAGCTTCACTTCGTAGCTGCTTGTGCTAAACTAGTTGTTCCAATTGATAACAAGTTTGATGACACAAAATCAAAGCACTTACTACCACAAGAACCACATGGATGGATTCCGAGATGTGGCCATGTGAAGAAACTCTGCCACCTTGACACAGTCATGGTATTGTCGAGCCTAAGACGTTAAATAAGGGTGTTTGTTGGGAGGCAATTGGATTTTTAATTTTCGCATTATATCTTTATTTCTTTTTGTTAGTAATCTGAGTTTTCATTATTTTAACTAACTAACCCACTAATACTTTATTTTTTTGAATCTTCAAACTATGACAAATTTGTAGTGTGAGGTTTTTGTCAAAAATTCCGACAATTTTTTAAGTTTTCAAGAGCAAGTCATGCGCTAGATTGTCACTTTCCACTCATGCGACTTGATCAATTGAGCCCGTGGGAGATTTTCCAGCGGAGCCGGGTGCAAGAAGGAAGACTCATGCGCACGACCAGCACGCGTGTAAGGAGTCTAATTTTGCCAAACTACGATTTTCGGGTTCTTTCTCTTCCTGTTTATTCTCTTCTCACTACGTGCATGCTTATGAATTGTGATGATAGTTGAATTTTAGTGTTAGGTGGGGAAACTAATCTAATATAAGAGTCTTTTTATTATTTTTATATTTTCTTTTTAATTGAGTCTATCTCACAATATAATCTGAAATTTTTTAAATATGAGTTTTGCTAGATGTTCATTATTTCATTCAAGTGATTTTATTTCATGCATGTCTAGATAAATATTTATGGTTTATTCATACGACTGTTTTGAAATCTTAAAATGCTTTGAAAAGCCTTGCTTGATTATGTTGATACTCGGAATGAGGTAACCCTCGATGATTTTCTCTTGGAGTGAATTGGTTTGAGTATTGCTTATGAGTTCATCCTTTCAAAAATAATTTTCATAAATTGTGCTATATGAGTGACCTATTTTCTCTTGAAAGCATGACTTATGAAAAAAACAGAAAAAAAATCTCTCGACCAAGTGTCGGTAAAAAATTAGAGAGAAAAAGTTTTTAAAAGAAAATTGAAAAAAAGAAGATAAAAAAGGGTCATGTTTGACAGAGTTATAAGACAAAAACTTATATTTTCATAATTCTTATAAAGTTTAAACTATTAAGCTCTTCAGAATATGAGTTTGTGTCCTAAATCATCAGCCAATATCTCATTAACGTGGAGCAAAGACACAGTTTTGGTATCCATATTCTCGGTTTGGTGAAGGGTAGACAATATAAATGTGCATAACTAGTAAGGCATGTTCATTACTTGTTTATATCTTTGACACTGTTGTTGGTGGTTGTTCTTGAAAAGAGTTGAAGCATGTGAAGTCAGATGCATACAGGTAGCTATATAAGATTTATGCTAATGATTTTATCTTCATCATGATTTCTTATCAGATTTTGTATGTGAGTTAAGTTGCAAGTTTGAATGATGAGTAGATAGAAAGGCGAGGATACAGAAAAAAGGAACTACACTTGAGATACATTTGTTAACTGTGATGCCCTGAGTTTTTATTGCTTGCTCGTGGATGATCAAGGGTTAGTGTGGGGCATTATGATGAGACCAAATTATTCCGTTTCATTTATACTTAACACACCTAATTATGAATCATTCTTGAGTGTTATTTAATGATTTTAGCTAGTATTTGTATTTCTGTATTTTAGGTCTTAAAACGAAAATGTGCTAAAAAGGTAGTTTTAGAGCATAATTCAAACAAAAGAAGAAAATTGAAAAGAAGACCGCAAGTCAGCCGAGCATAAGAGTCGGATGCACTTTACAAATGTCGCATGCATGGTGACATGATGAGGGAGATACACGTGTTATACAAAGAAACGAAAAAAGAGAGCTGATGTGGCATGGGCCGCGTGCGATTTCCATGCGCGCAGCACTTAAATGACACATGCATGCGTTGTAATGTTTTCAAATTCTGAGTCGGCAGAACATAAAAACTTGTGAAGGCGATAACATTCTTATTGCAAGTCCGATGTACGCGATTCAAGCAGCTGTAGAAAGATAAGAGAATTATCTATAATTATTAAGAGGGTTTAATACTTCTCATAACAGATTCTTACCAGCTAGACAATCAAAAATTGATGGGCATGAAGCTTCTTAATTCAGCTCCGAATCCAATTCTTATTTCTATAAGTCAATAAGTCTGAACTCAATCATTATCTCTTAAAGATATTCATCAGAAGATCTGCATCAATATATAACTTAAGTCCTAAGCTACTCACACATATATAAAGAGGTCTCTACGTCATAATTTAAGTTTGCTGTGTGGAGTTTCAACTTCATGCCTAAGGTTTAATCGATGAGCAGCAAAGAACTTTCACGTGAGTAGTGGAGAGCAGCATGGGCGTCCTACTATAGGTTTGAGTCAGATTGCAAGGGTTATTCCTACGTCATTACTCATGCTTATATCTATGACCCTCAATTGCTAAATCTCGTGTGTAGTTCAAGCGCTATAAACTTGTGAGGATTATTATAAGATAATTTATGCTTATGAATCCTATTTATTTTGATATTATCATTATTACACTTAATGTTAATTATTGGATTAACCTTTATGAAGCCTAGACCCTTCGGTCAGATTGTGCGAACACCAGTACTAATTATATAAGAGCATATATAGTAACATATCATAAGTTATATGAAAGCAATACAACTTCGTTTCAATTCCCTACCATACTAGCACAACTGCGTTTGTCTTACTGCTACATTGACAACCTTTTACGGCATGTTAGACATATAAAATTCATATCATTGGTTAAAGGGTATGATGAATATAAAGTATGAGCAATTGTTTATACTCAGAGACATGTGATGTATATTCCGCTGAATTATGCGAAAACAATATAACTTCGTTTCATACCATAGTCACCATTACAATTTGAAACCCCATCAATTGAGTCTTTCTGTTTGTCAAATTGTCAAGTTACAAATGTGTAAGGAACTTAGTCCCTATGATCCGACCCTGCACTTACGACTAACTAGTGAGCAAATAGACAGTCCAATGACGGTTCTATGCAGTTTGTTGCGCCATGCATGGACATCTGTTGTAGCGCCGTGAGCGCCCCTCTTATTTTTTTCTTTCTCAATAAAATTTAATTTTTATGAAAAGATAATTAAATAAAAATAAAATCATGCAAAATTATTTTTTGTTATGTTTTCCTTTGTTTTCATATAAGCAAAAAGATTCTTAGAATTTTGTAAATTGATTGGGTCATGCGTTGATGTTTTGACAAATGTTTGAATAATTGAAAAATGGTGCAGAAGGGGAAGGACATGGGTATTGTTGAATACGAGTTTCCTCAATGCAAACACAAAGAAAATGATCAAATGTTTGACCTGGTCCACGAGGCTCCTCACAAATCCAACAGCTAAAAATTATTCCTCCTCTTCAGTTTCGTCTTCATCATCCCCCGACCTCCCCATTTGATATCCCGTCAGACAAATCTCCAAAGCCAAGAGTAGTGAAGTCATCAAAGTCTCAAAGAATTTCCTCATCTTCTTCCCTTTAACATATGGAGCTATCAACACATTCATTGCTCCAATGGAAGTCCTCCAACACTAGAATCAAACGACTTTCTAAGTTCACGCCTCTTCTTGAACCTAGATTCAATTTTACGATTATATTAAACGTACACCAAATCACTAAGTCGTTGATGCTCCAGGCGATTTCTCTTATTTGTATGGATCTATACAAATAATAAAGTATTAAGTATTTACAATGGTAAATTAACATTTTTCTAATATTATATTTCGAATCCAGAGACTACTTACGTTTTCAAATATTAACTACTTACGTTCTCAACTAAAACTAATATTATCAACTAATCAGAAGGGTTTGTTATTGGACGATGTATTTGATTCTCCAAATACCCAAACACATCATTATTGTATACTCTTTCATATGTATCGCGCAACCCAATCTCTTTTTTTTTCAAGTTTCGAATCCCTTCCCTTTGTTTGAATGGAAATAGTTAAATAATACGAAATTCACTCTTGACAATGATATATCTTGTATATGTAAATCCTAGATATAAAAAATATGTGAAATTCAGCCACGAAAAGGTATAAAAAAAGAATAGGCGTAAATAGATAGGATCAAATAAGAAAATAAGAAATAAGGGCCAAAGAGATAGAAAAAAAAGGAATCATAAATAGAGTTCAGGTTCAAATTCCAAAGAGAATATCTATGGGATTATATGAATTAGTTGGCGTTATGGACTCATTGAATTAACAACGATTTAATCACTCGGATTCTGGTACCAATGAAATTGAGTGATAACTCCCATTTCTTATTGAATTAATTGATCAATGTGCTATCGAATATTTTTTTTATTCGATCATTTTCGCAAAAAAATTCTCCTTTTTTTACTTTTTTATTTTATTATGAGAATTAGCCCTACTACTTCTGATCCTTGGATTTCTACACTTGAAAAGAAAACCTGAGGCGTATAGCCCAAATCATTGGTCCGGTATTGGATGTAGTTTTTTCCTCGGGCAACATGCCCAATATTTACAATGCTCTAGTAGTTAAGGGTCGAGATATTACTGGTCAACAAATTAATGTGACTTGTGAGGTACAACAATTATTAGGAAATAATAGAGTTAGAGCTGTAGCTATGAGTGCTACAGATGGTCTAATGAGAGGAATGGAGGTGATTGACACAGGAGCTCCTTTAAGTGTTCCAGTCAGGGGAGTCACTCTTGGACGAATTTTCAACGTACTTGGAGAGCCTGTTGATAATTTAGGGCCTGTAGATACTGGCACAACATCTCCTATTCATCGATCCATGCCTGCCTTTATGCAGTTAGATACAAAGTTGTCTATTTTTGAAACAGGAATTAAAGTTGTAGATCTTTTAGCCCCTTATCATCGTGGAGGAAAAAAAGGACTATTCGGGGGAGCTGGAGTGGGTAAAACAATACTCATTATGGAATTGATCAACAACATTGCCAAAGCCCATGGGGGTGTATCTGTATTTGGTGGGGTAGGTGAACGTACTCGTGAAGGAAATGATCTTTACATGGAAATGAAAGAATCCGGAGTTATTAATGCAAAAAATATTGCAGAATCAAAAGTAACTCTAGTCTACGGTCAAATGAATGAATCGCCGGGAGCTCGTATGAGAGTTGGTTTGACTGCCCTAACTATGGCGGAATATTTCCGAGATGTTAATGAACAAGATGTACTTTTATTTATCGACAATATTTTCCGTTTCGTCCAAGCTGGTTCCGAAGTATCTGCCTTATTGGGTAGAATGCCTTCGGTTGTGGGTTATCAACCCACTCTTAGTACCGAAATGGGTTCTTTACAAGAAAGAATTACTTCTACCAAAGAAGGGTCTATAACTTCTATTCAAGCTGTTTATGTACTTGCGGACGATTTGACGGGCCCTGCGCCTGCAACGACATTTGCACATTTAGATGCTACTATTAGCTGCTAAAAGGATCTATCCAGCAATGGATCCTTTAGATTCAACATCAATTATGCTCCAACCTCGGATTGTTGGTGAGGAACATTATGAAACTACTCAAAGAGTTAAAGAAACTTTTAGCCATTTGCATCAAGCTTAAACTTCCTTCTTGCATCCGTGCTCCTCCGGAAGCACAAACCAGAATAAGAGGGAGAAAATTCTTGGTAGCATACTCGATCAAACGGGTTATTTTCTCGCCTACTGCAAATCCCATACTACCCCCCATAAACTGAAAATCCATAACCCCAATTGCTATGGGAATACCATTTAGTTGACCTATGCCTGTTTGAACAGCTTCAGTCAAATCCTGTCTTTGTTTGATAAGAATCAATATGATCTTTATAAGGTTCCTCCTCTGAATGAAATGCAATGGGATCTAGAGAAACCATGTCTTTATCCAGCGGATCCCAAGTACTTGTATCAATCAAAAGTTCGATTCGATCAGAACTACTCATTTTCAAATGATATCTGCATTGTTCACAAATATTCATTTTTTACTGAAAAAATTTCTCATAATTTAATCCATAACAGTTTTCGCATTAAACCCACAAATGCCTGTATTTTTGAGTTACATCGAGATCATTAGAACTTTTAGTTAAATCACTATCATTCGTGCTAGTTCTTACGCTGGCATTCTCGCTTTCACTCCAATTTCTACTGTCACCACAAATGTAACTATAAATGTAACTCTCAATGTAACTATCAATACGGATTTGAGAATGAAGATAATTGTCAATACAACTATTGATGTAATTATTCCAAGTATATTTAGTATTGTACATGGAATGATCGTAGTCAGGATCATCACTCTTGGATCCATGATTCAAATCACTCGAATTCCTAGAACTAGAAAACAAATTTTCTACGTCACTCAGTAAAGAATGATCGTTGTCAATTTCAAAAATCTGATTTTCAATATTAAAATATATGGAATAATGGTCCCCATTAGTATCCCTAACTAAAAATGTTTCATCAGAAATTAAATTCATAATGTCCCTGACACCAAAAAAATCATCATTACTGTACCTAGAACTATTACTTGAAAGAGGAATTCAGTTACGCTTACATCCAACAGATGAACAACAAAGGCTAACGATTCTTCTAGCAAATTTTTGAAGGTCATGATCACGTCCACCATAAGCATCACATCAAAAACCTAATATAAAATTAAGTAATTTATAATATCAAATATAAAGTATCCAATGTGTATGTAAAACTAAGTCACATGAATTTGATTCTTGCGGAGATTTTTATATCTTTTTTTACTCTTTTGCCATGGGTCTCTCGAAGCTTCCTCTAAAATTTTGGTAGTCATCAACTCAATTACTTACTTTACTTCTTAAGTCTCGATCAGACACCATTTTCTCTAGAATTGTTTGATACTTACTTTATGTTTGATAGAATTGTAGGAAAAATCTTATATTTTCACAATGCATATAAAGTTTAAACTGTTAAGCTCTTCTGAATATGAGCATGTATCCTAAGCCACCGGTTGATGCTCACTGGCGTGAAGCAAAGCCACGGTTTGGGTATCCACCTACTGTCCATTTCGTAAAGGGTGGGCAGTACAAATGCGCATAACTAGTAAGACATGCTCATTCCCTGTTAATATTTTCGACACTGTTGTGATTAGTAATTCTTGAAAAGACTTAAAGTACGTGAAGGCATGTGCATAGAGGTACCCAAATAAGATTTATGCCAATGATTTTGTCTTTACCATGATTTCTTATTAGATGTTGTATGTGACTTAAGTTGCAAGTTTGAATGATAAGTAGATAGCAAGGCAAAGATACATAAAAACTGAACTACACTAATGAGATACATTTATTTGTTGTGATGTCTTGTGTTCTTATTGCTTGCTCGAAAACGATCAAGGGTTAGTGTAGTGCATTATGATGACACCAAATAATTTCATCTCATTTACATTTAACTGACCTAATCTTACACCATTCTTGAGTGTTATTTAATATTTTTAGCTAGTATAGGTATTTCAAGCTTATTTTAGGTCTTGATAAATAAACATGTTGAGAATGAAGTTCTGGAGCATAATTCGGATAAAAGAAGAAAGTTGGACATAAGACTACAAGACAGCCGAGTGTAAGAACCACACGCAATGGACAACTGCGGCGCGCGCGGTGAAGTGGTGAGGAAGATACACGTGTTACGCAAAGAAAGGAAGAAAGTGAGCTGACGTGGCATGAGTCGTGCGCGGTGTCACGGGCTAACTCTCAAACTAGCTTGTGCGACACTTGTTGGCTCACACAAGAGTCAGCAAGTCAGTCTTTATTGCGCAACTCGAGTATCTTTAAGGCAACAAAGGATCACATAAGTAATATATTCACAAAAGGGGCACGAATCACACTATCACGTAAATCGAACGAGTTGAGACATCGATTAAAATAAAAAAGCGCATTTTATTGATATCAAAAAGATTACAATATAAGTAAGCACGGGGGCACGCCTACGCAAAGATTATGGACTCGAAGAGCACCTTATCTGAGTGGAGTAGCCCAACTGCAACGCTGAACTATCCACTGCCCCGTAAAGAGCCAATGGGACTTTTTCCATTCCCATAGGAACAAACATGACTAGTTCTTGAGCTAACATACTACATTTTAACTAGGAAAACAAGTGGTCATGCCCTGGACAAGCTTGGACTCTAACACTCTCCCCCACTTAATTCGTCGACGCTCTCCGTGACGAAGTCTGATCTTCTAGCCGGATGGTTTCTGCTGGCTCCCAACTGGCGTCTTCAACTCCCTTTCCCTTCCACTTAATTAAACACTTCTTCTGTTGTGCTCCAGATTGTGAGTGGGTGATTCTCTTTGATAACATGTCTTCAATCTCTTCCTTCTTATTTGTAGATAGCTGGACTCCTGGCCTCTTGATGACGCTCCTTGCTGGATCTTCATTATCCTTGTAGAATGACTTTATGCAGCTAATGTGGAACACCAGGCGAATCTTCATCCATTTGGGGAGCTCCACTTCATATGCTGCATTTCCTATCTTTGTGATGATTAGAAGAGGGCATTCATACTTCCAGATTAAGCGTTTGCCTTTGTTTCTAAGGAACTTTAGCTGTTCTTGAAGCACTTTCATTAACACTAAGTCTCGCACTTCGAACTATAATGGTTTCCTCTTCTTATCTGCCCACTTCTTCATCCTTATGAGACTTTCTCCAAGTATGTTTTAGCCACGTCATTATTCACCTTTCATTTTCTTGAGAACTCGAACGCTCTTTGGCTCTTCCCCGTACATTGACCCGGTGAATTATGTGGCATAAACGGTTGTTGGCCCATCACCATTTCAAAGGGACCCTTGTTAGAAGTCGAACTCCTGTGTAAGTTGAAACAAAACTGGGCACTATCCAGCAGATTGACCCAGTCTGTCTGGTTTGTATTCACAAAGTGCCGCGAATATTCTTCTAACATCCCATCATAGCATTCTGTCTATCCATCAGTTTGTGGATAATAACTCGTTGACATCTTCAATTCTGAACCCATCAACTTAAAAAGCTCCTTCCAAAAGTGCCATGTAAATCTTCTATCTCGATCGCTAATGATGCTTTGTGGCACTCCCTAATATTTTACGATATGTCAGAAGAATAAGAACGCCGTCTCTTCTGCGGAGCATGATTTTGGTGCAGGAATGAAGGTAGCATACTTAGAGAATCTGTCAATAATAACTAGTATGCTCGTGTAGTCTCCAACCTTTAGCAAGCAAGTGATAAAGTCCATTGACACACTTTCCCAAGGTCTTGTGGGCACTTTTAAGGGTTCTAGGAGACCAGAAGGTCGGCTTCTTTCGACCTTGTCTTATTGGCAAGTCAAGCAAGTCTTTGTGTAGCACGTAACATCCTCTCTCATGTGGGGCCAAAAGAACTGACGTTGGATAAGACTTAAAGTCCTTTTCCATCCAGGGTGGCCTGCCTACAAGGTATCATGGCATTCATTCATTATTGAGCATCGCAAGTTGTCCACTTTCGATACACATATCTTTCTCCCCTTAGACAAGATAAACCCATCCTCTACCCAAAAGCGTCGAGTCTTCCCTTCTTTGATTAATTGCTTGACAGCTTTTGCTTATGGGTCCTTGTCCAACCCATTCTTGATTGATTCTCCCAAGGACAAAGGCACTCCACTAGCCGATAAGTGGGCTAGTTTATAAAGACTTACAAGGTTGGCGATTCAGCTTAACGCATCGGCAATTTGATTTGTCTTCCCACTTTGGTGCTCTATAACCACATCAAACTCAGCTAATAACTCTTTCCGTCGGGCTTGCTTCATTGTGAGCTTCAGCTGAGTCAAGATGTAGACAGCCGCAATGTTATCTATTCATATGATAAACTCGTAGATAATGAATGATCGCCAACAACTCTTTTTCTCGAGTTGTGTATCTCTTTCCACGTCTTTCAACTTTCTACTTTCGTAAGCAATTGGATAACCTTCTTACGTTAATACTCCTCCCAAGGCTACATCAGTATGTACTTCAAAAGGTGTGGGCATATCGGGCATTACGAGAAACGGCTCTTCCATCATTGACTTTTTCAATTTCTCAAATGCCACTTCACAAGGTTCTCCCCAATTCCACTTTTCATCCTTCTAAAGTAGATCAGTCAGTGGAGCCACAACTTCTTAATAATTATGGATGAATCTACGATAGTAGTTGCGAAGTCCGAGGAATGAACGAAGTTCGCTGACACTTGTTGGGGTTCTCCCATCCTGAATCGCTTGGACTTTCTTTTCAACCATGCGGATCTTCCCTTCTTCAATTTTGTGGCTCAAAAAGTTAATGCACCTCTTAGAAAAGGAACACTTCTCCCCCTTCACATATAATTTGTTGTCTTTTAACTATTGTAGCACCATTTGTAGATAGTTTTCATGTTCCTCCAGTGTCTTGCTATAAACAACGATGTCATCTAGATAGCTAATAACAAACTTATCAACATAGTTATGAAACAATTCGTTCATAAGAGTGTTGAACGTAGCAGGAGCGTTGGAAAGTCCGAAGGGCATAACCAAGAACTCATAGGCGCCATATCGTGTCACACAAGTTGTCTTTTATTCATCTCCTTTGGCAATCCTGACTTGGTGATAACCGGACCGCAAGTCCAATTTTGAAAAGTATTTTGCTCCACCTAGCTGATCAAGGAGATCTGCGATGAGGGGAATTAGGTAATGGTTGCGTATCGTTATCTTATTCAAGGCTCTGTAGTCAATGCACAGTCGCAATGATCCATCTTGCTTCTTCTGAAACAGCGCCGACGCCCCAAAATGGGACTTTTAAGGGTTGAATAAAGCCCGCTTCCAAAAGTTGCTTTCGAAGTTCCGCTAGCTCAGGGGCAGACATTGGATATGCTCCTCTTGCTGGAGGTTTTGTCCCTAGTAGTAGATCTATCTCATGATCCACGCTCCTCCATGGGGGCAACACTTTCGGTAGCTGGTCGGGCATCACATCATCAAAATCTTTAAGAACCACCTCATTCTGTTCAGGAACTACCTCATTGTCCCCTTCTTTACCTTGAAGAAAGGAAAGGAATGTAGTATCTAAGTGTTTGATTCCTTTCTTTAATTGAAGTGCTGACAGGAATTTCGCCGGCTCCCCCTTTGAGAAAGGGTGACTCTTCTCCCCCTTTAATTCACTTGTTGGTTTTATACTTGGCCGATCTCCCATGAAAAGGAGACTATAAACAAAGGGCATCCAAACCACTCTCACTTGTCTTGGAAATTCCATCCCCAATATCACTTCAAAATCGTCTAATGAGACCACAGTGAAGTTCAATAGCCCTTTCCACTTTCCAATCTTTGTTTGCACATTCCTCGCCACTCACTAACTAGGTGAGCCTGAGAGTTCACCGCCTTCAATTCACTAACATCTTTCTCTACACTTAGGCCCAATTGCGCCGCTTCCGGACCATTTATAAAATTGTGGGCCGAGCCTGAATCAACCTTAGCTCGTGTTGATCTCCCATTCCCTTCCAAGTCAACGTACATTAGAGTACGTACCATCTTAGTTTTGCTCGTCGTAGCCTTCTTCTCCAATGCCAATAAAAGATGGAGGGCTCCCATTTGTAAAGATTGCTTTGTATCATCTCCCTCTTTTCCGTTATCCTCCTGACCATTACTTTGTTTTTAGAGCACACTCAAAGCTCCTTTGTGAGGACATTCTGCCACCCGATGACGTCCACTACATAGGAAGCACTCCAGTCGAGGCTTCTTGTCATTTGAACGCCTGCCAGCGTTATTGTTATTAGATCCAACTGATGGTTTGTTCATAATTCCCTCTCTTGAAAGGAATGGCCTCTTAATTGGAGGATTCGAGGGTCCAGAGTTCGCTCCCCCTTGGAATCGGTTTTGACGTGGTGGCGGCTTTTTCGCCCCATTCCTAGACTCATCCCTTCTGGGATTTCTTTCAAAAGTGTAGACGGTAAGCCTTTCAGCCGCACTTATGGCACTTGCAAGATCAAGAGTGTTTTTCCGATTGAGTTCTGTTTTGGCCCAAGGTTTCAGACCCTCGGGAAAATAAAATTTCTTATCCACCTCGGACATATCTTTAATACCCAACATCAAGGCCATGAATTGCCTCACGTACTCACGAATATCATTTGTGTGTCTCAGTGATCTTAATTCAAGCCGAGCATTGTAGCTTACGTTTTCAGGAAAGAACTGATCTCTTAGGCTCTTCTTGAAGTCATCCCACGTCTCAATAGTACATCGCCCCGCTTGAATTTTCTCATATTTTGATCTCCACCAGGCTTTTGCTTTTTCCATACGATACATCATAGCCGTTGTTATCTTCGCTTCATGAGCTTCCGCCCTCACCATGCGGAATACCATATCGAACAGAAAGTTATTTATATCCTTCGCACTTCGCTCGCCACCATAGGGTCGTGGTTCTGGAACTCTTAGGTTCCCAAATTCTCGAGGTGTCGGTGTGTTGTTGATGACCCGGGTGAGCAAGTTCACCTTTAGCAATAACTCTTTCAACTCGTTGTCCAATACTGAAATAGCTTCTTTGGTGTTCTTGTTTAACTTAATCACCTTCCCATCGAACTCCTCATGAGCATTTCGAGACTCATCTTGCATTGCCAAGATAGAGTCTATTTGACGAGTTATGCCCATCATTTCTTCAAATGTTTGGTTAAACTCAACAAATTGAGCCTCTAAGGCCTGGATTCTGTCAACATGAGCTTCTTCAAGCTCTCTCAATTTCTCTATAAGCAAGGTCATACTCGTCGACACGCCTTCGAGCTCAGCAATTTTGTTCTCCATGTTCGCAAGTTGCCCCCGTTGGGACGAATCTTTATCTTGGGAGTCACCCACTGGTGCTCCGTCGAGACCGTCGCGGATCCTTTCAAGTTCCTCTATCCGGTTTTTCATGATCTCAATTTCATTTGGCAATAGCTCGAATTGGACACACCTATCTTCAAGCACGGCGATCCGTTCACTTGATTTCATGGTTGACATCGCCGTGTAACCTTGCTCTGATACCAATTGTCACGGGCTAACTCTCATAGCAACACTTGTTGGCTCACGCAAGAGTCAGCAAGTCAGTCTTTATCGCGTAACTCGAGTACCTTTAAGGCAACAAAGAATGACATAAGTAATATATTCGCAAAAAGGGGCACAGATCGTACATCACGTAAATCGAACGAATCGGGACATCGATTAAAATAAAAACGTGTGTTTTATTGATATCGAAAAGATTACAATACAAGTAGGCATGGGGGCACACCTACACAAAGATTAGGGACTCGAAGAACGCGCCTTATCCAAGTGGTGTAGCCCAACTGCAAAGCTGAACTATCCACTCCCCGTAAAGAGCCAATGAGAAATTTTCCATTCCCATAGGAACAAACATAACCAGTGTTTGTGCTAACATCCTACATTTTTTAACTAGGAAAACAAGCGGTCATAGGCGTAACAATGCCCTGAACAAGTTTCGACTCTAATACGCGGCTCTTAAATAACATGTGCACGTGGTGTAATATTTAGCAGAACAAAGAGACTTGCGAAAGTCATAACTTTCTCACTACAAGTTTGATTTACGCGATTCAAGCAGCTATGGAAAGATAAAAAAAATTATCTACAATTTAATAAGAGGGGTCAATGCATCATTCACAACAGATTCTTACCAGCTAAACAACCAAGATTCGTAGGCATGAATCTTCCTAATTCAGCTTTGAATCCGATTCTTATTTCTATAAGCCGATCAGTTTGATTCAATCATTATCTCCTGAAGATATTCATCAACATATAGCTTAATTCCTAAGCTATCAACACCTCTATATGGAGGTCTCTACCTCATAATTGAATTGTTCTTTGTAGAGTTTCAACTTTCTACCTAAGGTGCAATAGATGAGCAGTTAAGAATCTTTAAGGGAGCAGTGGAGAGCAATAAGGGATTTTGTCATAGTGTAGGTTTGAGTCAAATTATAAGGGTTGTTCCTACCTTAATTACTCATGCTTATGTATATGACCCTTAGTGGCTAAATCTCTTGTGTAGTTCCGATGCTGTAAACTGCTATTGTCAGATAATTTGTGTTTGTGAATCTTAATGAAGGCTAGGTGCTTAGATCAGATTGTGAGGGTAAAAGCCAATACCAGTTAGATATGAGCACATGTAGTAACATATCATAAGTTCTAGAAAGCAACATAACTTCATTTGAATTCTCTACCACAGTAGCACAGCTGTGTATGTCTTGTTGTTAGGATGACAACCAGCTACTAGAGCATGTTAGACATATAGAATTCATATCATTGGCTAAATGGTAGGATGAATGTAAATTAGGAGCAGTTGTTTACACTCTAAGATATGAGATGTATATATTGATGAATTCAATGCATAATTAGGATTTCATTATTTGTATCGATGATCAACAATCTCACAAGTCAAATCACCTAAACTACATGTTTATTCCATTGATCTTTCTACTCAATGTCCAGTTTGAAGTTACCACAGTCACCATTACAATTTCAAACCCCATAAGTTAAGTCTTTTGTTTGTCAACTTGTCAAGTTACTAACGTGACGGAAACTCAGCTTCTGCGATTCGACCCTACACTTGCTGTTAAACAGTGAGCACATGTTTATAAATTTATTTGCGTAAGACAGTCTAATAATGGTCCTATCAACGCAATGCAGTTTGTTGCGCCATGCGCGGACATTTGTTGTAGCGCCGTGAGCGCCCCTCTTATTTTATTCTTTCTCAATAAAATTTAATTTTTATAAAAAGACAATTAAATAAAAATAAAATCAAGCAAAATTACTTTTTGTCATGTTTTCCTTTGTTTTCATATAAGCAAAAAGATTCTTAGAATTCTGTAAAATTGACTGGGTCATGTGTTGATGTTTTGGCAAATGTTGTTTGAATAATTGAAAAATGGTGCAGAAGGTGAAGGACGTGGTTATTGTTGAATACGAGTTTCCTCAATGCAAACACAAAGAAAATGATCAAATGTTTGACCTGGTCCACGAGGCTCCTCACAAATCCAACAGCTACAACTTCTTCTTCTTCAGTTTCGTCTTCATCGTCTCCCAACCTCCCCATTTGATATCCCACCGGACAAATCTCCAACGCCGCAAGAGGGTTGGTTACATCAGGTAACATTCCAATACCCCTTTTCAATTTTGGATCTTGTAAACCCAGTTACCCCCTTCTTCGATCCCGCTGCTTGTGTAGTCATATTTGTAATTTGAGTGTCGAAGCCCTAGTCTGGCTGAAGTTGAATGGTTTTTGGTTCACTCACTTCGATATTCGAGAGATATGCTCTAACAAATGGCCTTGCTGCAGGTTCGATGGAGATATCTCTTGTGAAGGCCCTGTTGAATAAGATAATTGCATTCAGTAGTTTAGCATCTTCTGATGAACTGGATCCAGAGCTAGCTTCTCAGTATGCCCACACGATAGATGAGATACTGAAACCATTGAGGCATGTGTTTGAGGTCTTTGCTGATTCTGGTGTAGCTGCTGATAAGCTGCTTATTAAGTCCCTTGAGAATCTTGTTCAGCTGATCAACCAAGTGCAACCCCTTTTGGAAACGTGGCATCCCCTACAGAGTAAACTCTATTTTGTAAGTGTCAAATCTTCGGACCTCTTTGAATTCTGATTTCTTTACATTCATCAATTTCTTGGTTTTGTTTTTAAAGTGACATATTAATCTTAAAGGTGGCATATTGTTTTTTCTTTCTTTTCTAGTTTACAGCTTCTGCGATTCCTTTGTTGTTTCGTTATGGTTTTTGCTTGGTAACAACTGTTTTTAAATCCTCAGTAATCTGTGAGTGTGTTTCTCTATCAGCAATTTTTAGCAGTAAAATTTTTGTGTGTTAAGTTCATTAGACATCATGATTCCAGTTCCTTAGAAATTAATAGACCGAGTTAGAACGTTGAACCTTGCCTAATTGGTGTTGAAAAATCAAGTAGATATTACTCCCATTTTGAAATAAAGAATCAGTTCAGAATGTGTATAGTATTTATGGCTTACCTTATTAGGTATTTCTTATGAGTTATCATGCTTTTTCTTGCGGCTACAGTTTTCTGATTGGATTTAACCTATATAGACATGTAACTCTATTGAATACTTCTATCATCACAAGGTAGTCTTAAACAATTGCTTTTCAGTTTGCATCTGAATGATTTCTCAACCATCATTGGGGTTTCTGACCTTATAGGACTTTGGATACGTGTAACCACTCCAATACGAAAAATTGTCGCCCAGCCAATATTCCTTAAATTTGTCAGAGGGAGTCTTTAAATTTCGACCATATCAATTTCTTTTGCACTAGATAAGATAAATCAATATGTGTTAATATTTTGGTTAAGACAGCATTCCGGGGGTAATAGACGAATATTGAGAAAAGTAAATTTTGGTTCTCCATATATGTGATTGGTAAACGGACTCCTAGAAGTGTGTCATTAAACTTGCTTTTTGAGGAACTTCATGGATACCAAACTAGTTAAGATACTTTTCTACCCTATCTCTACACAGAAGATATTTGTTAGCATCCTGACTGCTGGAACTAAAGAAGAGGGTAAGCTTCCCCAGTCAGATGAATATTTGTCGATATTGTTGTCTGGCCTTTGAGAGACATTAAACGAAATCCTCTCTTCATACGGTCATCTTATTTAGTGTCTGTATCAATCACGAATCAAAATCCATGATGCATTCTTTATGATGTCTATAATTTCATAAATTCTACCATTCTCCCCACACATATAACCCCTGAAACAGACGCTTCATACTTGGTTGGTAGACTGACGTTATGAACTGCAAAGTAGGGTTTCAATAGGATAATATATATTTTGGCAAGTTTTGCAATCTTTAACTAATTCTTTTAACAACCCCTTTCTCCTCGCTCGCTCCCTCATACTGTTACTTTTTGGAAAATCAAATGTCGCCTCATCATCCATTCCATACTTTACCTGTAACGATTTTGTATATTTTTCGTCAGCTTCGTAGAAGATTGTACGCTGATTAAAATTCACACTACCATGCCTTCTATGCCATATCAGGTATTGCAAGTTGAACCATTGATATCAGAGATTCGCATGTCAACCCTGGAAATTTTCAAGATGCTAGAACCTTTTGATGAACTACTTCCAGCAGAGCTGAAAGCTTCTGTTCTTGAGGTATGCAAATCTGGAACCATGAAGCATTATATTTCTATTATCACCCGTAACTTTGTAGCCTTCTAAGTTTATTTCCAAAGACTAAATATTCACTGGAGGACTGAATTCCAAATATTTACTTCAGCTGGCCAATTTATCTGTTGTGAAGTATACACGGGAGTAGTTGAACTGCATGCTGATTTTTTCATTGATGTATATATGGTGTAGGATCATATTTATCTTAGTCTGATGATGCGTGATTTTAAAATTTTCAGAATAGCATCCAAGAAGTTAAGCACAGGGAACTTGACGACACAGCAACGTGCATAAAACAGTTGTTGGACCATGCTGTGACTGCAGGTGACGAATTAAACAGCATGGCCAAAATTGTCGATCGCTTGAACCTCAAGTCAAACCAGTTGCTTCTGATTGAAGCTGTGGCCCTTGAAAAACTGAAAGAGGATGCTGAGCAAGCTGAAACTAATGATCAGGTTGAGCAAATTGAGCAAATTGTTGCACTTGTGACCCAAATGCATAATGAGCTAACCACAAAGAAACAGTCCGAAAGTTGCAGCCCAGTTTCTATTCCGCTTGATTTCTGTTGTCCTCTGTCTCTTGAGTTGATGACAGACCCAGTTATAGTGGCTTCGGGACAAACATATGAGCGAGCTTACATCAAGGCTTGGATTGATACTGGACTCAATGTATGTCCCAAAACACGGAAAACTTTGGCTCATACCAACCTGATACCCAACTTCACTGTGAAAGCACTCATTGCAAATTGGTGTGAGTCCAACAAAGTGAAACTGCCAGATCCTATGAGGTCTCCGTCTTCTGCATACTCCTCGCCGCTTCATACTCGTGCAGAATCTGGTGTATCTAGGAATTCACATATCCTCAACCATGCTAGAGAAAATGATCCAATGGCTCGGGATCTCACAAGATCTGTAGTATCTGCTGGACATAACATGACATCAGTAATTGGAACCCAACAAGATGAGACTTATGCAAGGCACCCTCGTTCTTCCTCCGAGGGATCATTGCCTAGTGTGGTTGAAAAAGAAAGTAGGTCACACAATGGGACGCAGAGTGTCCTGGCTTCTGAGGATGGACTGCTGAACTCAGTGCAGGAACATGTGGCTTCAGCCTGCTCATCTTGGTCACCATCAAAAGAGGAAGTTCCTGATGTCATCTCGGACAGGCATACATCACGTAACCATAACCGTGTCGCCTCTGATTCAAGCAAGGCTTTGTATGCAAATATGTCAATAAATAGTCCTGGCACTGCCACAGTTTCAGCGTCTCACCAATCATCGCCTTACAACAGTGATAATATGGGAGAAGTACCGGGAGAACGACCTGCATCTGGAACCGCTACAAACGCACAGAGAGAAACTGGATACTCACCTCGTTTTGAGACCAGATCTCGAAGTCAAACCATTTGGCGCCGGCCGTCGGAGAGATTTGTTCCTCGTTTGGGAGCTACTCCTGTAGACAATAAACCTGATATGTCAGGCATTGAAGCTGAAGTTAAGAAACTAGTAGAAGACTTGAAGAGTGACTCAATCGAAAATAAAAAAAGAGCAACATCTGAACTCAGACAATTAACCAAGCACAGCATGGACAATCGAATCGTCATTGCCAATTGTGGAGCAATAAGCTTGTTGGTCGAGCTGTTACATTCCCCTGACTTGGAGATGCAGGAGGATGCTGTGACTGCACTTCTAAATCTATCAATCAATGATAATAACAAGACTGCTATCGCAAATGCTGATGCAATTGGCCCGTTGATACATGTTCTCCAAACAGGTAATCCAGATGCAAAGTCAAATTCAGCTGCTACCCTCTTTAGCCTTTCTGTCACTGAAGAGAATAAGATTAAAATTGGAAGATCGGGGGCTATAGTTCCTCTGGTTGAGTTATTGGGGAATGGAACTCCAAGGGGGAAGAAGGATGCGGCTACTGCTCTGTTTAACTTGTCAATATATAATGAAAACAAGGCAAGGATTGTGGCTGCTGGTGCAGTCAGACACCTTGTTGAATTGATGGATCCTGCAGCTGGTATGGTTGATAAGGCGGTTGCTGTTTTGGCAAATCTTTCTACAATTGCAGAGGGTAGAACTGCGATTGGTCAGGAGAGAGGGATACCTGTATTGGTGGAAGTTGTTGAGTTAGGTTCCGCGAGAGGCAAGGAAAATGCGGCGGCTGCTTTATTGCAGCTTTGCACAAATAGCAACAGATTTTGCAGTCTGGTGCTTCAAGAGGGTGCAGTCCCACCATTAGTAGCTTTGTCCCAATCAGGAACGCCAAGAGCCAAAGAAAAGGTGTGTTCTACAGAAGATTTTACATATTTTTTTATTCCAAATTTCTCAAAAATAACTACTTTCAGGTAGCTGACTCATTTTGATGGTCACAGGCACAGGCACTTCTCAGCCACTTCAGAAACCAACGGCATGGCACTGCTGGAAGGGGTTGACTGATATCAGTGTTTTGCAGTGATGTGATGCGGCAGTTTAGTCATTTGTCTTTTCAGTTTTACATTCCATAATTCAAATGGAGTTCCATCTTAAGGCTGGGATAGCTATTTGTTTATTATAAAGGGGAGTGCTTTGTGAATGTGAGAATTTGATTTGTCTATGTAGGAGTTGAGTCTCATTTTGTTGCGGGTCTGTTCTGAGCTGTGGAAATTAGGGATGTTTACAGAGCTCTGAAAAACAATCACATTTATTGAAATAGGAGAGATAGCATGTTCCATGAATTAGATAAGTTTCTCGGGTTACTGTATTTAAGTTGGCAAGCCTTTCTCACTGAAAGAGTGATTTTGCCCAAACACAGTCTCACAGTGCAGGGGCCAGACATTACTAGAAAACATGTGCAGGATTAGTAATCATGGTTGGTGTGACTAGCTAATGGTTGTACTTTTGTGTATTTCTCTTTCTTTTTTTATATGTCATCAAATCATAATTTATTTATCAAATTTTATTTATCATTTCATAATTTTAATCTATATTTAAAAGTTTCATCAATCTTAAAAAAAAAATATTAATTTCAAAAAAAATCAGTCTGCATCATTACTAATACAACATATTTTACACACAGTTTTAAGAATACATTAATAAATTAGGTTAAAAACTAGTTTAATATTTTTTTTATTTACTCAAAATAATCGTAAACGACTATTTTTGCAAAAGTGATGCTTGCATTGAAGAAAAGGATACATACATAAAATTTAATGTGGAAGATTAAACAATAAAGAATAAACAAATGAGCAAAAATAAACTAAGCTAGAGGATGATCCAAGTTGATAGCAGCTGCCCAAGAATTGTTAAAACTCGATGATTTGATATGATTGATTGCATCGAGCTTGAAGATGGATCCATTTATGATCAAATGTAGAATTTGTTGTCTCTTGAAATGAACCCGGTTGAATACCACATTGTTTTCACCCTTTCAAATCTGCTAGGCACAATAAATAATAAAATTGAAGCATATGAATTTTAGTTCCTTGGAGGGAACCTGTAGGTAGGAGTGTAAATAAAAATTGATAAACCGATGAATCGAATTAAATCGAACCAAACCGATAGATTCGATTCGGTTTGGAATGTTAGTTGTTCGGTTATAGTTTCAAATTTTGAAAAATCGATGACTAATGGTTTGGTTCTGTGTTAAATTTTTTTTCAAACTGAACTGATCCAAACCGATTAAAATTAAGATTTTAAATAAAATTTTCGTATTTAGTAGTTAAATTAGTCGATAAAGTTTATCAAAAAAATTAACCGAACCGAATTGAACCATGTGGTTTGATTTTTTAAGACTAGCAGTTCGGTTCGATTTCAAATTTCTCAAACCAATTTACCAACAGTTTGGTTTGATTTTTTATTAAAAGTCGAACCGAACCTTTACGCCACTACCTGTAGGAGTCAGCCCAATCAATAAAACTGTCCAATGATTGAAAGGAAGAGTTGGCTGGATACTTGCAAAGGAACCAGAGACTCTGAAAATAAGTTAGTAGTGTAGCTGGAAAAGGATGTGATCTTCATCTTCTTGAGCAAGCTTGCATAAGGGACATAAATATCAGGTTGAAGGTCCCACTTGTGAAGTCTTGATCTTGTGGCAAGTCTCCTTTGACGAACTAGTCACATTAAGAAATAATTCTTTGGATAATTCAACTTGTTCCAAACCAAAGAGAACTAGGGAGGCTTAGAGTCACTGGGATGAAATAAAAAAGAAGCTGATGATGCTGAAAAGGGAACCCGGGGGAGCTCTATGAACCCGAGCTGATGTCAAAGCACTGCAGAGCCAGATGCCTAGTGCACAAAATTTGTTTAAGAGGTTAGGGGGTGACATTTTTAATTAGGATTGACCACCAATCTCCATCTTTGACATAATACTCATGAATTCATTTTATCCATGCTGTATTTTTATGATGAATAACATCTCAATTATGACCCATTAGGATAACTGAATTAATATGCTCAACTAACTTGATGTGGAGACCACCATGGTTGGCAGGGTGGCAAACTTTGGACCATTTCTGAAGGGATTTAGAGAATCTCTTCCACAAGAACCTTCTACATATGGGATCTATGTTGCATAAGATGGCCTTAGGTATGCAAAAGATCTTATACCAGTAAATTTGAAGGGAGTTTAGCACTGATCTAATCTAGGTGAGCCTTCTAGCATAAGATAATAGTCTAATAGATCAGGAATTGATTTTGGACTTGAGAGAATCCAGCACGTAGCACAATCCTTGATTCTGATACTTTCGCAATCCAAAGGAATATCTAGATACTTGACAGATAGGCTTCCCATAGTAAAACCTACCTGCCTCACCATAGAAGTAGCTGTAGCTAGAGAAACACCTCCCATATAAATATGATATTTAGTATTATTGACAGAGGGGCCAAACAATTAGGAGAAATCATCCAAATATGCGTGATCATTAGGAAAGGCAGACTACCATGGAAGAAAATAAATAGATCATTGCATAAAGTAAATGATTTAATGGATTTTTGAGCACTTTCGATGGAACTTGAAGCTAGTAGCATGACTAAGCTTTCGAAGAGTCCTTGATAGGATTGCTATGACCATAACAAAAATAAGAGGAGACAAGGGGCAGCCCTATCTTACTCCCTAAGAGCCGTTGAAATAACCAGAGGAAGCACCTTGAATAACAAGAGAGAAATGAGGATCCCTGGTGCAAGCAATATTCCAATTGATGCAGGACATAGGGAAACCATAATAGTTAAGAGCTTTTGAGTGAAGTTCCAATTTAGAGAGTCAAAAGCCTTCTTCATATCTATTTTGATGCAACATCTGGGAGAAATTATGGACTATATCTCTCCCTTTAACAAAAACACTTATTCACAACCAATCAGCTTGGAGACACAAGGCTGCATTCTTTGGAAAATGATTTTAGTGATGACTTTGTAAAGAGTATTACAAAGAGTTATAGGCCTAAAATTAGAAGCTGAGGAAGGAGACTCAGATTTAGGAACTAAAGCCAGAAAGGTTGCATTAATAGAATGGGGCATCTTACCTAGCAATGGAGATATCCTTACCAATAATATGCCAACAGCTCTAGAAAAAATAGTCATTGAACCAATCTGGGTCTGGGATCTTTGTGTTCCCCATCTGAAAAATAGCATCTTTGATCTCCATATTAGTGATACGATCAACCAATATGGATGTATCCTGAGGAGTTGGGATAGACCCTGAAAAATTACAGAGAAATTAAAAGAATTACACTTTTGAGAATTCCCCAAAATATATTGAAAATGATTAAGAAGGGTAGCTTGAATAGAATTAGGATCCTCAGTCCAATTGCCTTCTGAGTCTCTGAGTCTATGAATATTATTGCTGAAAGAATTCTTCTTTAATGTTGCGTTAAAGAAGGAGGTATTCAGGTTTCCATACTTTGCCCAATGGATCTTAGATTGCTTGTGCAAATGAATGGCCTCATATTTTCTTAGTTTAGCTAGTTGAGCCATATTGAGCCTTTCTGGTCCTGAATAAGGGTGTCATGAGGATTGGAGGCCAGTTGACTTTGGATGGCATGGAGATGCTCCCTGACAGAATTTATCCTTCGTGTAACTTTGGATGTCCCTTTGCCAAATGCAACAAGTAAATCTCTTTTGAGCCTCTTTAATTTCTGATGAGCATGAAATAAATCAAGGCAAGGCCCTGATGAGGATCAAGAAATAATGACAATTTCCAAA
The DNA here is from genome assembly GCA_002312845.1 of Kalanchoe fedtschenkoi. NCBI lineage: Eukaryota > Viridiplantae > Streptophyta > Magnoliopsida > Saxifragales > Crassulaceae > Kalanchoe > Kalanchoe fedtschenkoi. The sequence continues at coordinate 904,411 of NQLW01000081.1, forward strand.
AAATTATCTTCCAGAGTCCAGACATTGTAAAACTTTAATCTTCGCTTTGGCATAGTAAGAAGGGTGAGATAAGGGATCTGGAGAAGGCCTAGACTATGATCTGATACACCAAGGGGTAGAAACTGGCATGAGATGAAGGAAATTTGAACATCCAGTTAGTGTTGAAGGCAATGCGGTCTAGTTTGCATAAAGTGCTACTTTCTCTCCTCTTAGACCAAGTGTAAGATAACCCAGTATATGGTATGTCTGTCAGAGCACAAGAACTGAAAAATATTAGATAACTCTTCTGTGTCTTTCAGGGAGGCTATAGAACCAAATTTGTCTTCGACTCTGAGAATACAATTGAGATCCCCTAGGATAGCCTAGGGACCTTGCATAGAAGCTACACTATTGGTCAAGTCAAACCAGAGAGGAACTCTAAGGCTGTGTTTGGTTTAAGGAAAATTTGGTGGAAAAGAAAATTTTAGGGAAAATAGAAAAGAAATGAAATTCTTGGAGGATTCCATCTAATTTTTCCTTGTTTGGTTTCATTAGGAAAATGTCAAGGAAAATTGTTTTGAATCCATTTCATTTTCTATGATCATGGAAAGTTTTATGGAAAAATATGTCAAAAATATCAACATTTCATGACTTCATACATTGAATTTGATGAAATACATAGAATTTGTTTAAAAATTGATTATTTATTTGAGATACATTGAATTTGATTGGATGATTTGTTAGAGACGAGAATTACATTTTCCATCAAATTTTTCACCTAATTTTCTTTCCCTCCTATTTTCCATCTAAACCAAACAATGGATTTTACTAATTTTCCATCAAATTTTCCTTTTCTCCAAATTTTCCCTAAACAAAACACAGCCTAAGGATCTTGTGATTAAATGCATATGTAAAAGTGACATGGAATTGATGACTGTCAACAATAACTAAGCAATGAATGTGTTGGGAGGATTTAGATAAAATCTGACAAGAACTTATAGATCTAGAGTTCCAACCCAACAGGATTCTTCCATGATTGGAGAGATCAAAGTTATGACAGAATTCCCAAATACCTGGATTATAAACTTATTCAAGAAACCATCAACTAAAGAGCTGTTCAACTTTATTTCTAACAAAGCAAAAAATTGAATAGAATTAGCCATGATAAAAGATATAACTTCCTTTTGTTTATAAGGGGAATTAATACCCCTTACATTCTAGCAAGAGAGATTAATCATGAGGAAGGTGCTAGTAATTATTAAGAGCTACGACATCACTTCTGAGAGACATATTTCTGGGAGGCATCAACTGGGGCAAATTTTTTTATCCTTTAGCTCTTTCTTTCTTTTTGGTTGTTGTAATAAAGCCATCTCTCCATTATAGTTACCACTTTTCCATGAGAATTATACTGAGCAGAGTTAAATTGCCTTAGGGACTGAGTCTCAGGCACCATTGTTGACATTGGATATATACTACAGGTTTTGCTCGAAGATGAAGGAGAACCTGATTACAATCTTTGGCTTAAATTGTCTTGAGTGGGATGGCAGACAACCAGTTGAAGATTATACCAAGCTGGGCTAGCAGGGGAATTAGTAGTATGATCTTGATGGTCATTGTTAGCAATAGTCTATGTGTCTCATTTATACAAGCAAAATACTCAGGAACATCTTCTGTATTCACCATTGGTTGCTCACTGAGGTTTTCCACCGCCTGCACATTTGATTTCTCCTTAGGGATCCAATGTTGCTTTACTTTCTTAGCACACAAGTCTGTTTTGTGACAAAAAATGTTACAATGAGAGCAACAGTGAGGTCTCCATTCATACACCACAGGCTGCGTGAGGACAACTCCATTGGGGCCATGAATATTAATCTGGTGCAGAGGCTCATAGTCAGCATTTAGCTCAACACAAATTCTAGGATATTGTAGCCGTCCTTGTCGTGCTGTGAAGCCATCAGTTATAAATAGGTCTTCCCAAAAGAGCAATAAATTTACCAAGAGCCCGAAACCTCCATAAGTGCAAGTTCAGATTTGGCAGCTTAACCCAAACTGACATTATTTTTGCATTGAGATTAAGGTCCATTGTCGGCTGCCATGGCTGTAAGATCAGTGGGAGATTATCAAATGGTCATTCCCCCCTCTCCATATCATCCATGTCGGCCTTAGACTCAAAATAATAAATGAAAACTCCTCATCGCTGCTCTTGTACTGAAACCACCCTCTCATCCCCCATCTTTTGCGAACATAATTCTTCGTAGTGTAGAGGCTAGGGGTCAATCCAAATACATATCAAATTAAGATCATTCTCCAATCATTGATGCCTTCTGCCCAAACCTCATCATCCTGTTTGACATCTGGTTCTTCCTCCCTTGCTAAATTATTTTCGAACTTAAGACCATCTTCTAATCTTTTGTTGCCAGTCACTATAGAAGCCCAGGATCCCTTAGGGTGAGTAGAAGGAGCACCATAAACAGACTGCTCCCCTTCTTTGCGTTCTGGAGATTGTGGTTCAAGTGACCTGCACTTTGTGGCGTCATCAAGTGCACGACCGGAGCCGGCGTCGTCTGATCCATAGAACCGACCAATTCGCTTCCGGATTCGCCCTAAGAGTTATTTAAGGACAATGGAGTACTCCCTCCATCTTTATTACATGTCGTTTAAGGTTAATTTGGATAGATTAAGGTGAAGTCTAGCGGTTGGACAAATTTAATGAGTAGGTAGCTCGTGATTTTTTGAAAAAGCTCATGCAAAAAGTAAAATTGGTAGATGATTACTGGTGATGAATATATTTTTTATTGATTATGATAATAAAGTGATTAATGTTTGACAGGTAGTTATTGATATTAAATACGTATTGAAAATTATTAAGTGACACGTAAAAGTGGACAAAAAAATTCGGTTAAGTGACATGTAAAAGGGGACAGAGGGAGTATACATTACTAGAGTAGTTTATTGCTACAGCCTGGTCTATCTAGAGTTTGATACTGATAAGATTATAACTTATCCTATTTTAGATATCAAAATAGATATTTGAGTCATTTCCAACTAACTATGAGTGACATATAGTTAATTTGGTCTCTTGTAGGTTAAATATGGAATAAAGTCACTTCAGAAAAGGAAAAAAATGAAAATGATACAGTTCGGACCAACATTGAATGAAAACTCAACATCAGGGTATAAAATGTCGTGAGTATGAACTTCATGGGATTTTAGGAAAATATTCAAAAGTATGGCTCGATGTAGCTTGAGCTCAAAATTTAAGTTTTCACCTGAAGGACGACAACATGACCTGAGTCTTGCTGTTTATGATAGAAAGACGCAGCTGGCACGATCAAGATTTGCTGAAGCACGACCCCGCTCGTGCTTACGTGCAAAAGATATGAATACAACATTGAGCACAAGCCCACTTGTGCTAAAGGGCATCCAGATCAAGCCATAGTCAGCAAGCTGCAAACACGACTTATTCAAGTTGCTCAATACGAACCAGACCGTCTCATGGTCGTGCTGACACGTGTTGCGCAGAGAAAGAGTTGATTCGAGTTTTACCTCTTTTGACAGTAATAATCCTTCTGAAAATTGCTCAAAATTATGAAAAAACTAAAGATGCAACTCAATATTAAATAGATGACCTAGGGTTTATTCTTCATATCTTCACACACAGGATCCAGAAAGGAATTATGTTATTCAGAGTTAGATCACCATGAGAATAAGTTTACCTATTTTTTGTTTTTTAAAAGTTTTTTCTTATTTACAACCATCAAATAGCCCAATCTATGATATTATTGAAGGGCTCATGTAAAGCGACAAGAGGAACACACATAGATGTCCGATACGAGAGGCTCATGTATAGCTACAAAATAATGCTCACAAATGTGAGATGGATGCCTAAAATTTTTCTTTTTCTTTTCTAATTTGTTTCTTCCATTCATTTTCATATCGCTTTGTGTTCTTGACTTTTCAGTTGATAGTAGCTTTGTCTACTCAGGAGAAAGGATGTTGAACTACAGTATTTGGACTTGGAGATAGAGAATACTTTTCATAAAAATAAGCAAGCACATCAAAAGACAACTTTGAAACCAGTCCAAGACACTAACTTATTTATGAAAGATATGGTGGAAACCCACAACCACTCAAAGGTTACTTCAGGCCAACCTCAGATGGCTAAAGGTCATCCATCACTACTCCATAAATTACCATCACATTATTATCACATAACACATTTGAAGGCATGCCGAATGAGAAACTAGCATCACACATACAGACCTTTCTGAAGATTTGCGATACATTCAAGGATGGAAAATAACAACTGACATAGTCTATCTTTGACTATTCCCATTTACTCTATGGTGATAACACCTTAGTTGGGATATCCAATGCAAATAAATTTATACTAATTAATCTCACTAGTAAACAGTAAGTAACAGATTAAACCATAGATCTGAGTTTTTGACATATTAATAACTTGACAATTTGCACAATAAAAAGACTCAAATAATGGGGGTTTTTTTATTGGAAAGAACTGATCTGCACATGACCTGAAGAAGCCAGTAAGATAAGCATGTAGTTCAGATGACTTGATATGTGAGATCTATATATATATAACAGAATAGGATGGGAGCGTCGACGCTCCCGGTCCAGTTCGATTCGGGTCGGTTCGGTTCGGTTCGGTCGATTTGGTTCGGTCTCAGTTTGGTTTGAAACCGGCTGGTTTGGTTCGATTTATAATCGATCGGTTCGGTTCGATTTTAAATTTTCAGTTACGGTTTCAAATTTTCGTTTCTAATAATTTGATTCAATTTTTTATTTTTTTCGAACAGAACCAAACCAAACCCGTCGGAACGACGGGTACCAATACTTGTGAGATTCTTAATAATTGATTCTAATGATGAAACCTTATTAGTGAATTGGACTCAGCATAAAATGCACCACTATTCTTCATAGTACCGTGACTGTCTTGTACTTCTGTGTACAAACAATATTCGTTAGTGATGTACCCACTCACAGTCTCAACAGACAATGATGATAGTCGGCCGAAACTAGATAATTTTTCCTATTACACTCTCTAGATTTTTATTCCAGAAACTTCGACCCGGTCTCATAACCAATTACTGAATGTTGAATTGTGTTCCCTTTTTATCAACTCTTGTGTTGTCCATGTCCATTTCTTATAGTGGTAACTAATGTGCTCCATAATGAAATTCGAGATCTCTTGCACATTGTGAGGAAGGCAAAGGTGTGCTTTTAGTAGTTCAACAGCTCCCTCTGAAATGTAACCCTCAAAAATACTTCCTTAGGGTCAAACATGTTCCGAACATAACCCTTGAGAATCTCCATATAAGTTTAAATGAATACATCCAATGCAGGGGTACAGGTCCACATTATGCGCCATTATGTCAAAGGAACAAGATGGGAAGTACATTTCCATCTCACATATGGTGATGATAACATCATGTTGTAACTTATCCAGCTCCATTATGGATAAACGTTTTTTGCAGATGACATTGAAAAAGAAACATAATTTTGAAATTGTAGTCCGAACTTTTTTAGGTAGGATCCCTCTGATTTCTATAGGAAGAAATTGTTTCATCAGAGTGTGACAATCGTGAGATTTCATATTTTGCATCTTTTAGTCTTTCACAGACACAAGCTTCTTCATGTTTGATGAATAGTTATGAGGAACCTTGATATTGTGCAAACACTTACAAAACACTTCACGCTCTTTCTTTAATAGATTGTAGCAAGCAGGTGGCCAAAAGTACAGTTTCTACGTGTTTCAAGAGCCAATTCTTTCCTTGAACGCATCTCAACCATGTCTAATCATGTGCTAAAATTGTCTTTAATTTTGACCTTTATATCCAACAACGTACCAACCAGACTGTCACATTACATTCCTCTCCATGTGCACAACATTGATACAACGTCTGATTGTGAATGTCTCCTAGTAAGGCAGTTTGAAAAAGATCGAGCGTTTTTACACAAGCCTTTCACTGTTTATCATCATTGTTTCTGAAAGACCGCATAGATTTTGGATACCTTTCAGTGGAACCTAATCCGCTAAGCGGGATAGGTTTAGTACAGTTTTCAATGGTACCATTGAACTATTTCTTTCTCCTTCGAAAACGATGGTCTATTGGTACCTATCTTCTATGATCCATAAAAGCATTTTTATGGAATTTTCACAAATGAATCGAGCTTGTAGATTCTTCACACGTGAAACACGCTTTATAGCCCTTCACCATATAACTCGACATACAAGCATAAGCAGGAAAGTCATTTACTCTGCGAAAAAGCATGGTCCGTAAATTAAATTTTTGATGTGTGAATTCGTTATACACCTTCACGCCCTCTGTCCATAACAATTTTAAATCATTGATCAATGGATGAAGGTAGACATTGATGTATTTCTCTAGTTGTTTTAGACCAGTTATTACCGTTGTTACATGACATACTTTCTCTTCATACACACCTAAGGAGAATCAGTGCTCAAAACCCAATATGATGTTTCTTAAATCAGCACCAAAATCTGGAAATTTAAGATTAAGCATCTTCTATTGATTTGCATCTGCGGGGTCCTTATGTAGTCATCGATCACTCAATCTTTCTCGTGCAATATCAAAAATGTAGCATCTCGTTTGTTTCCAAAAAGTCAATGAAATCTCGGTACAGGGGACATGTACCATATTGTTTTAGCAGAGTCCCCATTACCCTTACCCTCGTCGATGTTTTTTTGCTTGTAACGAGACGCTCTGCCTTTACGACATTGTGAAAGATCTTAATATAGTCCTTGATACAAGATTGAGTCATTAAGGCATGCATGTATCTTCTTGACACTAGATCCCACTAGAAACAACACTTTTTCACATCACAGCAGCTCCTTAACAATACGTTTTTAGCTGTTAGCATCTCTCTTGGTAACGTAATCAATTCCATAAAGGACTTATTACTCCATAAATGTTTGACCGTCAAATTATACACTCTTAAAATCACAGTCAACCTTTTTAATTTTTTTTGCACCCGGGTACAAGGGAATCTCAGAGGCATGCTTGATCAGGTCTCATATGTGTTCTAAACCACGTAAATTTTCGTTTATATTGTCAAACATTCCTTGAATATATGTTGTTCCACACTATCATCGCTATCTAAATCAGCAATATTCATGCGGCTTGGTCCAACGTCCTCTTCCCGTGGTCTTTTTTTCCTGATTTTCTCATCATGAAAGTACCACACAATGTACTCATATCAAAACTGTTGATGATGAGATGAGTACGAACTTCTGATATCATCAATCTAGCTACATTCCAGTACTTCCTGCATGGACAGTTGACAAAGTTCTCACCAACTGTTGCAGTGTGTGCCCTAGCAAATTTACAAAATTCGGCAATGCGTTCTTCATATGTGATGCTCAAGCCGTTCGTTGATATTCATTAACAATTCATCGTGCTTCTCACTAATCGACTAGTGAGAAGAAGTGTGGGGAAATGTATTATAACATAACCTATGCACTTTGGTTAAGTGATTGAAACGTGCGTATATGGGGACACAAACATTTCGTTATTTATTAAAACATATCACAAAATAAGGGACGTTACAAGTTTAGCAAAAAATTTCTATAAAATTATAACAAATTAAACAACAATCTAAAATTCCTGCATAATGATAAACCAAACACTTAATTACATTAATTTACATAGACAATCTAAATCAAACGGCAATCTTAATTTACTAGTCAATAAATATATACTTACATTGAAAATTAAATAACTAAATTTCAAATCTAAACTTCTCATAAATAAATCTACAATTACTTATTCCAAAATTAATTACACATATCATTAATTTAAACTTGAAATCCATTTCTAGGTTTCAAATTTAAACTACTAAAATTTTGAAATTCATGATATGGTCAAATTCCATTAAAATTTTCAATTACACATCAATTTTATTCATTTTTTATCCTAATCAATTCTAATACACAATAATTTATATAGCCCAAATTTCTAAAATTTGAAACAAAATAAACATTTTGGCTTATATTCAAATCAAACAAAGTAAACTATCTTGACTCCAAAATTTACTTGGCTGAAATCTAAATCAATGCTAAATTTACTGTTTCAGAAATTTATTTGGTTGATATCTAGATAGGTGAAATTAAATTAAATTAAACTAGATAATTTTGAAAACTCTAAAATTGACTAGGATTTTATAGATCTAAATACTTTTTTCCTTAACAGCGATGATCTATATTAAAATCAATTACAATTGGACAGCTAGAGAGTGGAAATCGACACTTACCGTTACAACAGAATATCTTTTACAAACCAAAAAAGTTCTTTCCCTAAAGCAACCTTTCACCACGCTTCCATGTGCAAAACCAACAACACAAGTAAACAAAACTACATTAATAATAAAATTTGTTGAGCTGTAAAATCTTGACATGAAAGAGCTGGAGAGAACTTACATAACTGATGCTTCGAAAAAGGTTGAATCGGAGAAGAGGTAGGGTGAAAATATATAGCTACAAATTGGGTAAAATTGGAGCCGTTGATTAAGTCACTTATCTATTGTGAGCGTTGATTTGAAAATTTATTATCACACTTTTAATGTGTGGACCTATTACCACGCTTTTAATTATAAGCGTGGTAATAGGTGTATCTATTACTATATTTTTAATTATAAGCGTGGTAATATATTTCAAGGTTTAACGATTTAGGGATTAGGGGTTTAGGTTTTAGGGTTTTTAGGGATCATATATTTTTATTTAGTTATACCTATTACCACGCTTTTAATTATAAGCGGGGTAATAGGTGTATTTATTACCATACTTTTAATTATAAGCGTGGTAATATATTTCAAGGTTTAACAATTTAGGGATTAGGAGTTTAAGGGTTTAGGTTTTAGGGTTTTTAGGGTTCATATATTTTTATTTAGTTAAGTATATTTTAATGTTATATTAAAAATATCTTATATTTATTAACTACATTATTTTTTATTAAACATATATAAGTGGTGGCTTAGATTTGCAATAATAAAAATAATAATATTATGTGTAGGCATCATGGAGAGAAATCATATTATTATTTATTGATTTAGAGTGTGTAGGGTTTAGCCTATAGGGTTTATGATTTGGGATATACACATTTAATTTTTTGAATTTATAAAAAAGTATATGTCTTTAAAGTTTTAATTTATTTTTATATTTTATTAAATAATCTCTTACCACACTTTTATTTATAAATCGTGATAATAAATAAACTTATCACCACGCTTTTAAATACAAGCATGGTGATAAGTTTATCTATTACCATGACTATTATTGAAAGCGTGGGAATAGAGTAATTAAGAGTTTTTAGGTTTTGATTTTTTTTATTTAGTTAATAATATTTTAATGTGGTATTTTATTTTTTTTAATTAAACGTATGTAAGTGGTGGTTTGATTTGTAAGTTAATAAAATTAATAATATTATGTATAGGCATCAAGGCTAGATATCATATTATTTTTCAAATATTAGTAAAAGATTTAGTGTGATAAGACAAAGAACAAGAAGATATGAAATGAACTTACTTGAATTGAGCATCTTTACATGATAGATAAGGTCCATTAGCTCTAGGATCTGACTTCACTACTAGGTCATGGTATCAGGTTGAGCCATTAATAAAAGAGAGGCTCACTACAAAAGAAATTAAACCACAACTACAAGACTACAAAATGTGTAGAAGAGAGAGGCTCTATACATGATTCGATGAGTGTGTTTTAACGTGATCTAGAATGTATATATCTAATGAGGAGGTCAGAGGCCTCTATTATAGAGGTAAGAAGTTTGCTTTCGGAGCCTTTAAGAGGGGGAACAATTATCTCCGAGGATCGTCCTTCATAAAGGTTGGGATTTCACTGTACTTGATTGAGTAGATTGCAGTCTATTTTTGGTACTCAGTCGAGTAAGTGTACTCAGATCGAGTGAAACCCTTAGTTATTTTCTACTCAGATTAAGTGTATATCATTAAATGCTACATGGTCCACATGAAACTTAAGCAGTTTGGTTACTCGGACCGAGTGGGATTTCAGTCTTTGATTGATTCACATGAGTGAATCTTTATTTTTCTTATTTACTTGTTTAGGTATATTTCTTTTGATAATGCTACTCGATCAAGTATAGTGATTCGTGGTTGAGTTTCACTCCTTTTTGCACGTTTTTTTTACTTCTTTTTGCTCCTTTTTCTTTTCAATCTCCTTTTAAGCTATTTTTTTTAAATGAGACTAAAATACTTGCACATAATATGATTCAGGAACAAACTCAGATTGCTGAGAAATGGAGTCTGAAATCGATCATATTTTTTATGTTCATCGGCTAATTCCTAAAAATTTCCTCCAAATCCCCAAATATCTCCCCGATCTTCCTAAATTAGGTCTCTCCCAACATCTAAAAACCCAAATCTCCCTGATAATCCTTTAGCCCTCATTTTGTAGAGTGTATTACTAATGAGATAGAATAATTGATACTAACCAAAGATGTTTGGTTCACTATCTATATAAATATTAATGATACGTAGCGTAAATTCTACTCTTTAAAACTCGTATTAACAATTCTTTCAAATTAGGTGTATTATTAATATGGATATTAATTAAACACCATTATTACATACAAGCTACAAAAAATAATCTTAGGGGGGGAAGTTGGAGGCTTTAGTGGGGGGCTTGTGTTTGGGGCGCTGCCACTAGGGTCCTCGCCATCCAGGGCCTTGGCCACCTGGGGTCTAGGCCACTCGTGCCTAATATTAAAATTATTTCTAACTCTAAATCGTCACTTATAGTAAATCATCTCTAACATAATATTCGTACATAATCAAAAGGAGTGGCCTAAGTGACCACAAAATCTACAGAACAAAAACCTAAATGACTCATTCCTAACACTAAATTCATAACCTAATGCAGAAAATCCACTAAATTTTAGAATCGAGACCTTAAAAGAGGGAGGCGCATGAGGAGCGGACACAAGGAGGCTCGGGCGGGAGTTGGAGTTGGAGTTGGGGGTGTAATTGAACCTGATTTAAGGTTTTCAAGCCATTTGCGACCATGTTTTGGCTATATCATTAAAATATCTGAGATTGACTAAAATGGGTAGAAATGTTCCAGTCATACACTCGGAAAAAAAGTTTCTTCCAGCAGCTCTCTGGAGACTTTCTAAGCTTTATGTAAAAGTTGCCCGCAAATGACCATATTGCTAGAACATATTAGGCCAGTTTCCAGCCATTAATTATTTTGGCTAAAAAACATGCATTTTTTATAGTGAATCTCGTATGAAAATAGAGACTAGTTTGTTTACACTACCAAGAGCGTAGGTGGATGGCACGGTGTGGTTTCGTTTCATCGTGTAGGGGGTGGAGGGTTGTGGACGCGGTGTTCGCTTCTGATCAAGGTGGAGGAGGCTGACTTGAACGGATAGTGAACTGAAAAGTCTCTCAAACAACCACTAAAAGAGTGGATCTGATCCAGATCAGACATATAGAGGTGACATCAGATCATGCGATACTGCCGAGTAGAGGTTTAGCCAGAGCAGCAACAACAGGACAGAATGAAACAAGTGGATTCGGGTTCGCGCTTGATTCCCACCCGGCATGCATTGGAGCCACTGTGGTTTGTGGAAGTGATGTCGAAGTTAGGATTTGCGATTTTGTTGGAGGAGGATGACGATGCCCTTACATTGTCCACCACACGAAATATGATTTTCTATTCCATATTGGGTTATTATTATGAATTTTTAATTATATTAGCTATTTAATGAGTTGATATTATGTGATAAATAATGATCGTTTTGATTCCTACAATATATGGAAAATAATAAGTAAATAACAATATTGCCTATTTAAGGAAATTATGAGAACCATAATAAACAGTGACAAATAATATAAATAGAGGCTATTAGTTATGATCCCCAACACACCAAATAAGTAATACATGCTCTTCTTCTCTCCATCAGGAAGAGAGACTAAGGTTTCATAGTGAATAGAGTTATTTGGTTGAGGAAAGTCACACACTTATTGTTCTTGCTTAGTGAAGAGATTTTGCAACAATAGTCACAATCCATCATCAAGCCACATCATGGATTTAGGCATTTTATATTTTTTTTATTCTTGATAATTAACATGAAAGATCTTGTACTTGAGAATTAATTTTCTAACAACCTTTACCAATTTCTTGATTCCTCATCGACATTGGAGTCAGTACGAGACAAGTTTGATTGCCGATCACCATCTCTTATATGTACATTCAATTATTTCTTACAAAATTTTTACATGTTTATTTAAAGATAAAGCCGAGAAGTATCACCAAACCTCTAAACCCTTAATTATTGTTGCAACTGGCAGTTTCTAGTCGTGCAGGCTCAGAGCTCGACTTGGAGCTAGAGTGAGCATTTTAATACTTACAATTTGCTAATTCTCTTTCACAGCAGCGTGTTGTTGAATAAACCAGGTTGCCATGAATCAGCACTCATTAGCTGAGTCGGAGTTCTAATCCATTTGCAAATTTATGCCAAGTTTCGAATCTGAAATATGGTGGCAGTATGCACCAAGAGCCATCCCACACAGACCGAAATGGTGGAAAGTCGCTTACACGAAGGAATGCAGCCAGGATATGATGATAACTACACTGATGCGTTATGATACGGTTACAAACGAGGGTTGCATGCTGTAAGTGGATGCTTGATGATGACAAGGCACTGGTTTATTTAACATCAATATTGATTTACTCTAGTATTTTATAGGTCGAGCAAGCCCTTTCTTGGGCCAATGGAAAGCATATGGTTGATGATGGCAAGACACTGGCTATGTAGTTGATATTAGCTTCATGGTATTAGTGTTTCCTTTATAAAATTTTGTTGAAATGTAAGGCCTATTTGCTGCCAAGTTGGCCTTAATATAGCACATTTCTTTGCGTAGATTGGAGATTACTTGGATGTAGATATCTTGGTGGCTGTGCCCTGTACTTGTTGACGAGCTAGCCTTGCTTTACTATCATGACTACAGTGAAGCGTGTGTGCTTGAGCATTCTATGACAGACTGTTTAAAGTTTAGCTGATAAACTGCATATATGCAGACATTCGCATCATCTCAATCCCATTGGATTACAACATTGTAAAAAATGAAGAGAAACTCACACGTGTTTTGTTTGACAATCTCACTCAAAGAATCACTTTTTTTTTTAATAGTAAGGACTGATTAGCCCGGTTTATGACATTATAAAGAGGACTCGTGTAGAACTATAAAAAAATGCTCACAAATGTGAGTTAAATGCCTTCAGAGAGATTCAAACCCATAAGAGCCACTGCATTCGTTCTTAATATTGCCCAAGAATCATTTGCGCGCTCATGTACAAGCTAAGAACAATTCTTGTTTCGATTCTGGTTTATGTTGCCGCATACTTGTTTATGATGTTGGTACTTGTTTATTTAAGCACATTTATTTATGCTTCTCATGGGAGCGGCTGCAGTTTTTCACAGTTGCCTTTTGTATACATAAGCTGTTGCATACTTGTTTATGCTTATCATCTAAATAACTGATGCAATTTGTCATCTAATTGCTATGACTATTTTGTTTGTGTTTATTTTTATACTTCAATAATATGGAATTTAAGATCATGAGCTTATTTGGGATGCATTTTTTTTTTGTTTTTGCGAAGTGCTTCTTAAATTTGTTGAAATTTGCTAAGTCTTGCAGAAATTTGCTAAGTGTTAAATTAGATAACTTTTTAAATTTGGTTAATGCTTGTATTTTTTAATGCCTTTGGTTAATGCTTCTCATCTAATTGGGTTAATGTCTTTGTCTTCATGCCTTACATGTGACATACACATATTAATTTGTGTTTTAATGTAACACGATTTGATAATGGACTTTTCCGTTCGAGCAGCCTCGAAGGCAGAATGTGAACTTACATGTTAGATTGAATAGAAGAAATAATGTAAGTAGATAGTGTAGTCACTAGTGTAACTTAGTTACATTTTTTTGGTTCACAATATGTTTCATTCTAAAAAATATAAATGTGATTCTCTTTTTAACATTTCAATTTATTTTAAATACATTTCTCAATATATATTTGGGTACAGGCAACACATTAAATTATTTGTTGTGTTTGATCTAATGCAATACAAAAGGCAATGTAATTTTTTCCATTACCTTAAGTCATTGTTGTATTTGATGGTATTAAAAAATACTTGTGTCGTTGCATTTGATCTAATACAATACAAAGGACGATGCAAATTCTTTCGTACCTCAAGTCACTGGTGCATTTGATGACGATGAAAAAAAGTATGTTTGCATAAAGATTTGTGTTGCATTTACTTTATGTTGCCTTTGCCTCGGTTTTTTGTTGCCAAAAACATGTTGTTTTTACAAACTTTTTACATTGCATTTGATAGTCACGATGACTAGATAATGGAAGTATTTGCATTGTCTTTATAATGCATTAGACTAAAAATAATAAAAAATAATTTAAATCGTTTAAATACCGAACCGATTGACATCCTGCTAGCTTTAGTCATGGACCTTTTACATCAGTATGCCACATACACCGTACACATTAATTAATTGGGTGATACATTCAAATCATGTAATTCTGTCTTATGAATATTTAGAAATTCAACCGCAAATATTATGCATAGTGGTATTATCCCACATCGTCCAGTGGAAGCTCTTAAGTGATCCTTATATATAGTTGAGGTTTTGAGTGTGGATCCGACAAATTTACATGGTATCAGAGCGGGTTTTAGCCGCACTCTCAGAATATGCCTGTGACGGTTAACTAGGTTATCTCACATTGCCCAGTGGAAGCTCTTAAGTGATACTTATATATAGTTGGGCTCCCCTACTCATTGTCAATTGGTTTGCCCAGTGGAAGCTCTTAAGTGATACTTATATATAGTTGGGCTCCCCTACTCATTGCCAATTGGTTTTGAGTTTGGATCCGGCAAATTTACAGCATTTGTAAAATTAATATCTGACTCAATCATGGTGCAAATATATAAATATCCAACAACATCGAGAATAAGATAGAATATAGTTATACAAATCATTTAGGTGTTTATGTATCAATGCGGTGGTGCAACTCGATCAGAAATGGACTGCCATGGACATAGATATCATCAGCATACGCTTAATAGTGGATACCCACATTTTGTAACTTGCGTAGTCTTTTGACATGTCTAACTTCATCATCCCGCGGTTCGTTGTTAATACTATAAGGTAGCATGTCGTGTGTTTATCCTCTGGGTCTGAGTACAGCTCCACGTGCAGGTCCATTACCACACCTGCTAATACATAAATTTTTTTTACGTTTCATCAGCTAGCAGGTTGGGTTTTGAGTGAGCATAGATCCAGTTTAGGACTGAAAAAAAACTTACACTCTTTCGTAGTGGAAAAAGTTCTCGACCTTCTCATTCTCACAATGACCTGTGGATTAAGTTTCTTAGCAACAAGGAATCACGTTGTCTTGCTGTTTATGAAAGCACGTATGGGGAATATAATATAGAGAAGAGCAGGAAAAGTCTCATCTCAGACCTCAGCTTTACTGTTTAAATCAATTGAGACCCATCTTTCAAGTAACTCCCCTGCACAAATTAAAGCGATCAGCAAAGTCGGCTCAAGCTCCAAATCTTGTTTTCATGTTACAGACGCTTACCATTTGACGTCTCGATGTTGATTTGCACACCCTTGGAGATATGAAATCTGCCATGCTCGAAATCAAAATCATCATCATCATCGTCTTCGGTCTCCTTAATGGACAGCACAGTTGGCCTGCTCGTTCCTTTGTTTCGGTTCACGCATTGTCTTCTGGCCTTGAGCGCATCAGCTCCTCTGATGGCTGAGTTGTATAATAATGCACAGCAAAAGTTATATATAATGTTAAGCCGGTAGGTACTAGCTATAGGTACGTCATCTTATAAGAGAAAATTCCTGATGAGGTCTGATGGCTTACACGTGGCTGCAGCAGCAGTGAGTGTCAGAATGTCAGCGGCAGTAGCGGCAGTCCTAGCAGAGGCAATAACTCTGCCGAGCTGGTCTCTTGTGGCTCCCATTTCAAGTGCTGTTTCTGCACATTGGGAAGCAACCAAAGCTGCGGCCGAAGCCACTGCAGATTCTTTGTCATAATCTTTTGATGTTTCTGACTTCTCTGCGGCAATAGCAGCCAGCGCAGCTGCCACACCAGCAATTGACACAGCCCCGTGCACCGCTGCCCTTTTCAACCTGCCTTCTTCTTTTCGCTTTTGTATTTTGTCTTCCAACCATTTCTTAATTGGTTTGAAGCTGTTCTTCAATGGATTTGTTCT